>WAAF01012438.1:37496-485954 GCA_013400475.1 Tricholaema leucomelas | reverse complement strand
CCCCCCCCCCCCCCCCCCCCCCCTTCTTAATTCCCAGTGCAAAGTTGGGAGGATGCTTAGGATTTCTTCTGCAAATGAGACTGCTTGAAAGTTTCCAAATAGAGCAATTAAAACGTGCGTACCTCCTGGAAAGCAGCATAAGGAGACAAAATGAAAGGCATGGCATTTCCAGGGGGAAAGCCAGCAGAGGAAGATCATGCTGAGTTTATTGGGGCTTTACTGGGAACAGGCTGAGCACGAGAAGCAGCTTTGCCCATCAGCCAAGCAGCTTCTCACTCTCTTCTTGATGTTTCTTGCATACCCAACATATTTCCGTGGACCAAATTACTTCACCTGCTGAATTTGTTTTGTGGCCGACTTGGTATCTAACATTCCTGCAAGAGCCAGCCTTGCCTCTGTGCCTGTTCCAGCTCATTTTTGCCTTCCCTGCACAGGTGAGCAGGACGGGGGCATGTTGCTGGAGGGATGCAAACTGCTGCCTCCAGCCACACCCTGTCCTGCCCCCCAGTACTCTGGCAGCTGCTTAATTTTTCTATGCCTTTCTACAGCCGTAAAATGCAGATATTTAGTGATTTCTCAGAAATACCAAGAGGTTTGCAGCCTTTCTGCTGGACAGCAGAAAGCCTGAGCACTGTTTGCAATTTACCCTCTGGTGAGAATTAGTGTCTGGGGGCAGGAGGCAGCAGAGAAAAAGGCTTTGATTTGGATTTGAGTTCTGGCCAATGATTACAATTCTTTATATGCTTCGAACCAGTTTATCTATCCCTAGGTGCATGTGTGCTGCCAACAGAGCTCTAATATGCATTGAGGACCGCCCAGAGGTAGAGGGAATAAACTCATAGGTTATTAGCTAATACAGGGAAGTGATTCGATATGGGTCTCAGAAGCTGGAGTAGATAAATAGGATGATAAATGTTGGCATTAGCAGACGTGACTGACTCCTCTGTCTCTGTGATTTGGTGGTGCCCAGTAATTAAATAGTTGGAGTCTAATGTATTTTAAACTAGAGCCGCAGCCTGTAAATCACGGAGATTATGCTCTTCCCCGCTGCGCGCTCGCCGGGTCGGCAGGAATTTCCACTCCCATGCCGCAGCTGTCCGCGGGCTCCGGCTGGGGATTGCATCAGTCAGGACTGGGAAAGGCAGCACCGTCCCCTCTGCTGCTCCCGGCCTGTAAACCTTCCTGGAGCTTTTCTCTCCCAGCAGGGCATCGTCTCCAGCCCCGGAAGGGACCCAGCCTTGTGTCCTTTCCATCTTGGGTTGTCTCATCTGTTTTGGCCAGAGCAGCTTCGTGTGCATGTGCACCTGACATCACTGCAGACCCTGAAAAACAAGGAGTGAAACATGTCATGGGCACAGTTTTCTCCCCCAAATTATGCTGTCATTGTGAAAGCATCAACCCCTTGGGCTGTCTTTGCTTTCAGATGTGATTTTCATGATTATTGTTTTTTACAGTCCCAATGCCATCACTGTATTTACACTGAAGTTTTTGGATGTGATGCTTAGAGATATGGTTAAAGGTGAATCTTGTTGAGTGGGGTTATAGGTTGAACGTGGTGATCTTGAGGGGCTTTTCCAATCTGGAGGTTTATGTGATTCTATTTAGTCTTCTTTGCAGCCAAAGTATGATGCTCTACTTAATTTAAATGGTTTTGTTTTGTTTTGGTTTTTTTTTTTTTTTCTAATATGGGGTGTTCAAGAAGGAAAGAAAGTCCAAGTGACAGGGTGAGAGGAAATGGCCTGAAGTTGTGCCCCAGGGGAGGCTTAGGTTGGACACGAGAGGCAATTTCTTCCCTGACAGGCTTGTCAAGTCCTGGAACAGGCTGCCCAGGGTAGTGGTGGAGTCGGCATCCCTGGAGGGATTTGAAAGCGGTGTAGATGTGGTGCAGAGGGACTTGGCTTCCTGGTGACCTGGGTAATGGTTGGGCTTGATGATCTTAAAGGTATTTTCCAGTCTGATTCCTTGAAACCAAACTCCTTTGAATACGGCTCAAAGCTGCACTGAAGTCAAAGCTACTTTTTATCCTTCTATGCAGCTAGCTCTCACTTCTCACCCTTTTATTGGCCAAACCTGATTCTTCTGCCAGAGGCTTGTTGGGTTAAGCAGAGTTTCTCCATTGACATTTAGCAAAGGACAGATTGAAACATTTCTGTGCCATTCAGCCAATTTACACCTTTTAGCATCGTCCCTGGATTAGCTCAGGCTTTCATTTGAAAATGACTCTGCCATAACTGGCCACACATTCAGCAGACCTCACTTTGAAATTCAGAGACCTGCTATAATGACTCTGCCCACATGCAGAAATGCTGCCTGGAATGACTGCTAGGATAAAACCTGTCCCTGCTCTTCCTGGATATAATTATTAGTAATTAAATCTGTTTGTACCTTCAATTCTTTCCTCTTCCAGCTCATGCATTTTTAAATAAAATGAATAATTCTGCCATATTTTTACAAATTATGGCCACTGAGGTCTGCCTGTTGTCTGCACTCAGCAGCCATGAAAACCTTTCCTCCAGCAGGAAAAGTAAAGATGGGTTCTCCTGTTTTAGCTCCGAATTGTCTCTTTTTATTAGCAGAAGCTGGTGATGTTCATTCCACGGCCTGAAGCAACAACTAATACTGCTTGCAGCAAGATGAGCGGCAGGTGAACTGCTGGTGTTGACAGGAATTACTGGAGAGGAGTCTGTGTTTTGGAAAGTATAAGATATAGCCCTCTCCACTGGGCTTTGCAGGGAGTTGGCTCATCTGTAAATCATCCCATGGCTTGTTTTTTCCATAAGCTGTTGCTCTTCTGCCTTTCAGCTTATTTTTAGCCTGCCTATTCCAGGTACTGCTGTGATACGTGACCTGCACAGACCCAAGGGACATCACCCTGCATGTTGGCTGCACTTGGGAAGGGGGAAGTTGAAGGACACAAAACTTTCGGACTCTGGCTCTGTGGTAGGCTATGATACAGTTAAGAATCAACCCCCTTTCCCAAGTCCCACGGTAGCCCCCTGCTTTCCACGTTGCTCTGTGCCCCATAGTTTGCAAGAAGGCTCCCAAGCTTTACGGGTAGGACATGAACCTAAGGGATAAAGTTTTACAAGCCTATTGCTAATGGTTTCAGTGAAGGAAGATCTGAGCTAATAGCTTTCTCTGAAGATAAGCTTTTGGACCAGAGAGGTTTTGATATGAGCAGGGAGCTACTGAAAAAAGATGTAGGCAAGTAGTGGTGTAGAGCTGGCAGAGCTGTAGCTGCCCGAAGAGAGCGTGGAGAAGTTATTTTTTTCCATGATGAAACATCTCTAGAAGAAATAAATTCCCTGCCCTGAGTGACCTGCAGTCCTAAGCTTTGAAGAGGAGTGAAAATGCTCGAATGTTGACTCCCTTGTTGATGGAAAATTAGGTTTTCTCCTTTCTGGTCCCCTCCTAACCAAAGTCTCCTCTCCTTCAACTAATGGCACCTTTGGTTGCTAAATGTTTTTCTTCTTTAGCATAAATATAAATCGCTCAAATGAGTGTGGTGTGTGGAAAGCAATAGAAGCCACCTGATCTGATACAAAAAGGATATTTTAGCCAAGTGAGCTGGTAAATGGAAAATGCAGCTGAAAGTAAACAAATGCAAAATGATAACTGGGGGCAGTGAACAGAGAGAGGGTGTTTGATAGTGGGAGCACACATAACGTGTAGCAGCCAGAGGGGAAGCAAGGGTTGCTGCAAAAAATCTTCAGACCCTGATGTACATCAGCAAAGATGGCAGTGGGGTCTGCAGAGCTTTCTCCCCGTTAGCAGCCAGCCCACAGTTTTGCAGCAGGGGCAGTCAATGAGGTCTTTACCACACCTTTGCTCTGGCACCTCTTTTAAATTAGGTAAGATGGGTCATTTCTCCCAAGCACCAATGTTGCTGAGTTCATTCATCGGGTTTTGTGTGTGCGGAGTTGCAAACAGGAAAGCAAAGGGGTCCAGGTTTGCCCGCAGCCACCTTTTATGGTCCAATCAGCCAATTTTCTGTGTAACTGTAATACATCACGGCGACAGACACAGAGGATGGTGTTGTCTTTATGTAATTATTCCACAAATCGCCCCATTTTCTCCCCCAGAAAGCCCTCCCATTTCCTTCCCTTTTCTTTCCCGGAGAAGGTTGTTGTTCTGAACACAATACAACAAATGTGTTTCGAGAACTTATTTTGTAAGCAAAGAGTGAAGAGACGGAGCCTGCGCGGCTGTTTGCTCCGAGGGGGGATTTGCAAAGCGAGGGAAACAATCTTAGAGCTGGGGAAATCGAGCGTGAACTCCGGGGCTGAGGCACAAGCGTGTCTCTCAAAAGCCAGGCACCACAGAGCCAGGCTGCCCGAGGCCACAATGGGTGAGCAGCCGGCGGGCTGGGAGGTGGTGGAGGGCAGTGGCGAGCATCAGGCGTCTCTCTCTCCTCCTGTCACCTGGGTTGTGCCTTAGAGGCGTCTCCTGTTCCCTCTGTAATGAGCTTCACCGTGGCATTTGGCTTTGCTGCAGAAAAACACTCTCCTATTTTTTTCCCCACCGATAAATTTTTGAAATCCCACACCGTGGTGACAAAGGGAAGCTTCTTCCTCTTTAAGCTGTCCCTGTGCAAGTGACATTCTAGGGTGCTCAGGCTTTCCAGCTGCTGCAGATGGCACCCATCACTCAGCCGGGCAAAGTCACCTTGCTGAGACGCTTTCCACACTAGTCCAGTTCCTGCCTGCAGACCGTATGCTCTGCCGCAGGTCTGCTTCCGAGTAGCTTTTCATTCTCCTCTTACTCCCTTTCCATTCCCAGCCCCTGGCTAGCTGCTGCTCCAGGCTGCTTAGCAGCAAGCATGCAGACCAGGGCAGGTTCTTCCTGTGAGAATCAGATAAACTATTCTCCTGTGGGCACTTGCAGTTATAAAACCCACACAATTTGTGTGCAGCAGGGCTTTGGGGACCTCTTGGCTTGGCTAGTGTTTTGCTAACTGAGTTTGTGTTGTTTCTCCCTCTCCCTACCCTGTGGATGATACTTTTTAACAATACAACAAGCAGGAAGGTAAAAACTCAAGACCTTTTACCAGCCAGGATATCAAACTTCCATCAAATCGTCTGTGTCACTAGAGACCCAAAGCTAGTAAGTTCATCTTACATCTGTATAATAAACTCATTTATTAGTTTTTTGTTTTAAGAGTTGGTGGTATTAATTAGATTGATATGGCCCATAAATCACTTGATTTGGCTGAGTCCTCAGATAACTTGTAATTTAAATTAATACAAGTGCATCTTAATTAATCTGATTAAATCCTGGGATAAGCAAAGTACTGCTTGCAGCATCCAGGAATATGTTACAGGGAGAAGGAGGATTTTAAGGCAATGCTGCTGCTTCATCTGAGGGTCACATTGGCTCAGCTAGTGAATTGAGGTGCAAGAGCAGACCTGCAGAAGATGAAGCCCAGAAACCAGCATGAGGTGGGAAGCTAGACCTGCAAAGTCAGGCATCTCAGCTACCATAAAGCCTGTCCTCCTGCTGGAGCTCAATGCAAGAGGCAGGCTCAGTACAGCAGCTCGGTGGCTTTGCCCTGAGACTCTGCAGCCAGGCGAAGCTCATCAAAGCTTCAAGGCCAGGCAAGAAGCTGAGCTTTACAGACTCACAACAACCACCCTGGTTTTGCAGGGTCCTGACCTTTTTTAATCCTTTGGCACCTTTGTATTCCCCAAGAGGTGAGTTGAAGCTATTAGTGAGCACGGGCCATGGCCTGGTCTCCTTTGCAGTCACTATCTTCATTCTTTTCTCCCTTCAGTGCTACTGAGACAAGGCTTCTCTCCAGGAGTGCAGGACCAGTGAATCGCTTCTTCCTTGCCCAAGGGATTGTGTCCCTGCCAGACACAAGCTGCCTTGTTCCTCAGGGTGCTGGCAATGAGCAGACCAGGACAAGCAAACAGAGCAGGCTGATGTGGAGGTAGGTTGATGTGCCCATCTGAAACATACACACTCTACAACTCCCTTTCCATCCAGACTGTTTCTCCTCTGGTGATGTTTCTCGATGGTGATAGTGGTGATTTCCTGGTGGCTTGTCCGTACAGAAGTCTGGATGCCCCCTCCTGGGGGATGTGCATTGCAGTGTGTGCTCACAGGGGTGCACTCATCTGCTTCCCAGCGTCAGGGGTTACTAAACCTTTGCCAGGTGGCTAACACCAGATACTTGACTGGTGTTTCCAGCTAGCTTTTTCCAGAATGCTCTGGGCTGACAGCTCTCAAGATTGATGTTGCCTCTATGTACAACCCAGACAGCTGCTGGGCAGCCTTCTCCCTACGGTCCTGCTAATTTGCCTTAATCTCAAATTTAAGTGAGCTCCCCGATGGATAAGAGTGGAATTCAGACCCTGTGGTCCACCCCAGCCTTGATTCCTCTGCTACCCGCAATGGTCCATGTGGGACAATGGCATAAATCTGATATTTATACCAGTTCTCCAGAAGATGGATGAAAAAACAAGGAAACCAGAGCACCTTTAGCAGCAAAGCACCAGCCCAAGGCTTCTGCAGCCACAGGTTGTTTCTGTTAGAGCACAGACACCATAAAATATATTTCGTTTCAAAGCAGGAGATAATGCTGTTATAGCAGTTGGATTAATCTAATATTCTCCTTCATCTTCAAAAGAGAATTGCCTAAATAGCCAGAGAGAGACACACACATTTTATGAGTCCTGCTTAATGACTATCAATCAAACTTTCCAAGAAAGGAGTTGATGCCCTTTTTGCTCACGAGAGGGAAATTGGATTCCCCATGGCTTTGCTTTCAGGCTGCTATAGCCTTGCAGAGTAATAGCTGCAGCACAAATGCTCTGGACATCCTTTTCTTATCCCAGTCCAGAGAAAATACCCACGCAGAGGAATCTTGTAAGAAGAGAGGGAAAACAGCCCAATTAGAAGCAATGATCTCTTAGCTCTCTGCCCTGTCTCCCTCCTGGATGAAGCAGATGTAAAACAATAGCTTTATTTGTGAAAATTTTAATTGGGTAGTTCAAAGGAAGCAGTGGAATCTCTTTTGATCTCCTGGTGTGTTTGAATGCCACGTTGCAATGGTGCCTGCTGGCCACGGGAGTGACCTCTTGTGTTAATTAGTGTTTATCTGAAATCGAATTAGCTCACGACTGGGAGAAAACAGAGTGAAAATCAGAGGATAATGCCAGATCTGTGTGGTTCTCAATTAGAGGTAAAAGCAGGTCTCTAGCTGCAGAACTTGACATTAAAATAACTCTGAGAACCGTACATTTTTGCTTTGTTTTTCTAATACCCTTCATCAGAGTGTACTATTTCTCTTACTAATACCCCTTGCTGCCTTCATCTTTGCTGAGTCTGCTGGTCCGTGGTGCTCACTGGAACTTAAACCATAAACCAACACTGAACAATGATGCATTATTTATAGCAGACCGAATGCTCCAAGGTTGACAATAGTGCAAAGCTTCTCTTTCTTGTGGTCAGTAATCCATAAATAAATACATCATCTATTTAGGTTTGCAGAACTGTCTGATGGATGGGAATGGCCTGCATCAAACAACGAGGGCACTCAGGATGCTCTGAAAGCCAGCACCTTCTATTGGTGCAAACTGGGCAATTCTGAGTACCAGCGTTGAAACTCTTTCTGTAGACGAGGCATGCAAGAGCTGCCCAATTACCTTCCTGGTGCTCATCTAGATGACCTTTAAAGGTCCCTTCCAACCCAAAGCATTCTATGATCTGTGGGGCTCTCTGGAAGGTTAAGGGCAATGAAGGTTCTCAGTGCAGGAAGAGCAATGCATAAATGCATCAGATTCTGTGTCTTGGTGTGAAGTATTAGCAAAGGACAGATTTGCTTGCTCAAATTGTCTTAAGAGGAAGAGGCAGGTATATGGGTCCAGTTTCTGAACGGAGAATAGCCAGAGACATGAAGTCAAACGTCTGTCCACCATGACCATCTGCAAGCCTTTAGTGTGTTGGACTGGAATGAAATCCAGTCCTCAATCAGCTCCAGATCCCAAAGTTTCCAAAGTGCAGGAATGTTTTTATTCCAGGCTGGCTTTTTGCCACTAAGGTAGCTTCAGCTGATAACGAACTAAAAGGTGAACCTTGCTGCTTGCATCAGCATAGAGCAGGCACTCTGAAAACAACCTGGTGGCACTTGCACTTCATCCTTGGGTGAACACAGCTCTGTTTTCTGGGCTTAGCCACAAGAGGGTGGCATGATGATGTGCACCAGGCAGCCTCCCTGCTTCTAGCATGGCATTTTCTAGCCAGCTCTCTAGACCTAGTAGAACCTCAGAATGGATCCTTCTTTTTGGCACATGAGCACATTTCCCACTACAGAGGAGCCTGACAGGTGTTTCTGAAGGCAGCCCTGACTGTGCAGTGTTCCTTGGTCTCACATGCCTTCTTTATGCCCAAACCCAGCCTTAGTTAGGAAGTACCAGAGCAGCATATAAAATTTAGACTACTTAGGGCTGAAAGCTCTGATTGGTAGTGGGAAAGTGCAGCAAGGAGAAGTCCACAGATGTTGTTTATCATCAAGTATTATTTTTCCCAGTCAGGCAAGCTTACAAGACAGTGATGTTCTTACACAACTGCTTTGTATCACATTGGGATGTTTCTAGTGGGACTTTATTTGATTATAGCTGACAGTGAAGAAGTTGGTTAACAAATACACATAAAAAAGATTCACACGACAGCAAGGGACACTAAGTGAAATGAAACAGATTAATTTCATCTAAAATCTACCCCAGCCTGGATGGCTTTGGCATGTTTTTCTGAATCAAACCATCAGTAACCCAGCCTGAGTCACTCTGCATCAGGAATGAGCCAATGCGTCTCTGTGTAAGGCAAGTTAGTGTTTGATTTTCCAAAGCCTCGCTTAGATGACAGGTCCCAGTAGGAGTGAGGAGCAGGTCACAGAGGATGTCCAAGTAGCAGTAAAAATGGAAAAGACAAGAGAAAAAAAAAAAAATCAAGAGTCATATGTGCAAAGCTCTATAAACGCTGCTTGAAGACAATAGCATGTTACCTTAACAGGACAGCTTTCCCTGGGAAGACAGAGAGGGGTGGTTGGCATTCTGAATACACCTTAGCCTTGCTGTTGTTTCACAGCCTGGCCCTCACTGGAATCAAGCTGCCTCATCCTGGATCCATGCAGGTCTCTGCAGGGTGTGAGAGTCTGTGCTCACTCATGGCTCTGGCTGTGGGGCCGGGGCCCTCATTTGCAGAAATCCCTTTTGCCGTGAACATATTTTAAATGCAAGCTTCCGAATCTCATTACTTGCTGTCTTTTCCTCTTCCATTCGTTTTTCACCTAACAATGCACCTGCCAATATCTGCCCCTGAGCCCCATTTTAAGTAGCATTTTCCATAATTAATGTCACACTCCTGCTCCCTATCTATCTTTGGCAACTGTCGACTGCCTGCAGCAGGACCAGAGGAAGAGGGAAAGCCCTCCCTGAGTATAACAATAACACAACACCCATTCCTGGAAGAATGATGAGATAGGCTGTGTAATAAATATTTATAAGAGCAAGCGTAATGAAATGAATGTGTAGTATACTGAGGCTCCCTTAGGGTTTGGTCATCGCATGTTTTTTCCCTCTCTTCTTTCTTCTCTGTTGTACAGAATTGTCCTGATGTCCCCGGGTTGTCGAGCAAATTGCTTATTGTGTTGCTCACTTACACAATGCATGTTATTATGTGCAACCAGCTGCTCCTGTTTGGCATTGCTCACACACACAGAACAGGAGGCTAGCCTCACTTCTCTCGTCTGGGAAGTCAGTGTTCCCTCTAGCACCGAAGTTGCTGCCAGACCAGAAGAAGTCTGGCAATGAAGTGAGTCCTGGTGGAAAAGGTCCCTGAGAGACTGCTTTTCTGGGAAGACTGAGATTGTGGGTTTGCAGTGAGCTTGAGCTGATCCTGCTTTGTACTGCCACTGAAAGCTTCCTCGTGCCCCTGTCTGTGTATTCCCATTGCTTTCTTGGTGCTGGCACTAACTCTTGGGGTGCTTGCAGGGTAAGCTGGAGCAGGGGACTGATTTCAATGTTATTGTTGTTGCCAATTAAGTTTTCAGCACCATCCTTTCCTCTGCCCATCTCCAGGCTCATTCAAGCACTAATGCCATCACAAAGGAAAGAACAGCCAACTCTTCTAGTAATTAGAGCAGCTTAAATTCATTAAAAAAACTCAGCCTTGGTGTTGCAGACCTGTCTGGAATCAGAGATCGTCGGAAACCAGAGGAAGTCTGTATCTGAGAGTGGGAGGTTTAATCCTACTTGGGAGAGAAAGAATCTAAACATGGTCCCAAACATGCCTCAGACACTGACTCCCTATGAGATGGGGACTAGTCGCAGTGGGTGGCACTTCATACCTGCCAAACTGGGGGGCACCAACTTCTGAGGGAAGCTTTCACTGAGGAGGAAAGTGCTTCTGAACAAGTGCATCTACCACAGTCCTCTAATTGCAGAGCTGTAGGGTTTGTCAGCACAGGGATTTGCGTCTGAGCTGCTTTTCCTGATCTGGAGGGGGCAGCGGAGGTGTGGGGGCAGGCTCAGTCTGCAGAAAAAATGCTAAATTTAAACAGTCCTCTTCAGTGTGAAGTGGATTAAATTAAGAGAATACAAAACAACCTTTGCCTGGAATAAGAACATCCTCATTGTGAATTTTTAAATAGCTATTCTGCTTTAAACTGCTCTCTACTTTAACTTTGAATTAACTTACATTTCTTTCATTTGCTTTAGCTGCTCTGACCCTGGGACACAGCTTCTTGATGCTCTAAACCCCAGCCCATGGCATGCAGACAGACAGCAGCTTCAGCAGTAGCATTTGGAATGAACCTGAAACTGGATGATTTGGATCTTCTTGTTCCTTGCTGCTTTCTCTCTGAAATAGCTTTCCCCCATTCTTTGGATTTCTTTTATTGTAAGGGGTCTTTTTTTGGCAGCAAGCATTGTTCTTTACCTGCATTTGTTTAGTCTCTTGCACAGCTGGATCCCAGTAGTCTGAATCACACAGCTGCCAGCTGGAAGTGGACACAGGCTGCTTAGTGTGGGCACGGATTCAGAACCTGGACAAGTTCTGGTTCAGATGCTCTGTGACATGTGCTGCTGTGCTTTGAGGTCTCTAGCACCTACATCAACCTCTCAAATTACGGATCCTCCCTTGGCTACAGGCTGGCTGCATGGGAAAAGCTCCTGTTGAGCTAAATGAATTTATAGTGGCTCTTCCTGGATTCTGGATGATCCTTGAGGTCCCTTCCAACCTAAACCATTCTATCATTCTATGATTCTATGATTCCTGGATTTCCCCAACAAGCTCTTCATTGCTGAGATCAGACACACACACAGATGTGTCCCATATAGTGTCCACATACCTGACTCACCAAGGATTTCTTTTTTAGAACACAAAAACAATGTCTTCAGAAGGGGGAACAAAAGCTGAACTACAAACACCATCCGCTTGCTGCTGCTACTCTTTGCCATTCACACTTTCTCAGCTCAAAGTATCAGAGGTTTGCAGCTATTGAAAAGTAGGAAAAAAACCCTCCTCGCTGGCAGGAACGGAAGCACTGGGGAGTCTGCAGCACATAAAAAAGGGCCTTTGGCTTGCCATAAGTATTGGGGCAGAAAGGACATTATCTGCAGAAGGAATATCCCTTCTGTTGTCACATCTGCTGTCACTTTGTTCTTTATGGACTTGCAGCCAGAGAGTTATCTGATCTTTCCCAAACCTACAAAATGGCTCTTTCCAGACTCTCTTCCCTCTATAAGCACCCCATGAAAACATTTCATGCAGGACAGGGCATCCCTGTGGGCAGCTGAAGCAGCTGATGCCTGCCCAGGAGGTATGACCCTGCTTGCAGCCATGGGACCAGCTCCTGTGAACACACATGTCAGCCAGCATTGGCTTCAATTGTGAGGAGCTGCCCCACAGAATCGATGATTGTTGTGAGCTCAGTTTGTGATGATGCAGGTGAGGGAGGTGGCTGGTGGTTACTCTCACAGGTACATGTGCTGTCGCTTAAAGGAGCTGGTGCTGTGGGTCAGATTCACAGTTCAGGGGCTGTTTGCTGAGTCTGTTTTTTGACTTTGCCCAGATATTCAGGGATTATACCTGTTGGAAGCTTGAGTTCGTCAAAAAGCTGGTTTAATTCCTGTTTCCACTGGCATGCAGTAAGACAGAGGTGTCATGAAGGAATCACGTAACAGTGTAATACCAGGCAGAGAGCAAAGACAAGAGTCAGACTTGGGTCTTCTGCCACTAGTACCATGACCCATTTGCTTAGTATGGCCAAGTACTGCTAATCAGAGTGTGCAGAACTTTGCAGACCACTGTCAGTTTTGATTATTTATATTATACCACTTCTGCCTGACTCTTAGGCAAAGGTTTCCTTGCTTACAGGGAAGCAAAAAGTCAAGGATTTGAGGTAAAAAGGACAGGGGTGCATTTGAAAAAAACCACTGTTAGACGTCAGGAGGAGGCATTCCTGTACTGCCTCATTATAGCATTTGGACAGCACCTTTAAAACCACCTCAGGCATAAAGGAGCAGGTGGGAAAGGCCCAGAGAGAAAGGAAGGTTTGAGTGGCTTGTTAGTCTTTAGCTCCATGCTGGAGCAGTGCAGAAGGGAGTGTGGCTATTCCTATCCTCTTCCCACAAGATGGCAAGCATATGGATGGTGCAAGTGTAGGATCAGGGGATTTGCCGTGGCCTTACTACTCCCTCCTTCCTTCCTCATTCTAACCCAGTGCTGGGCAAAGCCTCCCTGCATGGCTGTCCAGAGCAGGGGGCTGCTGGCTCCCAGGGCTTGTCTGTGCTGAGAGTGCCAGGGACTAACACAGAGCTGCACAACTCATACACATGGAAAACTTGCTTCCCTCCAAGCAGTCTTTCTGGTTTCATTTAAGTTTTTATAGTTCATTATACAAGCTAATAAATAGGAAGATCTGGATTAAGAAAGCTTATTTTTTTCATATTCTGCATAGCTGGAGCCCTTTCTACATTCCATGCTGCTGTAATAGCTGGAGGGCTGGACAGCCTCTTCTCCTTTCAACAGGCCAAAGCAGATCCCTTCCTACCTGCTCTGGATGTGGCTGCCTTTCTGCTTGGCACCAGCCACTGCTGCCAACAGAAGATCTTGGTGTCATTTGCCCTCAGGTCTAAACCTGCACCTGCAGCTTTACACACAGACCTGCAGCATGACTTTGGGACCCAGCCAAGCTGGAGAGGTAGCAGCCTCACTCTCCATCTTTCAGCACCCTTCAGATCCGCACCTCTCTTCCACTGCTTGGCTTGGCTGGTGGATGTGTCCTGCCTCTCTCTGCAGCAGCAGGGTGTGGACAGACTCTGTCTCTGCCATGTATCTTATTTACATTATTTTCAGAGGCAGATGAGAAGCATAGGTTAGATTTAAATGCTTGGAAAGCTCAAGGAATTATATACACTTCAAGGAGCTGTGCTTTGAGATGAGCCCCCAGTGGGATTACAAACTGATGGAACCATAGACTCATTTAGGTTGGAACGGAGCTTTCCAATCATCAAGTCCAACCCTTAACCCACCACGACTAAGTCACCACTTTATGTCTGTCAACACCACATCTACACATCTTTTAAACCCCTCCAGTGACGGGGACTATACCACTGCCCTGGTCAGCCTGTTTAAGGGCTTGGCAATTCCTTTGATGAAGATACTGTTCCTCATGTCTAACCTAAACCTCTCCCGGTAAAATTTGAAGCTGTTTCCTCTTGCACTCTCACTTGTTCCTTAGGAGAAGAGACCAATTCCCACCTGGTCCCAGTGTCTTTTCAGGCAGTCGTAGAGAGCCAGAAAGTCTCCTCTGAGCCTCCTTTTCTCTAGGCTGAACAACCCCAGGTCCATCAGCTGCTCCTCACAATTCTGCTCTGGACCCTTCCCCAGTTTCATGGCACTTGTTTGGACACAACCCAGCACCTCAGTATCCTTCTTGTAGTGAGGGTCCCAAAACTGAACCCAGTATTCAAAGTGCAGCTTGACTTGTGCCCAGCACTGGGGGCAGCTGATTCCTGCCCTGGTCCTCCTGGCCACACTATGGCTGATGCAGGTCAGGAAGCTGCTGGCCTTGGACACCTGAACAGACGCTGGTTCATATATAGCTGGCTGCTGATCAACACCCCCAGGTCCTTTTCTGCTGGACAGTTTCCAGCCATTCTGCCCCAAGCTTAGAGCATTCATGGGGTTTCGTGACCCAAGTGCAGGACTCAGCACTTAGCCTTGCTGAACTTGTACTGTTTGCTTTGGCCTGTTGTTCAGCCTGTCCAGTTTGTGCAGAGCAGATCAACACTCCTGCCCAACCCGGTGTGACGATGCCGTCGCTGGTGCCGCTCTGCAGCGTGCCCGGGCTGTGCGGGGTGGCAGCCTCACCTCCTCGCCACAGACACAGCAGGGCCTGCGGGAGGGCGGCCAGCAGCCCTCGGCCATCCACCAGCTCTGGGCTGGCTGTGGCGGTGCAAGCTGCTTGGTGCCTTGTGCTTGTCCGTCTGTCAGCGGAAAGCAGCGAGCAGATAAGGGCTTCTGCTGCCCTGACGGGACAGAGGGGTGGTCGGAGCTCCGTGAGGCGGAAAAACTATGTCTTGGGAGAAGCACGGTGTCCTCCACCCTCACCTGCGGCAAAAAGAATAAAAAGCCTAAAGAGAAGGGGGGTGGTGGGGGCGAATAATTAAAAAGGCACATAAAATGTTTATAAGCCCGCGCTGGCCAGCCCGGGGAGCTGCCGGCCCAGCTGAGCAGCCCCGCACCTGCCGCGGCAGCTCGTGCCCCCTGAGGGAACGGGGCCGGCCGCCCCCCCTCGCGGCGGGCTGGCAGCAACCTGTTGGTCCCGCCGCTGTTGGAGGAGGGCGGGAGAAACCCCCCGCGGCTCGGCGGCGAACCCGCTGACAAAGGCGGAGCAGCGGCAGGGCCAGGGCCGCCCCCCGCTCCCCCCCTCCGCCCCCGGCAGCGAGGCCCGGCGGCGCCGGCGGGCAGCGCGGGGCTGGGGCGCTCGCACAAGATGGCGGTGGGGCGGCGGGAGAACGTGCTCCCCTCTTAGATGCGGCCGCGGCGGCCCCTGCTCCCGGCGCCCGGCGGGGCTTACATGGCGCTGGAGGACCTGCTTTGTCTCTGCTTCTCCGTCGTCCTGGCCGTGCAAGGTGGGAGAGGAAGGAAGAGGTGGGAAGGTGGGAAGGGGTCGGTCGGTTGTCCCCCGAGCCCACGGACGGTCGCGCCTGGCGCCGCGGTGCCACCTGCCCTTAGCGCTGCACCCAGCTCCCCGTGGGTATGCGCTTTCCTGCCGGGACCTTTCCCCCTGTCGTTTCTTGCCCTCCCGTAGCAGTCCTGAGTGGCCATTACCCTTCCAACAGTCACCTTTTCCCCCTGTCAGTGGCCGCCCCCCGATAGCCATTTCACCCACCCCTCTCCATCCTTCTTTTTCGCGGCTGCTTTTCGTCCTCTTGCCGCAGTCACACGCATGGCCTCTACCCGTGTCTGGACGGTGCCTCGTTTAGGGTCATCTTTTGTGGGTGACACTGGGCATTCTCCATAGAGAGCCTCCCTCAGAGGACCGTGCTGGCGAATGGGACAGGTCCAGCAGCAGCGACCCTCGGGCAAGTTTCCTGTGAGGGACGGCTGCTGCCGCAGACTGGCTTTGGGACGAAGCACTTGTTTGGCATGGGGCCGGCCCGGAGCAGGCCCAGGTGTCTAGCAGGGTCATGTCAGGGACCCTCATCTCCCTTTGTCCCACGCCCACCAGCGCAGGACACCTTGGTGGGCAGATGTCCCGTCGGTCAAGGAGGCGACCCAGCAGTGGCTGTGCTCCTCGCACCCGTGTTTTGCAATGGTTACGCAAAGGGCTCCGTGCGCGGGCACACGTACGCCTGGATGGCTTTCTGCCTTTGCCGTCGAAGTTTTCATCGAGGGGCCTTGGAGCTGTGGACCTCAGGCTGCGTGATTCACACCCTGCCTGCACAGACCGTCCAAAGCTTTTGTCCTCATCCTCAAGGAGTTGGAAAGATGTAGGCTGGTGGAACTGCACCAAAATATGTGAGCCATGTGTGTGCCCTGGAGTTGCTCTCCTTTAGCAGAGCCTCCTAGACAGGGGGAGTACAGTGGAGGAGCTATCCCCATGTCATTGTACATTTTCATTCCTTTTTATGATGCATTCAGGTCTTGCAGAACATAATAACTGCAGAAAGGATGTTTAGTATTTATGGCTTCAAAAGTAGCTCTTTGGGGGGGAGAATAGCGCGTGCTGGACAACTGCTGGGTTGTTTTGCCTTCTTTCCTTTTTTCAGACAACTTTGAGTCCCTGTGAGGGATGAGTTATCATTTGATATAGGTGAAGCTGTAACGGTGGTTGCGTGTAGGAGCGAGTAACATGTCAGTGGCCCATTTTCAGCAGTGCATGTCGGTTTCTCTAGGTGGATGGCAGTCTGTGACCCCACCAGCAGACAGACGGCTGAGCTGAGGTGTGTGGGAGCTGTGTCTCCTGTGTGTTTGAGCAAACAGCTAAGTGGATCCCTGGGCTCGTAATGGAGAATAACGATTTGAAAGAGAAAAGGGGGGTGGTGAAGTGGATGTTGTTTTGCAAACCTACTTCAGCCAGAAAACTTCAAATGCTTTGCGGGAATTTGCAGTCTTGGCTTCTCTGCTTTATTTGCAAGCAATTAGGCAACTGGTGGAAATTGGTTCTGTTTGTTTTCCAACAATGGGCCACGTATTGTGTAGAGAGGTAGTAAGTGCATCCATGCAGGCTGTGGACGTGCTGCTTGGTACATGTGGATGTGCTTTCCAACAGGTGGGTTTGATTCTGAAAAGAAAAACGTGGACTTGTTTCAATATGAAATTAATTTGGCAGGGGGTTGGAATGGTTTTGGGAAAGTCTGCATTTGATCCCGAAGCCTACGTGTTTTGATCCAAAGTTCAAGCCTCATTGGGTATGAGATACATAAGAGAGAAGTAGACTGGAAAACCTGCCCTACTCTGTGGACTTGATGGAAACTGTGACAGTTTACACTAGCCGGGGATGTCATACAGTGTTTTGAAAGCCTTCTGCCTGCCCTAGTTTGAGTCTGTTTTCCCTGCAGTAGCAGGAAAGGATTTAAGAGAAGAAACGAAAAACAAAGCAACCCCTCTTCATCTGGCTCTGGCAAGAGGGTTGTGCTGGTTGCTTTCCTTGAGGCTCTCTGCAGGGGATGTGTTGGTGAGAAGTGGGCTGAGCTTTTCTCCCGAAGAATCAGCTGAGGTCCACCTGGGTTTGTGTCATTTGGACTTGTGGTTGAGTCCTCTTGCTGCAGAACGGATTTCATTTAGCTAGCTTTAATTGTGCTTTATTTTATCCTTCCTGATGCATTTTCTCTTGCGTGCTGCGTGCCCGGGGAAGTTGGTGTTGCTCTTGGGGGATCACGTGTGTGCTGCTGCAGTCACCTGCACTTCGCACGGCGTTGCCTGCGTGCAGAAAACCATTTGTCCTCTTGGCTGTGGTGGTCCAGTGTCACCTGTCCCTGGGCTGGGTGTCAAGGAGGCAGGATGAGTGGTGCAGGGAAAGGGTGTTTCTTACAGCGTCCCAGAAACCAGGGGGCCACAGACTCCCGCGCATCACGTTGAGGAGGTTTTGCCGGTTTGCCTTTCCAGGGGCAGGCTTCTCACACGGGAGCTCGCAGCCGTGGTGCTGTGGCTGTTGTGACAGCGAGTCTCTAAGCCCTGACAAAAGGGGCTGCTCCAAAGTGGAGAATGTTTCCGCTGGTGTTTCTCTGTTTCTCTTCTGGTGCCTGAGACTGAAGGAGAAACCACTCACACTTGGTTCTGGTTTTGTTTTCCCCAGCTTTTTGCTTCTGTTTTCCGGTTTGGTTTGGTGTCCCCTCCTTTTGGTCTCATGGAAGTCTAAAGTGAAGCAGATACTCAACAATTTTCTGACGTCTCCCTACTTCCTACAGCAGACTTCTGGCAGATGTAACAAGTTTGATGTGCTGTGGGGGGCCCCACACGGGGTGGGTATATTGCTGATGGTACATGAGCCACTTCAGAGTGGTGCAAGTCATAACTGAAAGCATTTGGTAATCTGCCTTTCCGTGGGGATGAAGGGCAGCGATTCTTCCTGCATGCAGGCTTGCAGGACCTGGAGGCAGCTTCTCTGGCATGGCACAGGTCTCTCTGTGCTGGGAACACCAGAGCCACCTGTGTTTGGGAACTGCAAGAGTGGGTTGGGTGTTGCAGCGACAAGCAGTACATCTTGCCTAAGTACCCGCTGTGATGTTACACAGAATCACAGAATGTTTGGGGTTGGAAGAGACCTCAAAAGAGCATCCAGGCCTGCCAGAGCAAGATCACCTGGAGGAGGTCATGCAAGAACATGTCCAGGTGGGTTTTGAACGTCTCCAGAGGAGGCTCCACAACATCTCTGGGCAGCCTGTTCCAGAGTTTTGTCACCCTCACAGTGAAAAACTCGCCCCTTATGTTCACATGGAACCTTCTTTGCTCCAGCTTGCACCCATTGCCCCTTGTCCTACCACTGGACATCTCTGAGCAGAGCCTGGCTCCATCCTCCTAATACTTGTCCTTCACATATTCATAAACATGAATGAGGTCACCCCTTAGTCTCCTCTAAGCTGAAGAAACTCAACTCCTTCAGCCTTTCCTCATAAGGGAGATGTTCCATTCCCTTGATTGTCTTTGTGGCGCTGACTTTTTGAAGCTGTTCCATGCCCTTCTTGAACTGAGGGGCTCTGAACTGGACACAGTATTCCAGATGCAGCCTCATCAAGGCAGCTTTGGTCCAGTTGCTTCATCTACTTTGACATCCTCAGGACCCATCTTCATACAAAAGTAGATGTATTGTACATTTCTGTCAAATGTGTTGAGAGGATGAAGTCCATCAATGAGGATAAAATCCATCAATAAAGATGAGATCCATCAATCCATCAGCACATCCATGATCATCACTACAATGTACAACTATGCCAAGGGCAGGGTGCTGCGTTGTCCCATGTTGGCTCACAAACTTGTGACTCCTGCTGGAGTATTGCTTGCTGTGTAATTTGAGCTTTGCTGCCCAAAGCCTTCCTAATGGCTGGCTGTTCTCCCAGAGCAAAATCCAGGTGCTCATGAAACAGTTTGGACATCTGCAGCGTTAGAGATGCTGCTCACACGATTTACACTCTCTCCCCCTGTTTAAATGGCTGCCTGGCCATTAAAGCCTAGTCATGGTTACATAATTAAGATGAGAATTAATATTTAATCTGATTGTAATTTCTTGCTGGAATCTATCCCAAACTGTATCTCTGCACGAGGTGAGTGAGTACCTGAGGGAAAACTTGTGTTTTCTGGTCTTGCACATAGAGGATTTTCTGCTTGGAAACAGAATTATAAGCCTGCCTTGCTGACAGCAAAAAGCCTAAGCTTCACAAACCTAGTGATCCTAGTCATTTTGTTATCTGTAGGAAGCAAATGTTTGCTTTATAGTCAGCTGTAATGCTGGAGGGGATATGGTAAATCCTTGTTATCAGTATTTGCCAAGTGCATGTTGGGCCAAAATCAACTCTGGTGAAATTTTGTTGCATTCTGGAGGAGAACTGGATCCACTTGTCTGCAGTCTTTTTAGCCTGGCTTTCTACTTAGGTATTCATGCTGTCTGGTTATCTGTCCATCTCCCTTTCCTTTTCCCAGTGGTTCTTGGACCTGCTGGTCAGTCATATAGCCAATTCAGAGATTTGAAAATCAGTGGTCAGGTAGAGAGGACAGAGATGCATTTTCTGCATGAGCTGAAGGAGAGGCACTGGAAAACCCACCTAGGGGAGGAACCTGAAGTGCCTCACCTGCAGGAAGAGCTTTGCACAGAGCTTGTACATCATTTGGGTAGGAGGGGGCAGTCCAGTCACAAGGCAGAAAGCTGCAGGAAATCACAAACTCGAGTCCTTGTATCCACTGGCTTATTTTATTTTGGAAGTCTTGTACGATTTAAAATATGCTCTGGTGTTCTGGTTATGCCAGCATTCATATCACAGGGCTTGGTAGCTGGTTTTATTTCCTCTCTTCTTGGGAAAGCATATTCCAAACACAGCTTGTGTGACATTGGCTCTTTCTGTTGTCTCCGTGGGGGTCGCTTGCCATCTCTGCCTCAGTTTCCTTTTTGTTCCAGCTGGGCAGAAGCTGCTGTTGAATACTGTAAACACAAGAAGAACATTGCCACTCACCCTTTTGTCTTTTGTTAAAATCTCATGAGTAAGTGACATCTAAGTGCTGCTTATTCTTGTCTGATTTAATGACTTTAGGGTGAGACAATCCACATTTGTTAAAACTGCATCTGCTCTTCAAGAGCAGGGTTGAGCTGTGTTTTCACAAGCCCTTCTAGAGATGCTAAACCTCACACCAGATGTGAGATTTTACTTCAGCTGCTGTGCTGAAGTCATCCTTGAAACACCACTGAATATTCTTTTTTTTCTGCAGAGTAACAAAACCTTGGTATGGAGGGGAAGAGCTGGTCAGTGTTTACTTCTAGGAAGGCAGGTATCTGCCAAGTTCTCTGGGAGAACTGAAAGTCTTGTTGTCAGCCTTGTTTGACCATATCTAACACTTTCCTGTTGGCAGGTGTCAAGACACTTTGCTCCTGAGCGTGTAGGTTGTGGTGCTTCTCCCTTGGATATGTTTTTGTTCATGTTGCTGGTGCCTTTTGGTGTCTGTCTGAGTCAGATCCTTTCTTGCTCTTAATCCATGGGATCCTGCAGTTGTGATACTGGCCTGCTTTATCTGAGAAGCCCAGCAGATGTAGTGTGTTATCTCTGTAGGTAATAAACATACTTTGTGGTGGTTATGATAAGCAGTGTCTGTATTCCCCTGAAACTTTCGTATCAGACATTCTGAAATTACTTAAGAATCCACCTCTGTGTTTTAAATGCAGTTGTCTGTTACTGCCACCTTACATTCAGCTGAGCCATTGAACGACCTGCTTTATTCTACACTTTCCTGGGGTTTAATGTTTTAAGTTTATTTCCAAGATCTCTTGAGTGGATTTCTTGAGGACAAGTCATTAACATTAAATGTATGTTAATGACATTTAAGGGTCCCCAGAGGTTGCTCTCAGCCCAAATTGGTGGGAGAATTAAAATCTAGTGTGTGAAGCTGTTGCATCTGTGCTCAGTCCACTCTGGTCCTGTCCTTTATTCTGCCTGAGTTCACTGCTCCCATTTTCTACTTGGGTCTTTGAACCACGTTCACTTTGGAATTGGGAGGACTTAGCAGCTTGTTAAGTATGAGAATTTGGGAAATGAAACAATTAAAATGGAATTTCAGAGGAAGGTGCTGGGATGGCAGAACTTGGAACAGAGGTGGAGCAAACCTGGGTTGCAGAAGTGATGACACTTTCCTGTTGGGAGGAAAGTGGTGATGTCCTGCTTTATGTTTCACTGTCTGTGCTGGGAAAT
The DNA here is from genome assembly GCA_013400475.1 of Tricholaema leucomelas. NCBI lineage: Eukaryota > Metazoa > Chordata > Aves > Piciformes > Lybiidae > Tricholaema lacrymosa > Tricholaema leucomelas. Next base: position 464,550 of record WAAF01012438.1, on the reverse strand, counting down.
GTGCAATGTGCACTCTTGATAGTTTCTAAGTAGGCTACTGATTGACTTCATAGGTGCAACCAAACAAGCCATTGCTTGATGGAGTGGATTTCCCCTGCTGTGTTGTGTGAATACATCAGGGTTTTGGCAAAACCTGGCTGTTTGTGCATGCAGGGCTTGGATAAATTTTCTTTACCAAAAGCATCAGCAGTGCTTACAGGTTTTAGAAGTGCCTGAAATTTCACACTTGTTCAGACTGTCCTCTCTGTGCCTCCTGGCTGGTTGGTTGGATCTGACTTGCAGAGCGGTGCATGTATTTTCTGAACAAAAGTGGAATTGTGCCCAATATTAACAGAAAACTAGTCAAGTGTTTACTGATTTGTTATTACTGCAGCTCACAGTGTTCCTTTGGAAATCTTTGTCCTCTTTATCTCTTTTTTTTGGGGGGAGGGAGGGGAGGTGATGGTCTGGCAAAAAGCTACATTGCTGTTAGCTTTCTGGAGGTACCATTGCTGCTTACAAGTATGAGCTGTGTAGTCCTTCTCTTAGTCCTATTGACCCAGAGGGACTGAGCTCGTTTATGCCTTACCAGTCCCACTTGTCTGTTTGACACCTGACAAAGCCTTGAGAGAGCTTGTGAGAAGGAGATTTGGAGCTTTAGAGAATTAGCAGTTGTTCAGGCTGATGTTTAGGGGGTTTAGCCTGCGATGTTGGGATGGAAGATAAGGCTCACATACGAGATGCTGGGGCTCCTTTGAGGTTATCTTCAGCAGTGGGGCAAGAAGTGTGGCATGGAGTGGAGGATCTGGGCTGCTGGCTTGGCTCTATTGTTTCCTGTTTGACAGGTATTTTTTCCCTGCCATGGAGGCTCAAACAGCTCTGCTGTTAGACAATCCAGGGTGTCACAGGACCGTGTGCTCCATAGGTCTGTGTGGTGTTGTGTGAAAAGACATCTTGGCAAAACAGACATAGAAGAGAAAGGAGGAAAAAGAAAGTCAGTATCTGTTCCAATCCCAGCTCCTTCACTGGGTTGGCAAAAATTGTTCAGATCTTCCTTCCTAAGAATGATTTTGTAAACATGATTTTGTACTGCTTATTAGCCATGTAAATTAATGTCACTGGCAGCAATCATGATGGAAAGATAGGTGTCTTGAAACTCCAGTTTGATTTATTCCTCCTGCCCCACATCCCCCACTCCTCCTCTCCCCAGCTTGCTAACCAGCTGTTTATGTCACTGCTGATTGCAGCTTTTGTCAGAAATCAAAATATTGAACAAAATTATTTAGCTCTGTTTTTCTTAGGTCACAATAAGTGCAACTTTTCTTCCTTTTTCTTTTGTATTTTCCCCTCTGTACTGAAAACAAAGTGAACCTTTCCTGGAGGAGATGAGCTGTACGTTCCTGAAGTCAAATGTCATCCACTTGAAGAGGGTCCTTAGGAGCAGACATCATATCTGGAGGCTTCCCTCAAGAGCCTGTCAGCTGAAAATCTGGCTAGCAGCTCTACCTCAAGTACTATTGTGAGGTTTTCTTTATGTGCAAAGTGGGGAGAGAAGGAAGTTTCTCCCAGCTGCTGGCAGAGAATAGCTTCCCATTTACTTAACGCTGGTGGCTGCTGCCAGGATTTTCTGTGTAGCAGCAGAGGGAGTTAAGTGTGGGGTGAAAGGCTTCAGTAACACTTCAGCATCTGGGCACGAGGCTCAGCCCTCAAATAATTCTTCTCACTCTTTGTTTTTTATACCAGTCAAGGCACGTGGGTAGTTCTGTAGGTTTAAGGTTAGTGAGGTTGTGCTGCCTTCGTGTGTACTGCGGGAAGCTGAGGATGTCTCTTGTTTGGAGTTTCATGGTTGTGCTTGGGCAAGAGAATCTCCTAAAGAGCAGCACCCACTTCACAGAATCACAGAATGTCAGGGGCTGGAAGTGACCTCAAAAGATCATCCAGTCTAATCTCCTGCCAGAGCAGGATCACCTATACCAGACCACACAGGGAAATGTCCAGGTGGGTTTTGAATAGCTTCAGAGAGGGAGACTCCACAACCCCCCTGAGCAGCCTGTTCCAGTGTTCTGTCACCCTCACAGTGAAAAAAATCCTCATGTTTACATGAAACTTCCTCTGCTTCTGTGTTAAAAATGTCTTGTGGCTGCCTGTCCATTACAGCCCCTTGGTAAGCTGGCTTCAAGTCCCCACTCAGTGATGTGCACCTGTCTGATAGCTGTGGTTTATAGGTGCGTATGAAGAGATGTCCCCTGTGAAAAGCCTCCTTGACAGTAGTGTGTGCATGGTAATCAGGTGTTCTGGTGACCTGCTCTTTTGCAGATCCTGGAGGCTCTCACCTGTTTCCCATCCTTGAATCTCAGCCTTCTGTAGCTAACACTGCTGTAAGCCAAAGCCTTCCTCTTCTCAGCAGTTAGGTATTTGCTCAACAGAGGAAATTTCCTAGTCTGGCTTTTTGGAGCTGAATGCTGTGAGTCTCTGGGGGCACCTGTTCCCCTGCAGCGCAGCGCAGAGCCACTGTGCAGTTCAGACAGCTGATTCTGGATGTGGCTTTCCAGATGTGATGGGATCAGAGCCAAGCAGAGGGAAAAGTGAGGAAACCATCATCTCTGAGAATGCTTCTTTGGTGAGTGGCCAAGCTGTTGTTGAGGCAGATTGTGAGTGTTGTAGCAGGACACACACAGGAAATCAGAGGAAGAATTGATGGGGCAAGGGTGTGCAGCTTCTGTAGAGCTCTTAGAGAGGAAGGCTGCTAAGCTGAAGTTACACTTGCACAGAAAAGTACTGTCCTAGTCTTACAGCAGCTTTCACCAAATAACATCTTGGCTACATCCTCCATCAACATGTCATGTACAGGTGGAGTGTGTGGAGCTTTCCCTTCTCCCACTCAAGAAGTTGCATCTGCCCTACACAGTACAGTTTCTATGTTCTTGTGTAAATGTTTCCAGCCCCTGCCCAGCTGTGTCCGTGGAGCAGCACTGAGCTTTCAGAAGTAGCAAATCAATAGTAGGGCTTCCCAGGCTTTATGATGGAGACGTATGGTTCCCCGCTGCATGACACTTGAGAGTAACTTCAGGTGACCCTTTGTCTGCATCGTAGCTTTTAATTTGTAAAATGAGGTATTTATACTCCTGGGATGCTGAGCATGGATGCATTTGGGGTGGAGGTGTCCAGAGACTGCAGGACAGTGTGCTGCAGGTATGTGCTTCAGATGTAGAGACCTGGAGAGCTGTGCAATAGGTGCTGTGCAAAGTGCTTCTGGTGATGTGGTTGTGTCTGCCCATGGTGTGTCAGCAGTGTATGCATGTGGGTGCAGTGGGAACAGAGAGATGTGTACGTGGGTTATGCAAGCCTTTAAATGAAAATTCCTGATTACTTTGTTTGCGTTAAAGTTTGTGAGGTACAAAAAAGGCTCTTCTTGTAGGGAATATTTTCTTCTCACCAGAGGCTTGCTAGACTGGGAATTTCACAGGACTCATTTTTATAGTGTTTCCTAAGATGAATTAATTGGGTATTTTGGAGGGGGGAAGACAAAAGTGTTGACGTGTGTTTTTATGTAGATGCCGTTAAAAGAACGTGACTTGGATTATCTCGCAAGCTAGATGAGAAAAGAGGAACTCTCTGCTGGAAAATGCAAGCGATCATAGGTTGGTGACTAACAAATAATCCTTGGCTAATATGGGCTGGGCTCAATTAACATTAATCCCTGCTCAGCAGTAGTAAAAGTTGGATAAAGTCAAGGCAATTTTGCAGAGCTGTTACTGACCTGAATGTGGGAGTGATCACATAGCATTCCCTGAAGTTAAACTGGTTCTTTGGAAGCATCAGCATCATTCTTATCATACCCTCTCTTACACTAGAGAAAGAGATATTCAGAGTGGCCCAAAATGGCCTGGTTATGAAGTTGTACTCATTAAAAGAGGAGCATCAGTCTAGATCAATGGAATAAATCTAGTTTTAGTAATAAATGAGGTTGTGTTCTTTTGTCCGAAGTAGTCACCATCTATAGTTATCTATCAGTCTAATGCACAGAGGCAAAACCAGTCCTCCTTGTGCAGAAAAATGGGTGATTTGGGTGTTTTGGCTGAAATCTCAGTATCTAAGTCCAAGTGTTGTTGTGAATGTTTTGGTGAATAAGCAGAAGGCCAGAGACAGTGGAGAGAAGCATCACATCCAAACCTGGACCCCCTTGAAACAGGAGGGCCTCAGAGTGGTGTGAGGGTCCCCACAGATGTTCTGCTACTCAGATACTGTGGTGCTGAAGCGTGCCCTTCACCATTTGGAAGCGGACCCAGGCCTTTTATTGCTTTGTCCTCAAACTGTCAGGTTTCAGCTGGCTGCAGCTTTGGAAGAAGGGAAGATTTATGTGCTCGAAAGAGAAACTTGGGTGGATAAATGCACTGTAGCTGTTGGAAAGTTAAACAGCCAAGTAGGTGTGAGAGAATTTGGAACACAGGCTATGAAATACATTCCCCTCCAGTTCTTGTGATAGAAGCAAGTGTAAATTTGGAAATGGGAGGGCAAATTCTCACCCATTCTGACCCTCATTGCTAACCACCTTCCCTGCTCCTCATTTTCCTCCACCTTCAAGGTCATCCCAGTAGTCATGGATGTAGGTTTTATTTTGCTGTTTATCCTAACACAATCCCTGAGCTATAAGAGCTCACTTTGCATATTCAATGATAACTGAGTTTCCAGATCACAGTCAGATGCTGTTTTCTGAAACTGGTCTAGGTGTAAAATTATGCCAGGAGGACGCAAAGTCCTGAGATGGTCAGGTCCTTGCTAAGATCATTGTGTTGTCTAGCTGTGGGCACTCCTCTGACCAAATGGTTTGACATCACCTGTTTGAATGGTTTTTGCTGCCTTCTCCTGAGAGGTATCTGCTGTTGTCCAGGTAAGGCTTCTGGCTGTATTGATAATGGACCTGTGTGGGTTAGGTGATAACAAAAAGGAGCGGAGCTTGGCTAGATAATGCCAAGGGTAGTCCGCACCCATGGAGAGATCTGATCTCTGACATCACAGCCAGGCAGTGAAGCACAGATGGGTTCTGTGACTTTCCAGCAGCTGTGTCATGGATGGTGGCAAAGCTGTGCTTGGACAAAGCTTGATGCTTTGTCTGGAACTGCCTACACTGTCTGTTCTCTGAAAAATTATCTCCTGGTTAAGCCCTTTCTTCTTTCTCATGTGTGCCCATGCTGCGTGGGTGGTGAGTGTGTTCTGCAGTCCTTGTGTCCACTCAGAGCAGTGAATCCTCTCTCGGGATGATACAGGTGTTTGGTGGCAGTGGGCTGTTAAACCACACTTGCCTGTCAGTTTCTTTGTAGCTGTTCTGAAATGCCTTCTCTTCCCCTGTGTGCTGGCTCATTACTTCTCATTAATTCATGGTAGGTGCAATTACCTGGGAATATAAAAGCACTGGCAGGAGTTTGATGAGCCTGACTTCTCAGTGGCAGGTGACTTTTTAACAATAAAGGATGGAAGAGTTGGTTCCTTTCTTCTTGGAGGGGCCTGTTGCACACCCAAGCCTCGCTTCTGGGTCTTTCTGAGGAGAACTGGAAAGCACAAGGGACAGAGAGAAGGGCTGGGTGTGCAAATCTCTTGGGTACTTGGAAGGGCTGAAACCAGAGCTGTTCTTAATGTTTTGTAGTGTGACTTTATACCCTGTCCTGAAGAGACTCTGCAGACCTGAACCTCAGCCTATCCAGAGAAAGTGAGCAAACAAAGGAGGCTCTTTACTTAACTTTTGAAAGACCAGGAGCATACAATAAATAGTTGTAAATACTTGCCAGGGGTTTTGTTTTTTGTGAAAGCTTCCAGCTCAGTCTGAGGGGTGCACATGCCTTGGGGTGCTTGCTGCCCCTGCAGAAGGGCTCTTAGCCCTTTCTCTTTGCAGACAGCATTTCAGGTAAGAACAGAGGTGTAATCTGGTTCATTTTTTGCCATGAGACAGCCAGCACACAGTGAAAGAGAAGGGCTGTCTGTGATTAAAACATAACAGTTTCTCTGCCTCTAGCTTGTGTTTTAATGGCAAAACACTGTGCCACTGGTTTCCCCATGTGAGTACTCCTCCTTTTTAATGGCTGTATTCGTAGGTGGACTTCCCAGCTGCTAGCAAGGACCTCTTGATGGAAGCTGACAGGTGTTTTCACAGTTAGAGCTTAGGCTGTTGGTGAAGAAGGAGCATTACCTGCCGCCTTCCTCCTTTTTTATTTTCAGGTGAGCTGTAGAATCTCATTACCAAGAGCAGTGGCAGAGCTTTGAAGATTTCTGACCTAATTATCTCATTTGTGCTGAGAAGCAGTGAAATCCATGTGCTGTCAGGCAGACAGCTATTGTGCCAGCTCTACAGGGGGAGAGAATAAGGCCTCATGAAAGGGCTTGTGTGGAGAGATGGTTTCTGATGGTTCAGGCTTACTTAGGCTGTATGCACATTCTTCAACTTCACAGGTGCTGCAGGATTTCCTACCAGACCTGGATGGGGTGAATGAGGTGCAAGTGGGAAGCTGCAATTTTCTGGGCTCCATCTGTGTCTGTGCAAATGCCTTATCTGAGAAATGCTTGGGAAGGTCCAGATTAAAAGGTTAAGTTCTTTGTTCATCAAATCTCTCTTCATCTTATCTGTAGATGCAGATAAACAGTATGTAGGGTCTGCCAGTTGGCTGAACATCTTCTGCTGTCCTTGGGGAAGGTTCAGGCCTGTTTTCTGTGGATGTGACTTTTTAATGGCTTCTAACAGGAGAGACTCCTGTTAGAGTCTTGCTCCTTCTGCCACTACCTATATTTGGAAAATGGTCCATGTAGAACTTGAAGATTATTTTAACATAGACAGAGGAAATAACTTAGACCTCTGGAAGTAATAACTGGACAGAGCACAGCTGATGGGTTGTGACTGGACAGGCCAAAGATATCCAGGAAGGGAAGAGATGTTTGCTGAAGCTGCATGAAGAAGTTTCACAAGCTAGCTTAAGAACCAAGGTGGATATTCCAAAAGAACACAGCTGTGGTGCTCTTTTTGGAAGCTGAGGCAAGATCCTGGAGTCGCCAAGATAGGCAACTCCATCCTGTCCGTGTCCTCACTTTGCGTACGAATGTGTCTTCTGTGTCAAGATGGGCCAGGGTGAGGTAGCACTGGGGACTGAGCCTTGCCCAAGAGCTTTCCCTCTGACTTGGGTAGAAAATGCTGGGTGCTTCGCAGAGATCTGAAGTGAACACAGATGCCTAGCTGCTGCTGTGGTTGATGCATCCTGTTATCTCTCTTCATAGAGAGGCTGTTAGACATGCTGTGATGTATAATTGCAAAGGTTGGTGAGTCAAACATAACAAGTTTCAGTGGTGTGGGCGCAAGGGCTGTGACAGAGCCATGTATTTGCATATCTTTTCCAAGACTCTGATAGAGACATATCTGTGTTTAAGCTTGGATACAAGGAATCTTCTGCTAGTTGAGCAAAATGGGTCAAAATATTATTCAGTTTAGCTGTTCTCATCCTGAAGCTTCAGCAAAGTGTTGCCACACCTCTTGCAGCAGGGAGCTTCCAAGGGAGATGTGGTCTAACACTGAACTTGATGTAGCACAAAGGCAAGCAAAAGGAGTGCAGGAATATTTGATGCTTTGATTATCAGCTGAAGGCGGAGGGGTGAGAAAAATCTTAGATGATTAAGGTCTTTGATCTTGAAGATCATGAAAAAGTAAGAAACAGTAGATTGTATTTCATCCTGGCACACTTCCCTGGGTCTTCTTTGGGTCAGTGTCTCTGTCCTCGTGTTTCTTTATGGGAACAGGTATGAGCCAAACAGGCAAGACCCAAAAAAGCATCAAGAGCAATAGTTTGTTTTTCGGATGATACAAGTGTCAGGTCACTGCCAAGCCTGTAAGAGCTGTTTTTTTCTCCTGGCCTTCTATTCCAGCTGTTTTTGTATGCATTTGGAGTCATCTTCCAAGTTTATGTGCAATTTTGACTGGGTGGAAGGCCATTGATCAGGTCCTGTGGCAAGCTGACCTGGCACAAAAGCTTTACAAAATGCTAGTTCCTCTTTGCATGACTCAGGTCTGAGTGAACCCTCACAGTAGTGATTCATAGGTGAAGCTGACCAGTTTCAACAAGGCTATTGCTTACCCTTGATAACGTTCTCCACGGCTTGCACATCCATAGGGATTGCTGAGTAAAACAAGTGTGCAGTAATCCTTGCTTGAGTGTTGCTTTCCCTTTCTCTGGTTCCAGAGAGCAGCTGGGAGAAAGTTGGTTTGGAAAACAAAGCTGTTAGGAACTGTTTGTTTAGATACAAGGCAAAATCAAAGCAGAAGAACATAATCTGTGTGTTCCACTCAGCCTCTCACCTTCTTTTTGTTTAAAATGTCCACATGCCATTTACTTCCAATAAACAAAAGATGTTTCTTATAAGCTGGTGTTTACTAGTTGGGAAATGTGATTTATGAGAGCACAGAAATCCCTGCTCATGCCTGTGTTTTCACACTGGAGCAAGAGTTCATAATTTTATAGACCTTTCAAGAAGAGATTTCCTAAAGCAAACAGTGAGGAACTGTTAAATTACAGCCATGTAAAACAACAGTGTAGTAGTGTGATTGCTCAGTACTAATGGCTTTATTATTCTGTGCCAAACAGGAGTGGTTTGGGCTAGTGAGAGATAACATGACTTTCCTGAGATAGCTTTGGAGGTGATTCAGTTTTAGATTCTTGAGCAACTTCTTTTCCTGCTAAGGAGGAAGATAAAGATTATATGGTTGTGCTCTTACTCCAGCTTTTTTTTCCAAGGCCATGCAGGGAGTTCCAGAAAAGCAGCCTACAGTCTGAGAGCCACTGAAGTCTCATGTTGCCTCTGGTTTAGACAGGATCTCAGCTTCCTCAGCATTTGCTTGGAGCGACTCTGTAACTTGTTTGATCTTTAGAGGAAATAAAAAGGTAACTCAGTTCCACCCCAGAATCATGGGTATCGATACCTCTCCTCATCCCTGTCTGAGCTCACAAGCCTGCAGGACTCCCAGAAGTGCAGTGTTCAAGCCAGGGCCTTTGGGACTGAGCTGCTCTGGGGGCTGCCTGAATTCTTCAGATGGCTGGACAGGACCAGAAATGACCTCGGAGTGCCTGGCACTGCCACTGAGTTCTAGGCTTGTACCATATCTGCCCACTTTTTTCCACAGTTGCTCACATGGAGCTTAAGCTGAGATGGCAGATGGTTGATCTTGCCTCTTTCTTCCTTGTGTCTGTCACCAAGTGCTGGTGTTATGCTGACCTGGCTGGGAATGAAGCTTTGAAAATAGCAGCCATTTGAGGAGAATCTGTTCTCTCTTGTGCAGCTCTGCTTGGCTGTGCTGGGCAGTTTGTTGCTGTAGGTAGTGAGAAGCACAAGAGTGCAGGTGGTCTCAGCTTGAGCTCCTGCTTCCTCTGGTCTTGTAGTTAAGTCTGTGTCTGAGGATGCATTCTGGAGCTTGAGTGGCATCTCTGGCATCTATGTGCACAATGCCCCAGCTCCAAGTCACGGCAGTGACCTCTGCTGAGACATTGATGTTGAAAGAGACCAATCTGGTGTAGTCCTTGGTTTCTTTCCCCTGGTTCTCAACTTTGTGATATATTTGGCTTATTTTTAGCTGATCTACACACGAAAACTTTGTACTAGCTTATTGGGTTCTCTCAGCAAAGAGAGCTGTCGCTTATAATGGAATAGCTTTACAGTGACATAGCTTCAGTGCTGCTGTGCGTCTGTGCTGGCTTTCAGGTTGTTCTGGGCTAAAAAATATGGGCCATTAAGACTTCTGGAACAGACTGTAACCATGTTTTAAAGATACTTCATTCCTTATGTGTTATTGCTAAGTGATCTAACCAATACTGCATTTGGAGAGCTACTTTGTAAGAGCACTTTGTCTGAAGTGGGAGTTGAGAAAAGAACCAAGTGTGTGTGTGTGTGTGTTTCTGATGGTGAGGACATGGTGCTACCTTGGAAGGTTGGAACCAGGGAGATATGAGTTGAGAGCTGCCCTGGTATGTGGCACTAACCAATCAGGGCCACTAGACCAGCTATTTCCATTTCTGATCTTTCCTGCCCCCAGATGACAAGAGATTCAGAACTGCATGAAAAAGATTAGCATTAGGAGTTTTACCACCTACTTCATTTGAAACCAGATGTGCTTGAGATGTGTTGAACAAATGGACAGTGGCCTTTCTTCTCCCTGAGGACAGCTTTTACATGGTTGGGAAGATACAGATGGGGCCCAAGGCAGAAATGCAAATGGGCAGGGCTCTGATGGGAAGCGTTTGGCAGCACTGCAGGATCCAAAGCTGCCTCCCCATGGATGCCTGCTCCTGCGCCCTAGGTCGTGCTGACACAGCTGGTTGTGGGCTGCACTGCGAGCTGTGCGAGTGGAGCTTTGGCCTCAAAACGCTGGGATTAGGGCCTGTGCTGCTGGCACCGTGAAGCTGGCCAAGCCCAGGCCATACCAGTGCTGCATGTGAGAAGCCCTCAGAGGCGTACTGGCTTCAGAAGGACTGCTGTGATTACAGCTTTGCAGAGAAGTGCGGTAGTGAGCGTGAACAGCTAATGAGTTTTATAACCCTCGTTTGTTTGCCTTTGAAGGCACAGTCCCTGGCTCGCCTGCCTGGCTCCCGCTCGGTGTGGTGACAATGTCAGCGCCGGTGTGTACAGCTCATGTTACGCGGCAAGAGTTCAGGCAGGTTTGGTTTCAGCACACGTCTTGTCCCTGAGCTGTTCCAGCACTTTCCTGACAGCAGGCCGTCGGTGTCAGAACAGGTTTGGCCCTGGGACTGTGAACAAAACAGTTCTGAGGGGCACATCTCCCTTGGTAATGAGTTCAGTGGTGGGTTGGCTGGGATTTTGTAGATGAAAAGGTCAGATCTGTTTCCTGTGTTATGTGGAAAGGTTTTGTTCTGGAACAGCTTGCTCCCGATCACCTCCTGTCTCTGCTGAGCTTCCCAGGCACTGATCTCAACAGTGGTTTTTCCTACAATTTTCTCACTGGTGGGTGTTGGAGAGGTCACTTTTTCCCTACTTTCTCCTCATCACTGAGTGATGGAGAATCTACTTTTTTAGGTAAGTATGTTCATTTACAGCTGGGAAGCTTTGAATCCAGAGCAGCAACAAATTTAAAACACCCCTGATTTTGAGCCTGCCCTACTTGGAGATTGGTTTTAATCACAAGTTTAAACAAATTAAATCTATTGCAAACATTCTCAGTGAAACACCCTCTTATTTTTTCCCTCAGAAGCTGTTAGCTGTCTTCAAGAAACAATATTTTAATTGAAGCCATGATAAAAGCAGAGTAGCAGTGATTGTTATAAAGCTTAATTTATTAAACAGCTTTTTTTTAATGCAAAAGAAAAATCTGTAAAGGAAAAAAAAAACTGTGCACTTTAAAACCGTCAAAATAAAACCTACAACTTTGAAGTCTTAAAATACTTTGGGAAATGCTGAATGTTTTTGACTGGTTATGTGGAACAGCTGAACTGACTTAACTGGAACAAAATTAGAGGAACAAAGAGGTTTTGTTTCCAGAGTGTATTCTTTGCCCTTTGACAGAGCTGTCTGGCTCACACTCCAAGTTAGATATCCGGAGCAGGTCACTGTTAGCTTACCCCCTTTGGTTAGACTTTCTCCTTTCTTTTAAATGAGCAAAAATTAGAGGAAGATTCAGAGGTAACAGCAGAACCTGAACCTGCTGTTGTGTTGTTTAGTTGGAGTCTGAGTCTTACATTGCTGGTTCATCTTCCCCACTGCCACGTCTTAATGCTGATTTGAGGATATCACAGCCTAGCAGGGTTTTTCCCGGGCTGGTGGTTGATGTTGCATCTGTGAGGTGGATCTTCTCAACTTGGCCTCAAAATAAGACCCTTGTTTTCTGTAGAAGGTGCTCTGAAAGTGAACACTTCCCCTTGCACAGAGCGGCTTTCATCAGCAAAGTGCTGAGGTGTTTTTTAGCGCATGGGATGTCCTTATCATGGGAGCTGGTACACCACCTCTGGGAGCTGTTCATGTTCTTCTGCAGCCCGGGCAATTTGCATGAAAACAGGCTCTCTGTAAAGTCTGTCTTCTGTTAGGGAAGGAGAGACAGCAGGAGGAGATGAGCAGCTGAGAAAGCGAGCTCTTGTTTCCATGCAAATATCCCAAAGAACAAAAGAGAGTGAGAAGCATGCTCAAAGATGGGGTCTGCAAGGAGAAAGGCACCGAGTCCTTTTCTTTGAAACGGTGTCGGGTCCATGTGAAAGTGATTTTTACACTGTTGTGCACCGTGGGTCTCATGGGTGAGTCACATATGCTGCTTTTGTTTTGAACTTCTTTAGGGTAAGTCCTCCACTCAGTCTGTGGGAATGTTGCTGCTGTCTTTGCTACAGCAGAATTAGAGGTTTTAGGCGTGCTGCCAAAATCATAGAATCAGGTTGAAATGATGCAAGTTACCTGTTCTTCGCAAATCCCAGCTTCTAGAGGCAGCAGGATGAAAAATAGCACAGAACTTGCCTCATCTGCCCTTGTGGTGTACTCACTGTGGCTGGCTCTGAGGATCCTGGGGCATATTTCACTATCTTTAGGACTTCCCTGTGATTTCTTTCCCAGGGCACTGGAGAACTGTTATTTCTCTTCCCTTGGCGCCTGAGAGTGATGGGAAGTTGTCAGAGGATGGGAAGCCCTGTGTTGTAGGTGAAACCACCAACAAAACTATGTTGGGAACAGTAGCCTCACTGGAGTTGCTTTCTTGCAGCACTGCCAGGCTTGGAGATCTGTGAGCAGAGTTGGGACTGGAGATAGAGACAGCCCTGTGGTTTACTCAAAGTGATGAGGCAGTGGCAAAGAGCTTTTGGGGATGGATTGGCATTCGCTGCAGCAGACAACTGGGGTGCTTTGAGACGTGGCTGCTTGGAGCTGCTTGCCCCTGTGGAAGAGGGTACCAGGCACAAGAGCAAATGCTTTTCTCCTTCCATCACTGCCTTCAGCAAGATGCAAACCTGTTCCTCAGCATTCACGTCCTTTTGACCTGCAGGTACTGAGTTACAGGGCAGTGTGGTGCCTGAGCAGATGCACACTCGGTTTAGTAGCTTGCTTAGGAAGAAATATCAGCAAGATGTCAGAAAGGTTAGGCTTATTACTAGATCTCATTAATTCTGTGGAGTACCCTGTAGAGAATGTATTAATATTCTTATTCTGTTGACATATATTAACATATATAATAGTTGTATAATTGTTACTAATGATTATGATAATAAAAAGCTTCTTCCCTTAGACAGTAGTCAAAATGGATATTCAAGAGTCCCTGTAGATAGTCTTAAATCACAGTGATGGACAAGAAAGTGCTGGTGTGAGCAGCTTTGTGCCTGGGAATAGTGTGAATATGGAGGCCATATTTCACAGGTACAGCTAAATGTGTTTATCTGTGCTGGTTGGTTGGGTGAAGCACTTTGGGTCAGTAAGTTCCTGTGCTTTTAGCTGGAAATTGCTGTTCCTTACCCTAGCATTTGCTGCTTTTCAGCAGAAGTGCAGTGATTTGATGTGTACATGCTGATGGTGTCGCAGTGATGCAAAAGTAAGAGGACATTGCTTAAGTCACCTTCAGCCTGAAGTGTCAGTTTGGAAACCTGTTCTGCTTTGCCTTGCAGAAAGATCATGGTCAGTGATAGTCTTATCTGGGGCTGTCCTTCCTTGAAGCTCTATAACTCCAGGCTTTCCAGATCACTGCCTTAGATGAGATAAAGCTCTTAGTTGTCTGTGTCCTGTTTGCCTATTTAGTTGTTACCCTACTAGGCCAAATCCTGCCTCTAGTTATAACAGAAAAACTGGGTTTTCTTTTTGTGGATGCCCTGATTTTTTTGATCATTAAAAGACCTCTAAGACATCTGGAGTTTAGAAGGTTTTGGATTAAAATGTGTTCTCCTGGTTTCTTATCTATATGCTTGCAATTGCATGGAGACCCACAGCAGTTACAGTCCAAGGCTTGGCTCAAGGGGCACAGCTCTTCTTGGTTTACTGTAAAATAACACTCTGTGGCATACTGGAAGCCAGACCCAAAGTGACAAACCAGCATGATTACAGCAAAGAAGAATACTCAGGATTGTCCACAGAAAGATGAACTTTTCAGGCCAGCTTTTACTGATGCAAGTTGCCAACCGCTTCATTGCAATAAAGAGTAGAAGTAACTAAATCTGAAGTTCTGTCTGGGAAAGGGAAGTCATTTAAAGTGCTTTGTATTGCAAGATTTTGTGAAAATGGTTTTGAACTGTTCTGCTGCTTTTACCTTGCAGCAAGGCCAGGTCTGCTGGCTGGCAGGTGCTCTCGGCAGTGCATCATCCTGGAGATGTTCAGGGTGGAGCGGTGCGCTAGAACATCCCGTTCATCTCACTGGGGTCAAAACAGGATTGTTCCCAGGGGTGCCTTTTGTTTGGAAAGAAATACATTTTAAAAAGGCTTTATCCAGTGCGGCTGTAAAAGTTTCCTCCTTAGTTTTCAGTCTTTCTTATTTATTTATCTTGGGCAGCATTTCCAAACCACTACCTTCCCTGGCAGGGCGATGGCTCACTAAAATATGTCTTGACGTTCCCGGTCTGTAGAATCAGTGCATTCAGTGAACATTTCTTCCATTAAGTTCACATTATATGATATAAAAGGCATTATTTTTCCTTCCTAGTGGGATCTTGTTGCTATATGTTGCAGTTCTTGGTGATGCCCAATAACAGGAGAAGAGGCAGTGGGTGCAAGTTGAGACATAGGAAGTTCCATGTAAACACAAAGAGAAATGTTTTCACTATGAGGGTGACAGAACACTGGGGCAGGTTGCCCAGGGAGGTTGTGGAGTCTCCCTCTCTGGAGAGTGTTTCTGTGTGATCTGGTGTAGCTCTGGCAGGGGGGTTGGACCCAATGATCTTTACAGGTCCCTTCCGACCCCTAATATTCTGTGATTTCCTTGCATCTGGTGCCTAGCGTTTGAGCTCCTGTTGCCTTTACAAATTGTTCTTCCTGCTGCTTTAATTGTTGTTCCTACCTGCATTAGGGTTTTGTGGGGGGATTTTGTGGTGTTCTGGGTATTTTGTGGTATGTTTGGTTTGGATTTTTTTGTTGCTTGTTTGTGGTGTTTGGTTGGTTGGGGTTTTTTTTTGTTTGTTTTTTTTTTTTAGCACCCTGCATTACAGTTGTGTGCCCTTTGCAGAAACCATCTTGGCCTGGATTTTTATGTTCACAAGAAGCATCCAGTGCACTTTGGCCTTGATCTTCAAGCAAGCCTGCCACAAGGAAAACAATGCAGTCTGCAATCCTTATTCTGCTTTAGCTCAGAGGTTCTGATTTCCAGGGTTTTTGCCAAGACCCTGCTGGGCCAGGTCCAAAAGGTGGATTCAGACACCACCCAGCTTCTCTAGAACTTTGTTTCCAGCTTCAATCCTTGCATCCTCTCCCCTTAGTCTAATTAAAACCTGCTGTAACAAATGCTGTGAAGCCAGCTGCCGTGCTTTGGCAGGTAGCAAGCGCAGGGCAGCGAAGCCTCCAGCTAATCCATCCATGCTATGAAGTCATAAGAATCTTGTTAATTTTTAAAAAGCCCTTGATGCCCACTAATCCAAATCAATTTTCATTTCTTTCATAAAGTCGTGCTTCCATTTAGGCTTCAGCTAAGAATTACAGCTAATTTGTTCGATTTTATAACAGTATAATTGAAAAAGTGATTTTAATGTCCTGGCAACCATATTCCCTTTCTTTGGTTGTTAATGAAAGAATCCATTAAAGTTAAATGATTTGGGCACTGATTCAAGTTGAACCGCCTGAATATTCTAGGGGAGTGTTTCTGACCATCTGCTGCTCTGTCATTGGCGTTTTGTGTTGTAAATGGGGCCGAGAGAAGGGCTTCACAGGTCTTGGTCAAACCATTAAGCATAAAAGATCATTTTAATTTTCTGATCTTGGTGTAAATAGTGGGAACAGTCAGGAGAGTTGGGACTATTGTCATCTGTGGTGTCCTGTGCTTATAAGTGTGACTGCTGAGCTGTACTTCCACGTTCTTTTCCAAGCTCTCAGGTCTGTTTGTGTTGGTTACAGTACATTGCTCAGTGGTGTGTGTTGTAAGTTCCTTTTAGTGACAGGCAAGTGGAGGCTGTGAAGGGGGAAATGTGTGGACGGAGAATTTTTTCTCCTGCTGCCTTGAATCCTGCTCGGCTGTTGCATTAGAGCAGCTGTTGTCATCGCCTTTCTCATTTGCTTAGTGCCCTGGTGGGTGACTTAGGGCTGCTGGGCCAGGCTGAGGCTTGGAACCCAAGCCTTGTGTACTCAAGCAAAGGCTGAGTCCAACTTCAGCCTTCCTTTCCCTGTAATAGGCGCTTGCTCTTTCACAGCACCATAGCATCCTTTTTGTTGGAAAGACCTTTAAGATCAGTGAGTCCAACCATCAATGCAATGCTGTCAAGTCCATCACTAAATGATGTCCTTTGCTGCTGAGTTTTCTGCAGTCCTTGGTGACACATGGTGCGGCTGACCTGCTAGCAAGCAAAATGGACAACACATGAGGGTATGAGATCCACTGGGGTTGACTCTGGCTCTCACTGGGTTTGAACTCATGCCTTGGAGGTGGCTGAGTCTCTGCATCCTCTGTTAGAGCTGGAAGCATGTCTGTCTTGTCAAAGGTAGCTCCCATCCCCATGTTGTGACCTCAGGCTGCTTATCACAGGGTTAATATTTACCCACTCAGCTAGAGTGGTTCTCCATCTCCCCTTAAATAGCCCTACAGTGTGACAAGAATGAAACAAAACCAAAATAAAACTACAGGTGGGATTACAAAGTGTGTAACCCACACACTGGAGGCCTTTAAAACGAGGGAGAAACAGGACGCGTTCTGTCATTTTGCTCCAGAACTTTGCGCTGCTTTTTGCATCTAAAAGTCTGAGTTGTGAAGGCTGAGGAATTGTCTGGCAGAGAGAATGGGCTTTATCTGCTGTGAAGTTTGGCTGCTGGCTTCAGACCTGCAGTGGGGACACTGTTTCATTCCTCTGTGCTCTGACTTTTCCCAAAGGTTGGAAATTGAGTGAGATGCTTATTTATTTATTTATTTAGTTCATTTTTCTCTGTACAGTGATGAGAAATATTTACTGTTGGAGCTGAACATTCTTCATTTTAACGTGTTTGTGTCTTAGTCTCTATGAACCTACTAAGGGAGGGGGAGAGAGCTACAAAATAGACTTCAGATTTTTAACTGTAACCCACAGGTGAAGGATCTTTGTGTGTTTTATTTGGTAATAGTTTCTGCTTGAGTGACTGTTCTCAAGAGACATGATAGCAAAGCTTGTATCACATTGCATACTTCTACCTTTTTCAGGCATGAAAGGATGAAAGTGTATCCTAAAAATATGCTCAACTTAAATATTTCCAGTGCCAGAACAGGTAAGGTTGTAACAGGAGACTTTGTTTCAGGCTCCCCTGTGATGTTTGCTGATCAAACATTTGTATCCAATGCATGAAATAAACCCAGAAACTTCTGCAGCTCCCAAAAGCAGGATTCTTGTGCTTCCTTTCCAGCACCAATGAGAAATGCAGGAAGTGGTTATGTGTTTAAATGTTGTCCCTGAAATCATGCAAATCTACACCAGTCATTTGAGCACGATGTGGTCCTTTTAAAATGGCAAATATCAGGCTTATTCAGCAGCAAAATTACAGTCACCACAGCAAATGGGCCTTCTAATGTTAACACCAGCAGCTAACAAAAATAGCATTTAATAACTTTCATTAGTTAGTGTTTCTAGGGCTTTGGGGTTTTGCTCTTTCAAATAATTTACATAAATTGCAGGTACAAGCTGCTGTGCCAGACTGTCCATCTGATTCTCTCTCTGATCAGAGTGTATTAATGCACTTGTTTGATGGTCTGTTACCAATAATTACCTTGGATTACACTAGGAGCTTTTCCAACATTGCAGCTGGTCTGTATTTTTCACTAAGTATGTTTCAGGGCCCAATTACAGGACTCTAATGTGTTATTGTTCCAGTGCGCTTGTTCAAGCTTGTCATTTTAATGTGCCTTCTCTCCACTGCAAGTTGGTGAATACAAGCCCAGGGCTCTGTCCTGAGCTCCCCATGCATCCCATAACTTCTGCGGAGATTGTCTCAACTGTCCTCATTGGCTTTTGAAGAAAGGAGATAACAGCTAGGAGATGGAGGCTTCCTCAGGGAGGTTTACAGAGTGAAGCCTGAAGTTGTGTGCCTCCTGCTTGGGGTGTGGCAGGTAGGAAAGGGACAGAAACAGCTCAGCCCTCCTTGGGCTGGGCAGTGTGGGGAATTACAAAGAGATTGTGAACCATGTTAGTGTGTGTCACATTGATACTTTCAGTAAGCATCCTTCACTGCAAGGGATGCTAGTGCTTGTATTCCCGCACATAGGGACAGCTCTCACTGTTCTGCTCCCAGTTCAAGACACCATATGGAGAAGATCTGAACAGGACCAGGTTTAATGAATCTGGATTTTGGCCTATTTTAGACTGCAGATCCTGTTTCAGAAACCTTTCTGGAGTTAGGAGAAAATAAGAAGGCTTAACCTTTGTGATGGCCATGGTGAATGGTTGGACTCGATGATCATGGAGGTCTCTTCTAACCCAGACAGTTCTGTGCAGGAGTCTAGCGCTTTACTATTATGGTTGCCATTGATAACTCGATTCAGTGAATTAGTTAATATTGCTATTGACTTGTTTAATCTTTCTGGACCATTTGTTTGCAGGGGATACCTGAGAATAACACCCATCTCAATGGAACTGAACTCAGTCTTGAGACCTGCTTTTGTGTTTATCCTTGTCTGCTAGACATCATCTGGAATACAGATAAAAGCTATAGGAAAACTTCATGCTTCTGTAGAAACATGAGATCATTTAGTCCTTCCTAGAAATCAGTGGACATTTTACTGGGTCAGAGTCTCCATGGTTACATGAGCCATTGGTAGCTCCAGTGGTCTTGGCTGGCTCAAAGGAGCAGCTGCAGTTGCCTTTGGCATTATGAGCATCAAAAGTGTCTTTAAAGTTTCTTAGATGAGGACCTTTTCATCTGTTTTATTTCCTTGGTGCCTGATGTATTATATTTGTACACAAAGATATTAATTTACCCAGGACTTTGGCAGCCTTTGCTTTTATTTGAGTCCAGTCATTAACCTATTTACTATAATGACAGCTTTGGAGGCTTTTCAGGTATGGCCTATAAATGCTCGTGTGGCACAGCTTGTGTTGTAGATAATGTTTCTCTCATACCATCCCTTTTGCTCTTCTGTTTTCACAAAGACAAGAAGCTCTTGCCCAGCATCATTCTTCAGGGAGAGCTGCATTTGGAACATGCTGCAACAGATCAATAAGTTATAATTAATTTAACTTTTCCGTGGAAGGGCTTTGTATACATAAGAAAATAAAATAATGGACCACCCTGAAGTGAATGGGTTGGATCGATGTGCCAAAGCCACAAAGCCTTGTAATGATCTGGTAGATGCAAAGATCTTTATAATTAAGTGAAGCAGAGCTGTAGGAAGAAACTGTCTTTGTGTTTACTCCCCTCCACTGGTCTGGTTGCAGTGACTGGGCTCCCTTTTGATCTTTCCAGAGATGCACAGCTCACCTGGTTGGACAGAGGCAGTTGATAGTGCTCAAGTGTGTAACACTTTGCTTAGAAAGATGTTTGGCCCATGACCCTCCTAAAGCTTTAAAGCCATGCATGTCACCTTGAGAACACATTACGAAGTGTTTCTGTCTAAAATTCAGCTCTAGAGCTATCAATAGCTGTTGAGACCGACCTAGTCTGTGGGATGGCCAAGCCTGTGCTCAGCAGCCAGCTCCAGCATGTTTCCATTTGACTGTGTGTAGATATCACTGAGCTTGTCCTGCCAGCACTCATTCTGAGTCCTGATGTGTACCAGGGCATGAAGGACACTACCATGATCCTAGGCTCAGGCTGGGGAGTGACCATGGTCCTTCACTGGATCTGTGCAGCGTGTGAGGGGAGCTCCTGGCATGACCTTGTACCCTACCCCTTGATGTGGGGACACTATGACAGTCTCTGAGCACAGTCTCTTGCTGCAGACAGTGTCATTCTGGCACCCAGCTGCTCATGAAAGGTTGGGAACTGCTTGGTGACAGGTTATGATCTGAGAGTCCCTTGCTACCAGCTGGATAAATATTCCTGCAGCAGTGGGAGATGCTGCATTATTAAATAAACCATTGAGCTTTCTTGTATGCAGAATTAGGCTGAAGCTTGCTTCCTGCTGCTGAGCTCTGCTCAGTTCTGGAACCACTCTGCTGTATGTGATACCAAGTGTTAATAAAATGATCGTTCCGGCAGCCCTGGAGATAGTTTTAGGAGCCTTCTGCTCCAGAAAGGTTAAATGGAGGGTGAAGGTGTAGTTTTCCTTCTTCTTAGCTTGTTCATGTTACCATTACAAGGTGGAAAGTTGCAGTAACATCTGGTAACTGGGAAAGGAACATAGAGATCTTGATCCCTGCATCTCATAGGCCTCATTACAGCTGAGCAGAAGAATGTTTTCTGCTTTGTTGTGCAATAGGGAACCTGGAGACCTGATGCAGAAGGGGGTTTAGGTATCCAACTCCTCTTTAAGCTTCCTGTCTTTGCTCCAACCCCAGAGCTCCTCCAGTTCTGCTTTCAGCACTGCTGTTGCTGAGCACCCAGAATGCAAACTTCGTCAGAGACCTCTGTCCAGATTTCTTTCTGGGTCACCACTTGCCAAGTGCAGTTGCCCTAAAAACAGGCCGAGACCAAGCTATTGACTTTTAATTGTCAGTGCATGAAGTTTCCAAGAAGAAAGAGGGCTTTGTTGTGCTTTAATGGGGACACACTGAAGTATAGTCACTCTTTGAATTAGACAATGAGAATGTAAAGATTTTCTACAGCTCTAAGAGCATCTGAAGAGCACTGGCAGAAGGTTACACTGAGGAGAACAATGGCATAGTAGCTGGCTTGCTGAGAGGTAGGAATACCCTTTGGAAGTGGTAACTCCACTTTTCTTCAGCACTGTTCGCTCCCGATTAAATGAGATTAATTGTGCTGTTGAGTTCCACGAGCTCAGCATCCAAAATAAATACATAAATCAAGCCAGGCGACAGTGCAGAGGCTCAGCTGCAGTTTGAATTCCTGCCACCTCTTGTGGGATGTGGAGCAGAGAGGAGCCCTCCTCTTTCCTCCTGATATCCCACAGAACACACACGACGACCTAGCCCTCTGCTTGCCTCGCCTATGCTGCTTTCCTTGCTCCTGGGAAGGTTTTTTTTGGCTGGAACTCTGCAAGGTGCACAAGCCAGTTCCAAAGTGCCAGATGTGTGTGGAGTAGGAAACATGCTGGCCAGGCTCCAGGCTGTGGGACCTGCAGCACAACATCAGTTCCCCAGGAGAATCTCTGCCTGCCAAAAGCTAGAAGTGATGTCAGCTCTGGAAGTGTGTCAGATTAGAAACCCTTGTACTTTGCTCTCTGTGAAGTATTAATCTCCCAAGGCCTATGCTGTAATGGGTCCTGTCTGGCTCAGAGCAACTTTATTTGTTTTGGGCTGGAAGTGTTTGAGGGTTTTTGCATGAAGGTACTGGGAGCTGTCAGTGGTTTAGCTGCTTTGGGTTGGGTCCTGTCCTTGAGTTGATCATGGGGCCTCATTCAGCTATGCCAAAGATGAGCCTCCCCTGCCTTGAAGTGAAAGTCTAAGCCTTGTAATTGCCAGTCTGGGCTTTGTAGGAATGATTGTGCCTTGGGATCTTGTGTGCCTAAATCTTTTTGACTTCCCTCAGCCGAATCACTTTGTCAGTTTCATGCATCACCCCAAATAGATAGTACCTTTCTGTCTGCCTTTGGGACAGCCCCTTTGGGTGCTGGCTTGGTTGCTGACAGTGTTGTGACCATGCTGAAGAGCCATTTGGGCTGTCTTCACACAAGTAAGAGGAGAGCCCGAGCTGTGCTGTGTTACTGGGATGGGTTTGTCTGCTGAGTTTGTGGCAGGTGCTGCATTTGGAGCTGGGGCACATGCTGGCTGTCTGAACCAGCATGACAGTGCTATGTGGCCTCTTGGTGGTGTGCCATTTGGGAGCTGGCAGTAAGCTTTGCCATGGACCTCAGTCAGGGGTTGTGGATCAGCTGGTTTCTGTTGTGCTAAGTGTTGTACAAAAAAACAACGACAGTGTGGATACACCAGTGCACAGAATGACATCTCTTTGAGTTGGTGCCTCTACGTTTTGCTTTTAAAGTAATTACTAAAGCACAACTTGTCCTCCTTCACACAAAGCCAGTTGTCTCCTGTTGAACAGTAACCTTTCTTTTTGCTATGTGTGACCCTGCTCAAGGTCATGTTTACCGTCCCTAGCCAAAATTTCACCAGGAGAAGCATTTCCCTTCTCTTTTCTCCTTGGTTTAAGTAGTTAAGTGCCAGGGAAAGGAAATAACCCCATGTAGAAGGAGACACGTGGGGTGTCACAATGGTCTTAGCCATGGAGTGCAAGGTCCAACCAGATCTCTGGGAATACTGTGTGTCTTGGATGTGAAATCACTGCTCTAAGGGGCTTGCCTCTGACCAAGTAATTGCAGTGTCAGGACTGTGTCAGACCTCGCCATGTTCCTACCTCAGACTTCACCTGGTTATTTATAGTTTTGAAATGGCAAACCTGAGAGAATTCTTTCTTGTTCCCCTTTGCTTAGTGGTAAGTTCCACTGTTCCTGCCTCTGTTAGGTTTTGGGGAGAGGAGTGGGCTTTCATTGGATGGTTTAACACAGATTTTCAGATCCTTGCTTTGGATCTGGATTAAGGCCTGCTGCTGGCAGCGGCTGTGCTGCCATGGAGGGCAGAGGACAGCTTTGTGCCTTGAAGATTTTACAACCTTTGTTCATCCAAAACGCCCTGGTTTTTACGCCACTCAACAGGAGACTTTTTAATTTACTTCACTGGGCCTGGACAATGGAAGTAGATGGATGGCTGATGGAGGTGAAGAAATAAATGGGAGAAAAAGAACATTTTTTTCCCTGGGCTGTTTTTGTGCGTAATATAGCCTAGAGGTTAGCAACATGGGAGAGTAAAAAGCCCCTGCAGAGCCGCGGTCAGAAGATGCGATTTTTGTGGGAACAAAATGCTTTTAACTGGCTGCACTAAAAACTGTCCATTTCAGGGCCTGCTTTACATTTGAGTACATCTGCATTGCTCCAGAAGCCTGTGCCTGTGAACTCACAGGGATGTGGTCTATATCTACCTGTAAGTCTGTATCTGCACATACATTTATCATCTCAGAGCTGCTACTGTTTGCCTTGGAATAGCTGAGCAGCTGGCTGGGCTTAGTACGGTTTAGTAGGAGCTCTGCTGGTTACCTGGGACTGGATGGGCACAGACTGTGCTATTCCTATCTCCCTGCAGCTCACCACTCTGCTTTTGGTCACTTTCCTTGCAGAGAAGTGTTTTGAGATGTTCTCAGTTGTGTTCTGGACTTGACGATCTCAGAGGTCTGTTCCAGCATCAGTAATTCTGTGATAATTCTGTGCTGGGTCATTTCTAGGTGGTTTTGTGTGCTGTGGTGTAAACCCCTGTTTTCAGTGTATGTGTGATATTGCCCACTGTACAGGATTCCTGGCCTCAATTTAGAGATCCATGAGCTGCAAGTTTCTGGTTCTCTGAGTTTGGTGCTTGAAACTACATCTAGGAGAAGCCAAAGGCAAAACCTTCTCTTTGGTTCCAAAGCACAAATCTGTAGGTGAAACACTTGCCTTGAAGTGACACATGGAAAGACCTTCTGGCTTCTGACTCAGAAGCCTACTTCTATGTTGTTATTGATGTCTGTAGGAATAGCTGCATTTGCTGTGTGAAGCAGGTAGCTGTTCTGGGTAGTCCTCACTACATCCATGACAGTCACCTCAGGTATGAGGGGAGGGTGAGCAGAAGGCTGCCCGAGCTTGTGACTGTGTGTCCAAACAGCGTCGTGTCCACTTCTGTCACTGTACAGTGAAGAATGGAGGTTGGAAATAGCAGCTTCTGTAAGCACTTAACATTCCTGGTTTCATTTGTCTTTGATCTCACTTGGAGTAATTTTACTCTCTTCTGATCCTTTCCCTTGAAGGGGCTTTTATCTCGTTGTCAGGCTTGCTAATTTAGTGCAGTGTTTTGAACCAGACCTCTTCCTATGTTTCCAGAGCCTAGAAGGTATTTTTTTCCTTAATCAAGGAGTGTTTATACAATTCTTTGAACATCTCGGGACAGGAGTTATAGGAGAGCTTTTTGCAGTGCCAAATCTGGGTTCTAGGCACATGTACATGGCCTCTGCCCAAAACCTGCAGTATGTGGGGGCCTGAAGGGCAGGAAGAGAGGATTGTCCGATTCAGGACAGGTTAGAACAGTCTGATGTTGGCTGAACACTTCATTTGTCCAGATGGAAGCCTTCCACGGCTGTGTTAAATGACAGAGAGCCACAGATTGTCACATGTTTCACCTTGTCATGGTCTTCTGTCAGGTGCTCAGCTCAAGCCCTGAAGCTTGTGAGTGCATCTGAGTTTTCACATGGCTTCTTGGTCAATAAACATTTTTGGTGCTCCCAAATTAAAGGACAGTGGTTTCAATGGGTCATTAGCTCTCTCGCTATCATATGGAGCCTACATTGCTTGGTGATGCAGTAGGCACTTGCAAATAAAAGCATACTGATACTTTGGAGGTTGATTACAAGTAGATTGTGCTGGTACTGAGTGGGTTATGTGGTTGGGGCAGATTTCCAGCATGAGAGTGCCTACTGCTCTTTAAATATGTTGCATTTACTGGTGTGAAGGTGTTAAAGACGGCAGCCTTCTCCTGATGATAGCCATTGAGATGGTATGGTCATGACCAGCTCAGCAAGTGCACCAGATATTGATGACAGACCACTCTGGTTGCTGGTTGAGGATCCTTTGCTCCTGGTGCTGCTATGTGCCTTGGCGACTGTGCTCCTAGGCTATGGCCACTTGTGAGGTCTAGGCTTCAGATACGTTTATCTCCAATGGTTGTTTTTCTTTTCCTGGTATAGCAGAGAGAGACCTGAACCAGGCTGTTGGGTTTGGTGGGTGAGCTCTGCAGTCTGGTGCCAAGTTTTGTACCTGGCCCTTTTTTTCTGTAACATACCAACCAGGAGCTTGGATTCAGGTGGGTTTTGAGTTTGGGTGAGATTTAGGGATATAGAAACACGTTTTCAAAAAGCAAATGCTTCTGCTGGGATCCAAAGTATGGAGCTGTCTGTTCTTATTCCACTGCAAGCAGGTTGAGATGATTTTTAAGGGATTGAAGTTTGAGAGGCTGATAATTGCTTCTCAGTGACCTGTGCTGGCGTGGGAAGCTGCACCGCAGAACTCTGCTCTATTCCTGGCTGCCTGAGCCAGCCAGCTGTCCCCTCATGCTTCACCTTTGGAGGAGGAGGAGTATTTCCAGCAAAATGCCATTTTAATTGCTGTCTGGAGAAAATAGAAAATAGGACGGAGATATGGGCTGCTTCCCCAAGTGATGAACAGGAGCGTCTGGCATGAAATGGGACTGATGGAGAACGTGGAAGCAGGAGGAAGCAGGAGGACAGCCTGTGTGTGTGGAAGCAGAGGACATGTGGGATGCCCAGGATGCAGAGTGAACCGATACCACATGACCATGCCCACTCAGCCCTGCAGCATGACAGGGTGGGGGTTGATGTTGAAGGAGGGGAGATTTAGACTGGATATTAGGAAGAAATTCTTGACAGTAAGGGTGGTGAGACACTGGATCAGGTTGCACTGGAAAGGTTGTGGATGTCCTCTCTCTGGAGGTGTTTGAGGCCAGGCTGGATGGGGCCTTGTGAGCAACCTGTTCTAGTGGAAGGTGTCCCTGCCTATGAGAATCTTTAAGGTCACTTTTAACTCAAACCATTCTGCAATTCTATGGTGAGAGTTCAGCACAGGCAGCATTGATGCCCACGGTACTGCTGACGCACAGATGTGCAAGATGCATCAATGTGTTACTGCTAACAGTGACATATAAAGGAGTCCAGGAAAAAAAATGCAGAGTCCAGGGAAAAGAGATGGAGCTGTGGGCTAGGGGGACTGGTGTGTGACCTGACTCCTCAGTCTCTACTTGTGCTTCTAAAGATGACACGTTTAAGGAAAGGCATAGATTGAGGCTTCAGCCACCAACGTTTCAACATCTTTTGAAGTGAGCTCTGCACCAGATGCCTCAGCCTTTGCTGTAGCAGCCCTACCTCCCTGGAGCTGGGCCGTCCACCGGACTGGCTGAGCCCTGTCTGACTTGCTGCCAGGAGGAGCTGCTACGGGCACATCCCTTCAGAGAAGTGTCTGGGTTGCTGCTCCTCTGTGGATAGGGATTCTCAATGTGTACCTCCTGTTTGTATCTCAGAAGAGTTTTCTTCTGTTAACCCTCTCCTGTGTTTGGCTTTGTCACCTTCTGCATGTGTATTTGATGGTAGCTTGCTGGGTGCTTAAGTCCTCCCTGTTTCACACAGCTTTTTGTGCTGGCTCTCTTGGATTGAAGGCTTCCAGTGTCAGTGTCGTTACAAAGCATATGGGGCAACCTTTCAGCTTCATGTTTCCCTGCCTCTAGCTTCTTGTGGACCCAGTGAGTTTTGTAGCTTGCTGCGATCCTCAAAGTACTGATCTTCCTGAGGAGACATGAATAGACAGTTGTCCTTACAGGAGGGCATTTGGTGACAGTCCCTGTGTAGTGGCATTCCTCAGCTTGCTTCCTGGCCTGAGAGGGCTGGGCAGCAAGGAGCCTGCTTGAGCTGTGCTGACTGACAGATCCACACATTACACTGGTGTGTGGATGCTGGGAGCACAGAGGGTTCTGCTGCTTCTCACTGTGCCTTCTCTCTGCAGAGCGTGAGTTAGCAGCACAGTGGAGGCATCACGTGGGAAAACCCTAAATCCAGGGACTTGCAGGCAGCTCTGTGTTGGCAGTAGCTGCCCCTTTGTTGTGGAGTACAGTGCTTGGCTCTTATGCTGGCTGTGTAGCATGGTGTGAAGTGGGCATCTCTGCCTCCTGCTGGGGTTTGGCTTTGGGCACTGGGAGATTGTCCCCTCTACATCCTAGTAAGGATGACAATGCTTGGAGCAGGGTCTGTTCTGTGCCATGAGAATGGCCATCAACAGGCAGCAGATGGCTGGGTTCTTGTGTAGTCTCCTTATCATTGCTGGCCAACATCAGGTTGTCTGTGGTTGTTCTGCAAACCAGCAATGCCAGCAAACTTGACAAGTTCCCAGTCCCGTGGTCTTGAGTGGGCACTGAATCAAGCCCATGCCTGGGCAGGGTTGGGCTCTTCCTTTCAGGGGCACCTGGAGTTTCTCTGGCACACGCCTCAAGGTAATTCCATCTCCCTGCACGTGTAATTTTGCGTGTCATTGCCCCTAATTGCATGCTTAACACACGCACTTTTAAGAGGCAGCCCTTTTATCAGCAGTAGGTAGTAGCAGGTTTAATAGGGTGTTTGAATTCCTATAAAATTAATCTGTAGCCTTCTGCGATAGGAGACGGGCAGGGAGCCATGTGGTTCATACCCAGTGTTGATAAACTTGTTATAGAGGCAGGAAACATTTCTGATTGGAGCAGTGACAAAATAATTTGGAGCGGAGCCATAAAAAGAGTGGATGGTGATGGTTTGAGCACAGCAGAGATTGAAATTGCTGGTGTGTGGAAGCAGCGCTGCCAGCTAACATTGACTTAGTGTCTCTGGAGAACTCTAACAGCAAATGCATTTTATTAATGGCAATATTCTTTTAGGAAATGCTGAGCCTTGTTTCAGAGGTGGAGCTCTCCTGTGAGTGCATAGGTTTGGAAATCAGCCAGACCAAGACCTGTTCAGCTGTGCTTGCTGCTGGTCGCTGCTCTGGCCTCTGGCTGCAGCACGCAGGTTGCCTAAGGGCACGTTTGGGATACTGTCTGCTTGCAGCTGGAATATTCCTTTTTTGGTGGGGATTCATTCTGGATTCACCTAAAAGGGATAAAGCACTCAGAGACATCAGGCCACGTTTTCAGCTGTTCCTTCAGAGGATCACAAGATGATATGGGCTGGAAGGGACCTCTGGAGATCATCTAATTCACTATCCCTGCTAAAGCAGGTTCCCCAGGGTCACATCCAGGTGGGTTTGGGATCTCTTCAGAGAAGCAGACTCCACAACTTCTCTGGGCAGCCTATTCCAGTGTTCTGACACTGTAAAAGGAAATAACTTTTTCCCCTTATGTTCAGATAGAACCTTCTGTGGTTTAGGTTGTGCCTGTTGCCTCTTGTCCTGTCACTGGACACTACTGAAAAGAGTCTTGACACTCACCTCTTAGATATTGCTAAGCATTTTGTTCTCCTTTGAAATGAGTTTACAGTACACAAACGTGTGTGGTAGGTTATCTTTTTTCTGGATTCCTACCTGGTGTTGAGCTCTTACTGCCAGTTACCCCTGAGTGGGAACTGCTCCAATCAAGTTGTGATCATTGGCAATGGAGTATCAAGCTGGATTTGAATAGTGTTGCTTGCACTTAGTTGTCTTGTAGGGATTGATCAGCCTTGGTTTGCAGGCAGATGAGGGAGATCTGTGGTCACCCATGGCAGACTGGGGCCCTTCCTGCATCTTCTTCCCTTGTTTCACTTCACCTTCTTCCATTTGTTCATCTCTGCTCGAATCCAGCATTAAAAAAAAAACAAGTGTGGACAGAAGGATTGCAGAAATGGGGCAGATTGTTCAGTCCTACGGACGTGTGATGGAGAATGTAGTGCACTGGTATCATGGGAGGTGCTGGTCACCTAACAGGGCTGAATTTCGCCTGTCATCTCCAACCCCGCTCATGGAGAACCATACTTCCTTCCCTGTGTAAAATAGAATGGGAATAATCACAACGGGCAACTCACGCTGCAGGGCTGTCTTTTCTTTGCAGGGAGGCTCTTGGAAGGTGACTCACTGGAGCTGAGCTGTAGTGCTGGTCCTGCAAAGGTGATACTGGAGCCAAATCAAGATGTGGTTTTGGACTGTAACCTGGCCCCTGGTGAGCAGGTGATCAATATCACGTGGAAGAAGAATGGGTTGCCGTTAGTGGAGCAGGAACATCTGCACCTACTTCCGAATGGATCACTCTTCATCTCATCCCAGGCTGTGGCAAAGGACATTACATACCCCGAGAGGGCTGATGCTGAGGGTAATTACTCCTGCGTGTCTCACAGCTCCCTAGGAGCTGTCACCAGTCAAACGGCTGCTGTCAGATTTTCAAGTAAGTGTTGGAGTTTTTTTTGCTGATTTTTGGGTTGTCCCCCTCCTGGTGTTTACACAGACCATCTGCCTCCCAGAGAACTTGAGATGGTGTCCATGAAGTGAAATTCTATTAACGATGTGTAGGTGGGATTTGAGATGGTGTCCACAGAGCAGCAGTGGTGTCTTCTGCTGTAAACATCCTGTGTGGCTCTCTGAGGTTTAAAAACCAAGACCCTCCTCACTCTCAACACTTCACACCTTCTGCCAGGTGTCAGGAGGGGCTCTCTGTCTGTTGTTGCCCAGTGACATAGGTAAGAAGCAGTGACCTGAATCTGTAAGCACTGACTGAAGCTGAAGGCCCAGATGCTGTGAAAGCAGTTGGGAGAAAGCCGTGTTGGGATGGAGTTGCTTGCACTGGTGTGTTGTGTGCTCTGTGCTCCCAGCTCAACTGTGCTATGCTTCTTAGCCTATCCACACCCCAGAGGTGGCAGTGGGTGACATTCAACTCTGTCCAGATCAGACAGCTCCACCCTGAGAAAGAGTGTGGATACACTGATAAAAAGAGTTAATCACAGACAAACCATCAAACGGATGGGGGTGGTCGCTTGAGGGGCAAAAAGCACTGGAAATGAGCCAGGCTGTGCTCAGGTGGTCCAAGGTCCCCTTTGTCCCTGCTTTCAGTAGCTGGCTTAGATCCTAACAGGCTTCTAGGGGTACTTACTGCTGTCTCTGTTTAGAACTTGTGGTGACTTTGGCAGCCTTAGTGTGTCTGAATATGATCTTATGAAAATGATAAAGACTTTGGGAACCAATGCACCGAGGGGGCCCGGAGATCTTTCATCTTCTGCTCTGTGAGATCCCTATGAACAGGATGTTGGATGTCTCCCTTTCTGATGGCTTTTGTTTGTGAAAGCTTAGCTATGCCTTGAGCCCAGTGAGTAGTGGATTATCAAGGTCTTAATCTTTGGCAAAGTAACTTATCTGCTGAGAGTCCAGACTGATGACAGTAGTGAGCACAGGAGTGTTGAGGCTCATTATGTGTCTGCTGGAGCTGAGGAAGGTACCAGAATCCAAGTAGGCACAGATACTCTGCTTTAAGATGATATGTGTGCGAACTGAAATTCACAGTGCTACTGATTTCAGGTGTGGGAGGAGAGCAGGTAAGCCAAAACAGTTTTAAAAGGCTTTGGTGCTAGTGAGCATGTCACACCATGGAAGGATGTATCCAGAACCTTGCTTTTCAACTGAAGTGTGCAGTGGGAGACAGCAGTGTGCTTGGGTCTTCTGGATAAAGAAATCTTTGTGCATCACTGTAGTCTGAACTGCCTATGATAAGAATCTCCCTTCATACAGAGACCAAAGTAGACCATGGGCTTGGACTTGTGCTCCCAGGCAGCCTTCTGCCATCATCTCTCTGTCTCTGACAAATCACATGCACAGGCAGGACCCAGAGCTCCTGGCCCCATGGCTGCCTCTTCTCTACCCCTCCTCTCCTGCAGGGTACTGGGCTGGTTTTGTCCTTGACTTTCTGATGGTGTATCTGAGTGGTGTTTGCAATGTCAGAAGTGCAGAAGGGAAGTTTGAACTGAAATAGGCAGGCAGGACAGGAAAGTTTTAACTGAAATAAGTAGGCAGATCAGGGTAACCTTTTCTGACACCTTTTTGCTAATCTGAAGGTTCCCCTCGTGCAGTTCCTGGTGCTGGGCCGGAAGAGCTGAGCACAACACAAATGAGGAGCTGACTGAATACCTTCCATCCTGTCCTGCTGTGAGAAGGTGGTGATCTGATCACATAAGGCCTTGGAAAACCTCTTCTGTAAGGAACTGAGAACAAGTTCAACTGCAGAACTGCAGAAAGGTCACTGTCCTGAGCAGAGAGAATGGCAGTGCTGGGAACATGCTCTAGATCTCATACACTGGATTTGGCCATGCACATCAGCTTGGCTGCCTCTGGTTCACCATTGATCTATTCTGGCTTTCCTGGTGAACAATCGGCATAGTTTGGGATGAGGGTGGAGGGGACTGAGAAGTTTAGTGCTGAGTAAGGAATGTTGAGATCAGGACAGAGCCAAGCAGCTGTAGTTTCCTAGTAGGTGCCACTGGATTTGCTCAGACGTTCCCAACTGGCAGTACTAATCTCTGAACTCAGGGAGAAACTCCAGCCAGTGGAGAGCAGTGCGGAGGCTGGGACAATGGGCTGTCTGCATGACACAGAGTCTGCATCTCTACTTGGTGTCAGGACTGTTTTGTGAGGTGACTTTTTCTTTATAAGGAAAGAGATGAAAGAGAGAGGGCTCTTCAGGCTGCATTTCAATTTGATCTCTGAGAAGGGTACTCCGAGACCTCAACTGCTGCATCTTTGCAAAGCATTCAAGAATGAAATTCCTTTGTATTCAGGAATGGCTTCTGGAGCTATTTTAAGTGTGTGAGTGACAGTAAATGAGTCCTTGACCTACCAAACAGGTAAGGTTAGAAAATAATGCAAATACAGTAACACTTCTCTCTAGTCACTGACTTATGTAAATGCTGATGAGTGCAGCTGCACAGCACAGTGCGATGCCCTTCTCAGAGCTGTGGTAGGTGAAGATACAGAGTGGTTGCCCCAACACTCACTTCCAACAAGGTGTATTTAACTTCTGACAGGGCAGTCCAGGTTTGGCCGAGTGTGTCTTTCAGCCTGTGAGCACTACTGTAGAAACCAGAACACCTGATGGCAGATGAAGCTTTTGCCAGATCAGGGGAGAATCTTTCACCTTTGCAACACATCCTCCTTTTCTGCTCGGAAAACGTTTAGCATGCAGCACCTGCAGACTGCTGGTCACCCATCCCTCCCTGCAGTGATTTGTAGTGCCAGATAAATAGCTGGTCCCAGTATTTCATTAAGTGAAGAGACCCCTGAGGGCTGTGAAGGTGGAGTCATGGATCCCACATGCAGATACTGTCTGGGAATGTGGGAGACCTGGAGTAGAAAAGGCTTCATTAATCCATGAGGATATATTTGGCTGCTCCTGCTCCAGTCCCAACCACCCTGAATTAATTAGGATATATTCTCTTTTAGAGGTGACTTGTGTTGAAGTTTGCATCATGCCTCTTGCCTGGTAACAATGATTTGTGCCTCTGTTCCAGACCTGGGTTTGTTGTTTGATGTCTCGCAAGTGAGAGCTGTGGAGACATCTCAAAACCAGGAGGACAACTTAAATTGCCTTTGCCTCCCTCTGGATTTTTCCAGAGGAGCCTATCTAGGTGACACATCTCTCCATCCCATTCTGAGTTTTCCCCAGAAGCAAGGAATTTCAGGTGAACCCTCTCCACAGGCATACTCATGTCTCCTTTTATTACCATCTGCACAGGGGAAGTGCTGCTGCTGTGGCACACGCAGGCACCTGGCATAACAGATTCAGTTCTGAACGGGGAGCAGCGAGGGAATTGATTAATGAAATGCATCTCTGGCTTCGATTTGTTTTGTGGCTTGGGCAGAAGCACTCTCTGCATCAGCATTCAGCTGGTGCAAAGAGGGATTGTAAAGGCTTGAGTTTTATTCCTGCCATCACTGAATGCAGAAGCCTCTCTAAAGCTGTCTACACGTAGATGGAATTATTCTTTGTGCTGCTTGGCCTGGGCACTGCTGGTCAGCATGGAGCAGTAGAAGAAAACCTGTTCAGCAGGTGAGATTTATTATCACAGAGTCATCATAGGATCATCTGATGGTTTGGGTTGAAAGTGACCTTAAAGATCATCTGTTTCTCACCTCCCTGCCGTGGGCAGGGACACTTTCCACTAGACTAGGATGCTCAAAGCCCCATCCAACCAGGCCGTGAACACTTCCAGAGAGAGGGATTCCCTGGGCCATCTGTTCCAGTGTCTCATCACCTTCACTGTAAAGTTTCCCTCTTCCAGCTTAAAGCCATTCTCCCTTGTTCTATTGCTACAAGCCCTTGTGAAAAGTCCCTCCCCAGCTTTCCTGTAGGCCTTCTTCAGGTACTGGAGAGCTACCATAAAGTCTTTCCAAAGCTTTGTCTTCTTCGGGCTGAACAGCCCTGCCACCAGCTTGTACTTCTGACCTGCAGTGTGTTTCCTTCCCCAGGTCCATGGTCAGTCATCCACACCTCGTGGCTAGTGAAGAGGAGCAGATCTGTGAGGGCTCTTGGTGTGAGTGTGCCTGCACAGTGAACAGCTGCTCAGGCTGCTGGATTAGGTCTGGGGTGGGTGTTTCTCCAAGCCCTGTGCGCTCCCACGTGGAAATACCAGGGGCGTTATTTTGGTTGCGGGAAGGTGTCGTTTTCTACCTGTTAATAACTACATTGGGGAAGATTTGCTAAAGCTGTTCATTTAGCTTAAACATTTTGTGCGAGGGAGGTTCTAGAAAATTACAGTAATTGTGACTGTCAGATGAAGATGTTTGCTGTGCCTGGAGGGAACAGGCCTGCTGTGTGTGGCTGCTGGCAGCCTGTGCAGGAGAAGTTTGGTGTGTTACTGCACCTGGGCGTGATGCATATGGGCTGGCGTCATCCACTCTCCACAGGGAGAATCTCTTCTCTGTGACATATGATGAGTCTGGGATTTGAGGAAAGGCAGCTTGGGATCTACTTCATTTTAAGGATTTATTTCATGGATTTAGGCTATTTATTTTGTGGATTAGTCGAATAGATAAGGGAAGGCTGTAAGCAGAACCAGGCTGGGCAGGAAAACCTCCAGCAAATGAATGCACAGGTTCTGGACCATCTACAGATGAGACTTTCAAAAGCTGGCTGAAGTAGGTGTGGAAGTGGGATCTGTGAAGAGACAGGAGCAAGCCGTGTGTGGACTATCTGGACACTGCAGGTCCTGTGCTGCCATGTGGCTCTGCAGCCTCAGTGTTGTTCTGGCTCAGCTTATCCTGTGCTGCAGGGCCGTGGCAAATCGCTGCTGTGATTTTCTGTGTGTTTGCCTTCTACCCTATGGCCTGTTCAGAGGTAAGCTCTTCAGAGGCAGTGGGGGCTGAAGTTACCCTCATCTCGGAAGAAATACCTACTTAAAATTAGAAGAGATACAAAGAGGACAAGCACATGGAGAGTCCGGGGGCAAAACGCTGTGGGAGAGAGCAGCAAGCCCGTTTCAGAAGGCTAAATTCTTTGCATAGACTGCATTTTCTGCCTGGGGTGTAGTGTTGCTGGCTGGCAGTCTTTCCAAGCTCACGGCCTCCTGCACCGATCAGGCTGCTGGGAGAGGGGGAGGGTGCTGGGTTTCACCATGCTGCAGTCACCCCTGGGTTTGGGGCTAAAAGCCTTGGCACACACGGCTTGTCTCCAGCTGGGTTTAGCGTGTCAGCGAGGAGGGAGCTGCGTGCTCCGTTCCTGAAGACAGAGCCTAGAGCTTTGGCGTGTTACTCAGGGCAATTTGCAGTAATGCTCTTCACCTTCTCACCTGCAGTGGGTGATTTTCACTGAGTGGCCTATTAAGGTGTTCAGGGTGATCAGAGCAACAGGGCTGGGAGGTGTTTTGTGGCTTGGGATGGCTTTGCAAGCTAAACTCTAGCTGAGGAGATGAAAATAATGATGAGTACCTATCTGTCGTCTTTATTTCCCCTTTTCCCTCAAGCATCTCCTTTCCCTGCCTTCCTGCGTGAAAACCTTTTCACAGACCTTCTGCAGCAATCCTTTCCTTCAGAATGTGTTTCTGGAGAGGAACAGCCCCTCCTAAGGATCCCTGTGGCCCTAGGGTGAGCAGTGTGTTGAAGCCTGTCTTGCTCTTGCTGTGACCTGCACGCACATCTGTGCAGTGTGTCAGATTGGCAGGACCTGCTTCCACAGCAGGCTTCTCTTGCTTTGGTTGATTCTCTTCTTTCCTCCCAGCACTAGCTCTGAGCCTGAGTTGGGTCACACTGTAGGTGTTGCCTCCTCCATTTCACCTTGAGATGAGAGAAGAGACACAACAGATCACAGTATGATGTGGTCTTGGCCCCAAGCTGATGCAGAGGATGGTGGTGGAGCAGTGATGAGCCTGGATAGGAAGTCTGTCTCTGCCTGAGCCTTGCCAGTGCTGAGATCCAGAGTTCTTATTCAGTCCTGCATCAGATTAACTTTTTCACCAATCTTACCTTGCTTTAGTTTTGCTTTCTGTGTGCAAAAGATCATGCTCACACTCCCTGTCTTCTTCACTGTGGAGGCTGCAGGCTGCTTCTTTCAGAGCTTGCAGATTTTCAGCAACGATCCCAAGAGTTATCATGAGAAGGCACTAATAGACAAACCTTTGTTAGCTGTGCGCTGCCAGGGTTGAACCTCTGGCACCCACTGAGCTCTTGGCCTTTGCTGGGTATGCTTAGGAACTGGGCAGTGCTTGGGAAGCCTGGCAGCTCCTGATTGCACGGAGAGGGACGCTGCACTCCCTAATCAGGGTCCCTCTTTAGTCATGCTCCTCCACATCCTAATGAGAAATCTGTCACGGGTGCATTTCTTGGCTCTTTGCTTTTAAAAAGCCATTCTGGAGCCCAGCACAGCAGGCAGATGGGATGGGATGGAGGTGAAGGGCAGGATCCGGTTCTCAGCAGGGCATTTCAAGCTTGCACAGACAGGTCTGGCAGGTGATGGGGAGGAATAACGAGAAGCCTCCTGTTTTGGGACAGGTTATTTTCTGGGTAACCTTGAGGAGCCCGGGAGGCACTGTCACCTTTTGTGTGCCAAATTGTGCAGAGTTCAGCCTAAATATCTTGCATCTCTTACTGACCTGTACAAAATACATATGCATGCAGCTGTAAGGGAGAACAAAGAGGGCAGGGAGCTGCCTGCTGGGATTTGTGGAAACTTTTCACCACTGCTGGGGACAGTGACATTGTCGTTCATGTAGATTGTGTCCTACGTAGGTTGTCCAGTCTCTGGAGACTGCTCTAAAACTGCTGTAAACTTTGGGATCTTAGGTGATGCCACTTAATAATGAGCAGAAGAGTCACAGGTGACCTGACAGCAAGGGAAGGGAACAGTTTTCCTGCCTCCCATCATGACCTTCCTGGGAGCCTGAGAGAGTATTCTCATTTGGCCTTGTAGGATGAAAAGAGGGTAACAGGAAAGAGCAGTAAGGATATCTGCTGCCAGGAAGAGGTTGTTTTGATGGTGCCATCCTGAACACGCAGTGGCATTGAGTGGATATCTTTTAAATTCTTGGTCAGCAAGTTTTATTAACATGAGCTTAGAAGATATTGTAATCAGTGTTAAAGTGGTCTGCAGCATGTATTTGCCAATACCAAAGCAGTTGGCTGAATTGGGGCCTTCCATATTAATGTCTTTTTCAGAGTTTTCCAGGAAAACATTTCCCATTGCCATTTGTATGGAGCTGAAAAACTAGACTTGGCAGACAGCTGGTGAGAGAGCTCAGTCTGTAGCTGCTGAGGAGAGCAGTGAGTTGCTTTAAACATGTGAGAACTATTTAAATTAAAGAAAAACACTAATGACAGCTGAGAATATGCTGAGGTTAAAATGGGTCATGTAAAAGCATTTAATTTTCAGAACTGTACCTACTCTCTCAAGCTAGCACTGCAGCAAAGTGTGTATGGTTGTGCTTTTGTACAATGCAAAGAGAACTTCAGTTTTGATGCCCTGTAAATTCCAAAGCAATGATGGATGTTCTTGGGAAGCTGTGGTGGGACAAGCACAGAATTGTGCTGGAGGACCAGAAGGTCACTGGGGGTCCTCCTAA
This sequence comes from Tricholaema leucomelas, assembly GCA_013400475.1. Taxonomy (NCBI): domain Eukaryota; kingdom Metazoa; phylum Chordata; class Aves; order Piciformes; family Lybiidae; genus Tricholaema lacrymosa; species Tricholaema leucomelas. Next base: position 427,740 of record WAAF01012438.1, on the reverse strand, counting down.
GCAAAGTGCTGTGCTTGGCCCAGCAGTCAGGCCTGTTTTCTGGCTGAAATGTGTGTTTATTGTGCCACATTCAGGACTTCTGGCGCTTGTGTTAGATGGATGAATTTGTCTGACAGGGTGAGTTTAACAGCAAAGGCAGTTTAACAGAGAATCAGGAACCAATTCTTCTGGTGGAGAAGAATAGAAGCTTTCTGCTCCCATTAAGGAGCCAGCATGCATATTCAAAACTCCACTGAGTGACGGAGATGCCTTCGGGTTATGCTGCTGATAGGACAGATGCTGACAGCCCCAGGAGGAGGATTTCAGCTCTGCTGAAGTCAGCAGGGTTTTGCTGTCAGCGTGGAAAAGGAGGAAGATGAGGCAGCTGCATATGAATGATGGGAAGGGTGTGGTCCAGAAGCAATCTCAAATGTTAGTGCTGTGTCTCCAAAGCAACTTCAGCCTCTCTAGTATAGAAAGAACCATATAGACAGGGATGACACTTGGAGAACAAACAAGTATCTGGCATGAAATCCATCCTCCTCCTAGCACGGTGCTGTGTCTGTATTCCCTTGGCTGCATCTCATCTGCTGGATGAGACGGTTTCCGCATGCAAAGCTATTCACCATGGAGGAAGAGGGTTGTAACCTTTATGGTCTCTTCTCTAACCTCCAGCATTGCCAGCCTGTGGACAGTTGGCTTGCTTAAGTAACTTGACATCTGGCCTTGCTCTTCCTCTTGCCTTGTTTTAATCTCCTGTGGCTGCAGGAATGCTACAAAGCAAGGGGAAACTCTTGTCTCTTGGGGTTGTGGCATTTCCATTTTCTCATTCTGTGTGTCCTTCCCAAGTGGAGCAAGTGAACAGACAAGGAAGCAACTTAGGAAGGTATCTGCTGAATCCAGCTGATTGCCTGTCTTTCCTCTCATGCTGTTGCCTTCAAGCAGAAAATGAGATAAGAAGCAAATTTGCCCATTGAAACCTTTCAGCTACTGTTGTTAGGACTGCTGGGCGGTCTGTAGGGCAGGAATTATATTTCAGGCTGTCTTCAGGAGAGAAAAGCCTTCTTCTCGATTCCTACGTCATAACAGGTTTGCCTTTCTCAGCAGAACCGTGGAGTTGTTAACTTCCCTGCCTTTCTTCTTTCCCCAGCATTATCGCACTTTTCCCAGCAGCCGGAGTCACAGGCAGTGGAAGAGAATGGCATGGCCCGCTTCGAGTGTCGCATCGAAGGGCTGCCCTCCCCTGTCATCACCTGGGAGAAGGACCGTGAAGCTGTTCCAGCAGAACCCAGGTGATTCCCTGATGGCTTGCAATAAAGCAGACTAAAACCTGACCATTTAGGATGTGGAAATCCTTTGTAAAAAGGTAGAATGAAGCGAGAGATTATAGACTGCGTTTGGACCTGATAGTTAAGTAATTAGGGAGGGGGTGTGCAAGGGGCCCCTGCAAACAGGTCCACAAAACACCTAAATGGAATTAACTTTCCCCCAAGGCCCAACCCACCAAAAAGAGAAAGAAAAAAAAAAAAAAAAAAAAGGAAGAAAAAGAACCAAGTATTATATTACTGATCTCTCATTCTGGAACCTTTGCCATGATGGACCAAGTCCTCATTCTAGAAAAGACAGTTTCAAGGTACTGAAATGAGCTGGAAATTGGCTAATAAAGTAATTAAGACTCCAGCCACAGTTCTGCATTGGCCTGGAAGGTCTGTATGCAGAGATGCATGATTTCAGCAGAGTTTGTGTCAGATGCTTTCTCCCCATCCAGGGCATTGAAGGGAAATCACGAAGAGTAAGCAGAGGGACAGACTGCAGCACAAAAGAGAACAGAGAGCCTTGAAATAGTGCCAGCTCTTACAGCACAAAACCTGCACCCTACAGAGGCCTATATGTATGGAACAGGGCGCAGCAGGCTGTGGCATGGCTGCCTTTGGCTTGTCCTCTTGTGAGCAGCAAACTGAGATGTTTAGGCCTGGTGTGTAGCATATTTCTCCATCTGACTGTGGGGTTACAGTGCTGGAGGTACTTAATGTACCTAGATGAAGTCCATGATGTGGCTTTTCTCTCATTTTGGTTGTGGTTTTAGGGTCAGTTGTTTTCTTTGCTGTTTGAACCCAGAGATTTGTCTTGGGATTAATGATTCTTCTGTGTGTGCTCAGTAACCTGGGAGATCTTTCCATTTGTTCTAATGTTTAGAGGTTATCTAGTAAAAGACTTTTAGTTTTCTTTTCTGGGGGAAAAGATAAGAGTCTTGCAGCATGATAACTTTTCCTTAATGGAAGTCATATACAGGCACAAGAAGAGGATAAACCATTAGTTGGCTGTAAACATCACTCCTGCAAGAGATCAGTGACTGCATTGTCCTTTAATTCTTAAAAAGTCATTTTCTGTTCTGCAGAAAGAGCTGTTTCCCTTTCAGGAAAGTTAAGCCAGGAGGCAGGAGGAGAGGAAGGAAAGATGGGTGGGGTGAGGTTTAGGAATAGTTTTGCAGCAGTGACTGTTTCTGTAATAATAGCTGCTGAAGGTTTTGAGGAGGCTGTTGCTTTGTAATGAGAAGAAAATTAATTAATATAAAAAGGAGGGGGGAAAAAAAAAAACCAAACCAAAACCCAGATCCAAACACACACACACACACACACTAAAAAAAAAAAAAAATGGATTGCAGAGGGAAGTGTGCCATAAATAGGGCAATGGCTTTTTAATGAGACAGCTCGATGGATGTTGTGAAATTACTTGCTCAGAGACTGCTTTCAACACGGGCAGCCTGAAAATTGTTTTCCTTGTAAAACGCATCCCATAATCTCTGCCTGCAGATCTTGCTTTTTAAATCATGTTTCAGCTAATATGCTTTTTCAGAAGGCTTTTCTTTTTGTTGTTGTTGTCTGGTGGTTGTTGGGTTTAATATAACCAGCTTTCGAGGGAATTAAGTGAATTCCAGGAAACACTGGGCTGCCAACCAGCGCTCTCTGTTATCCTTACCGCATCATGCCTAAGGACTGGATTGCAGGCCAGCCTGATTACTGTGGACTCCCTCCTGTGCACACTTCTGATGAGCCTGGAAAGATGCAGTCATTTGGATAGGTAGGCGTCAGGATGACGATTTCATCTTCCAGAATAGCTTGGTTAGGTTTATGTACAAAATCAGGCTCTGGGTCTGTAGATACAAGCCCTGAGGTAATGCTACTACATCAGTGTTTATCATCTCTTCTAAGAGAGATGGAATAACCACGGGCAGCTGACATTGCTGGTTTTTTCTTCTTTTATTTTCTTTTTTTAGTGTTGATCTTACCTTTGGGCACTCTTTTCAACCTTTGCCTTTGGGTGCAGGTTCTAGCATGGTGCCAACTTGAAGGTGCTGCAGGCTGAGCTTAAGAAAGACAACTCAAAGGGTAGTGAAGTGCTTACTGATGTTTTCAGAGTAGTTTTCTTGCCCTGCTGAAGTCCAGGACAAAATCTTAACTCTCATATATGAGTAAGGGACAGAAGTATTTTGCAGTTTTGGCTCTGAGGTGCTTTTAAAAAACTTATCTTAAATCTGCAGCAGGTGCTGAGAAGTGGCTTGCAGGTTTTCCCTGGGTTGTAGGTGCTTTGGGATGTGTGCTATATCTCTTGCTGTAATCTCTTCTCTGTTTTAGGTGCTGGCTGGATTTCACACCAGCCTCCAAACTGCTGTTTATTTTTCCCTAGAGCTAAGATGAGTACTTGCTAGGAACTAGAGGTCTTTGGAGGTCAGCACATAAACACATACCCTACAGATCACATGTCTGCAATCACAGTATCTTCTTCCATGTTTTGGCTAAGTGAGAGTTTTACGGTGTAGAGAGTTCACTTCTGTCATGTGTCAGGAGTGCCTTAGTATGGCTCACATTCATGAACAGGGCTTGACTTGCAACCTTTGAGTCTATGTCAAAGCAGCAGGTTCCTGACTTGTCCTCAGGACTGCTGCTTGAGTCTGTTTAAAAGGCTGTGAGGAAAGGTGTGCCAAAAACTTACTGAGGAGAAAGAAAGGGAGTTAGACTATTAATGCCAGAATATTCTCTGCTATACATACAGTTCAATCAGCACTGAGGAGGTGAACAGCTGTTGGCTCCTCTCTGCTCTCTCCTCTGCCCCCACTCGTGTAGAATCTGCTCACGGAGGAGCAGAGCAAGGCACAGCTACTTGTTTGTGCCCTGTTGCTCTGGCAGCTCGCTGTGTTCCATGGTAGCTGGACCCTGGTCTGAATGTGCTGCACTTTAACCAGCTACCTGCTGCAAGTAGGGGACTTGCCTTCCGTGAGTCTCCTGTGAGATTCTGGCACTACAGCTGTCAAACTCTTTGGGCTGCAAAGGTGCCAGAACATTTGCTTCTCTCTCTCTCTCTCTGTCCTTTTGTTTTTTTTTTTCTACTTAATCCATTGTGAAGCAGACATGAAGCCCTTTGTGTGGAAGGAAAGGTAACACCAAGTGTCTGCTCTGAATCATCAGGCAAACTTGTTTTGCTCGCAGAGAGCCTGGGCAGGGAGAAGAATGCCCTTGCAGACTGCCTGAAGGCTTCTAGTCCAGGGCTGCTGGGAGCCTAAAGAGCTGGAGGCTTTGTGAGCAGCCGGGAGGAATTGTGGATAGAGAAATCCTGCCTTTCTTCCCGTCTTGCTTCCCTGGGAGAGCAAAGCTCAACCTCTGCTGTGCTTTCCTAACTGGATGTACTGTATTAAGTAGATCTCACTGCTGCTTACCTCACTGAAGGAGCCATCTTGAGCTATGTGTTGACCGAATCTCTACTCCTACTTGCCTCAAGCTCCTGCTCCCTTTAGAAGCACAGTAGCTGTGTTTCTGCTGTCAAGAGAAGTTAGGCATGTTGCCTGTGCGTGACCCTGGATGCAGTTCTAAGTAACCTGGACTAGCCCACCCTGCTTTGAGAGGGTAAAGACCACAGACAACTTTCAGAGGTCCTTCTCTGCCTCAGTGAGTCTGTGCTACATAACTTGAGTGTCTTTCTGTGTCTGGGAGATGCCTTGGCTAGTGTTTGAAATATGTTGCTATTAATTACAGACTCAAATAGCAGATGCACAACGAAAATAAATATTATCGCAGTGGGAGGCTTTCCCTCACAGAGCTGAGAGGATGCAAATATTTGTCTCCTTTCTCCTGTGTCCTGATGAGGCATCTTGATGAGGGATTTCTGGGCACCACCTCCTCTGAGGTCTCTGGAGATTGATCCTGAGAAAAGCCTTTCTGTAAGTAATGGGAGCATGGCTTTAGGGATCGTGGGAAGCTTCAGCAAGTCTTTGTCCATGAATCAGGCTGTAGGATTGTGCCAGTAGAAACAGTCTGGTCACTGGAGGAACTCTTCTAGCTCTTCTGTTTCTTCATCAGCTGTTAAGATGACAAGAAGTGATGAACTCAGATTGCCACTGAGGTTCCGGATAGACACTAGATTTGCAGTGCGGGTATTTGTCTCTGGAACAGACTGCTTAGGGCAAGGGAGGTATTTGTGTGACAGAAGAGTTAGGAGAAATGTTTGCAGGAGGATGTGTGCTACTGGGGGGCATGGCCTGAACACAAGATGAATGATCTCTTAAGGTCCTCCTGGTTCTGTGACCCTCCCTCATGGCACTCCAGCTACCTCAGCACCTGGACAACCAGTTTTACTTAGGAGAGTTTACTTATTGTGATCTTGGTGGATGGAAGGACTGGTGTTCATGCTTCTGACTTGTCTTTGTGCTATTCCCATGGAACAGCTTCTGTCCCTCCTCCTTAGCAATTGCCTTTGAACATGTCCTCTTCATAATGAAGACTGATAACCCAGAGCTGCCTGTCAAAGCTCAGCAGCTCTGTTTATAGAAGCTTGCAATTAAAAATGGATCTCATATATAATTAAAAAGGATCACACAGGCTTTGTGCCTTGCATTCAAGAATAAAGAGGCTGCCATCTAGGAATCCAGGCAGAAAATGGAGATGCTGACAGCCAGCTCCTACTTTTATGCTAATTGCTAATCATCTGCTTTGTTCAGTGTAATGCAGCAAGGATTGTCTTCAGAGTGTGAGCCATGTAGCTACTTCACTCCATGCAAGTGTTGCCCAGTAGCTTCCCATAGGCAAATGCAGGGGATACTGAATGCTCAGCTCTAAGTTTATCAGTTTGTGAAAGCCAGAAACTCATGGAGAGGAATCAGCCCAGGAATGGTGCAGCTTCACGTGGCTGTGTCCTGACAGTTTTGGGCCATGAAGGTGCAGCTGTGTGTCAGTTGGTAGTCACCGTGGGAGGTTTAAATTGGACACTAGGAAAAATGCCTTCCCTGAAAGGATTGTCAAGCCCTGGAATGTCCCAATGAGGGACATGGTTCCATGGTGACCTAGCAGTACTGGGTTAACAGTTGGACTCCATGATCTTAAAGGTCTTTTCCACCCACAACAATTCCATGTACTTCAGGTGCAGCAGGGGAGAGATATGTTCAGACTTCTTTGCAATGTATTTTTTTCACCAAACCTTTGTGAAAAGCAAGTGATGAAACTGGCTGTAGTGTGGGACTTGGAGTCGTCTACAAACCTGTGTGTAGAATGTGTCTGTGTGGTTGTTCCATACTGTACAGGTGCTTTGTATGTACAAAGCTCTCAAAAGCAGATCCTATTTTGTCAGGACTCCAGGCCAACAGATAGGTCTGTATCTGCTGCTTTTCAACAGCCACCAGCTGGGTTGCTCAAAGCTTTCTTGCTCCCATTTTCCTGTGACTACCAGAATCACAGAACCTGTCTATGATCTATTTGCGGGAAGAAAGGAAGGGATAAAATGGCTTTGAGTTGATGAATAGCTCAAGCAAGGCATAGCCTGGCTCACATTCTTCCTTTTGATTACTCAGGTTTATAACTCTTCCAAATGGTGTCCTCCAAATCGTGGACGTGCAGGAGAGCGATGCTGGGGCTTACCACTGCGTGGCAACCAACGCCGCCCAGAAGCGCTACAGCAACGATGCCGTCCTCAGTGTGCTGAAAGGTAAGGAGCAGACAGGAGCTTGGTGGGCCGGGCACACCTGCCAGACAGCCACTGCGTCGGGAGTCAAGCTGACCTGAAACACCACTGATGAGCTCTCCTGCTGGAGAGCCTGCTCTGCACAGGGCAGGCTTTGGTTAGAACTTGAAGAGAAGGCATTTTAGTGCAGATTTCTCTTTCTTCTGATGGGATAAGCAGGCTGAGTGGGAGGTGGTTGCTACCTCTGCCCTGCTACAAGACTAGGAGGCCAACAATAATAATGGGGTTGTTTCTCTGTGCCCAGGGACTTTCCTTGGCATGTGTGTTTAAACAGCCCCAGAGCCCTTTTTTTGCTCTGGGTCAATCACCCTGCTTGTGCCTTGGGGAAGTGCTGTGTTGTTGTAGTCTTATCTCTAGTGGCCTTGGATGGCAAGACAAGAGAAGACTGGCACGGACAGAAGAAGATGCTTGCCCAAGCTAGCAAGAGAAATAGTTGGAGGCTGGAGTAGCCTGCAGGGCCGTGTCTACCCCAGGTTGCCTGCCGTGGTCTGGAAGAGGTTAAACACAGTGACATCTGACTTGCGTTCTCTGTCCATATTGCTGGCTTTTTGCTGAGCTCTTGGGTTGGTTCCAGAGATCTTTGTGTGGTATTTGGGAAGAGGCTCAGCTGGGATTTCTTCTGGTGACACAGACAGTTGGAGCAAGGCTTTGGGTGTGAGCTATCCTTCGCCTCCCAACTGGGGCCTCAGTCTCTGAGTGCATTTTTCTTTGTAAACCAGGAGTGCAGTGGGCAAGTCTGGACATGAGAAGGTAGCAGAGAGCAGAAGTGCAGTGGGGGTCTGCAGACTCCTGCATTCTTCCCAGTAGGCCTGGCTACCTCCCCAGTATTGTATAATCCCTGTCCTGTGTGTGGACCAGCCCAGAGGGTCGGGCTGAGCTGTGCCTTCTCTCGGGACAGTGCCCCTCCCCACTGTCCCCAGTTCCTGCTGACCCTTGTATGATTTGTAGGCAGCTTTAACCTTGAAAGCTCTGCGGACCTTCACAGCCTCTCCTGTCTTTGTTTGGGGTTTCATTGCTTGGCATTCTGCTACCAGCCGATTTTCAGGGAGATGGCTTTGCTGTTCATCCATCAGCAGGGAATGTAATTAACTGTGGAGCCCGAGAACACACCTCTGATCAATGGATTGTGTTGTGGAGGTAATCTGTGTGGAATCTGCAGAGAATTTGTGAGCAGTTGAATGCTCTGTATCTAATTGCCAGCCCCTGCCAGATCCTCTGTGTGCCTAATGAAGTGGAGGCAAGGGGAACGCTGGCTGTGGGCAGTTCTGCACTCAGCAGCAGCTCCCATCTTGGGTCTGGTTTGCTACTAATAAGTAATATTGATCAAGCTACAAAGGGGACTGTGCCATCCTTGGCATCGTAACTCGTTCAGCATAATTGTATCTTGTAACTCTGCAATGTTTTATCTGCTTTGCAAATGGAGGCAATGGAGGAGGTTAAATGGGAAACGTTCCTTCTGGAGCACCAGCCGGCCCCAGCAGATTTCTGCCTGCAGTTCTCACCCAAATCTCATTTCTGCAGCACCACACCACCCGCTGGCTGCAACAACAAATATGTGAGGTTGAGTTTTTCACCAGATTGAGCAGATAGTGATGAAAAACATGCCTGTTAAATCTCTGGGCTTTTTTATAATTGGAGAGGAGTATCTCCGAGACAGATGGGGAACTGCAGTGACCTGTGCAGGCTGCAAACTCCTCCACGGATGATGGGCAGGGTATTGATCCTTTTTTGTTTCAACACTTCACCATCAGAGGTGTTTTTTGGATGCCTGGACTGGCTTCAGGAGTCTTCCTTCCTGTTCAGAAGCAGCTTACAGTACTTTGTGTGAACTGGTGAGGCAGAAATACTTTGCCAGTTGCAAAAACTAAACCCAAACTAAAGCAAACAAAAAATTTCAGGAAAAAACTCAAACCAAAACAATGACAAAACCGAAACAAAAGACCAGTAGCCTGAAATAGTTGGCATTGCTTGAGCTGCTTATCTGGAGATTTTGGGGACCAAACTCTTATCTGGAGGCAGGAGCAACCAAACTACTTCCCTCCCTGCTGATGGCTCCTGAGTCATTTGTGTTGCATTTGGCCTCCAGTCTTTTGGCCTCGTTGCATTGCCAAGGCTCCTGGGAAAGGTCTGTGCAGTAGGACCTGGTGTCTGCTTACCAACTTTGCCTGCAGCTTCAGTGTCCCACTGACAGCACTGGGCAGTGCTGTGTGCTCGTGATGGATTTTGGGCCCATGCTGCTTATGGTCCAAGCACCTGCAACTTGCACTAGGTTGCCATTCCTCAGTCCTGGGAACATCTCATGTTCTGCCTCTGCCCCTGCCAGACAGTGCCAGATTTGAATGGGCTGTGCATAGCGAAAGAATCTGTTTCCCCATAGCTCTTCTGCCCAGTTGTCCTTTTCCTCCCCCTTCTCTCCCTTGTTCCCAGTACAATGGCTGGGAATTGTTCCATCTCCCTTATTAAAGGCCCTTCCCCAGGAAAGGCAGCAATTAGCACGACCCCCTTCTGTCATATTTACATGGCCTGAAACCCCCCCCAGAGGTGGCTTGCCCTGATGGTGTGACTTCCCCATCAGGTGGGGAAGGCTGGATTGTGTGTCAGTGGCTAAACACATGCTGGCCTTACCCAGGCACAGCAAAGAGCTGTGCTCAGTGCTGCTGGCAGTGCTGCAGATGTTTTGGCGGTGCAGACTTCATGGTGCAAATTTCCAGACGTTCCCTGGGGAAGTGGAGTTCTGAGCTGGAAGGGAAGAGAGCAGGCTGGAGAGCGGGATAAAGTCACACAGCCCTGAAACAGCCTGCTGTCCAAATAGGGATAACTTGTATTGTCCCCTTGGATCTCCACTGCTCCCTGGTGGATGGAGCACCAAACACATCTGGCAGCTCTCCATCCTTTCACTCCTCGCCTGGATGCATGGATGCTGCAGCCCTGCTGCCAAGAAGAGCATTAGGTGCTGGCTGCAGGATGCTTTTCCTAGGCGCTCTGTCAGTGCCTGCTGCCTTCCCCCCTCTACTCTGCCCTAGTGAGGCCACATCTGGACTACTGTGTCCAGTTCTGCATTCTCCAGTTCAAGAGAGACAAAGAACTACTGGAAAGAATCCAGTGGAGGCTACCGAGATGTTGAGGGGACTGGAGAGGAGGAAAGGCTGAAAGACCTGGGGCTGTTTAGCCTGGAAAATAGCAGCATGAGAGGGGATCTTCTCAATACTGAGCAATAGCTAAAGGGTGGGGGGAAAGAGGATGTGGCCAGAATCTTTTCAGTAGTGCTGAGTGACAGGACAAGGGGCAGCAGCCACAAAGTGGAACCCAGGAGGTTCCATCTGAAGATGAGATGAACCTGCTTTCCTGTGAGAGTTCTGGAGCCCAGGAGTAGGCTGCCCAGAGAGATTGTGGAGTCTCCTTCTCTGGAGAGATTCCAGACCCACTAGGACATTGTGATCCTAAGCAATCTGCTGTGGGTGACCCTGCTTTAGAAAGGGGTTGGACTAGAGGATCTCCAGAAGTATCTTCCAGCCCCCACCACACTGTGATTCTCTGCTCAGAGTCAGTTCTCAGAGGGGCTGTATCTTGTTTCTGTAGATGCTTTTTCTGGAAGCAGGCTCTGGAGCCTACTACTGAACTTGTGCATAGCTAGTTCCCAGTGTGTCCTGCTTGCCTTCCCAAGTCCTTGATACACACATGGAAGTGCTGCCATGCCTCATAAAACATCTCTCAAAGAAGAGTGGCAGAATGGCTTGCGGAACACGACATTGTGTGGTCTCAGCAGTTCACTTTGCCTATCACTTCACTTTTCTCCTACTTGTTATGCAAATTTTCTCTTTGTGGATTTTCTTGAGGACAGGGACTACCTCCTGCTCGGTGCTTGCCCCACTGCAGCACAACCAGGCCACACAGGAACACATCCAAATTGGTCTTGAAAGTCTCTGGGGAAAAAGACTCCACAGCCTCTGTAGGCAGCCTGTTCCAGTGCTCTATCACCCTCACAGTAAAGAATTTTTTCTTCAAGTTGAGGTGGAACTTCCTGGGTACCACTTTGTGTCCATTATCTCTTGTCCTATCAGAGGATGGCATTGAAGAGACTGTCCCCTTGTGTCCTCTACACCCTGCACATGGTCTGTGCCTGCAGAATTGCCATGGTTCCTCTGACATGTATATGGGTAAAATATTTGCCTTGGACCTAGGCTGGCAAGAACCAGAGTGTGTAATAGCTTTCCCCGACACTAACAAAACATCTGCGCAGTGGTGTTTGTGTGGTGGTCTCAAAGGGGTTGCTCCATGTGCTCCTCTGCCTGTGCTGCAAGAAATGCAGGATGGGGGAGGGCAGATGGGGGTGCAGCAGGGCCGAGGTCTGGGCTGAGCATGCTGCGGAAGAGCCTTCCAGCAGATGAGCACGTCCCCCGTGAGCTGGGATTTAGTAGTGTGTTATTAGAGATGACACTGCGAGATTGCCCTTGGCAGAACATCATTTACGCTGACAGTTGTAGCAGCTTGCTGCAGCAGTGTCCCAGGAAATGTATTTTTCAGCCAAATATTTGTATGAAATATGATAACAGGGACAGAGCTCAGAGGCAGCTGAAACACCTTCGTGTTTTTTGTTCTTTTGGTGTTTGTATTGCAGTGGTTTGTAGGTACCAAGGGAGAGCCAGGCTCTTGGTGCTGGGATCTGAGTGGTTTGTGCTCCAAAAGCCTGCAGGAGAATACAGCTATTGAATGGGATGAGCACTGGGGATGGAGAGGAAGGTGGTGATGAAGTGAGCAGCACTTGCAGTTGGCCACCACCTCCCAGAAACAGACATGCTGTTAGCACAAGTGGAGCTGCAGTCCCTGCATGTGCGAATGACGCTCTGGCTGCTGGCTTGGCACTCAGCCTCAGCCCTGAGGACGTGTGCTGGGTGCCACTCACAGCTCGGCACGGGCACCGTGCAGTCCAGGGACAGGAAAGTTCACATTTGGGTCAGTGCTGCTTTGCTCTGACCTCTCTGACCACAGCTGGATGTTGATCTCATTGTGCGTGCTGCTGTTGATGGCGAAGGGCAGCACTGGCTGGAGCAGGGTGAAGGTTCTCTGTGGTCAGGGATGGTCTTCCTCTAGCAGAAACCCATGTGGCAGAGGCAGCCAGGCCTTGTGATGTTATGCAACAGAGCTGTTGTGGGGAGAGCTTCCATGGCTGGGTTTGTGGGCACAAGAGGCTGCTAAAGGCTGTCAGGGAAGGCAAGAGGGCCTTGGAAATGTGTAGGGGGAGAAAACACGGCAGCACAGTTTTTGCTGAGAGTTGCTGATTGAACCAGGAAGTGATGCTTCACCTCTGGAAAAGGAGACGTACAAGGTCCAGCCTGCAACTGCTATGTCCCGATTGCTTGTGCCTCTTCTCCTGGGCACAGACCTGTGTTGCTTTTCCCTCTCTTTTAGCATCCTGTTTCTCTTTGCCCTCTGCTCGCTCTCATCACTAACAGTTAAGTAGGGAGCTGCTCTCCACCTGATATCCCCAAAGCTCAGCTGAGAGGACACTGTGGTGTTTCCAAGCCCCAGTTTCCTGGGTGGCAGGTGTCTGAAGCTGTTTGCATAATGCATCTGCTGGCTTGTGAAAAATGCTCCTGGTCCTCCTCTGTGGCAGAGGATGCTAAATGAGCCAGGGTAAGTGTGAATTCAGAGAGTGGCGAGATAAAGGACAGCACATCTAGCTTAATAAATAGATCTTTAAAGCTAGGAGTGACCTTCTGCCTACACGAGCTGCCGACTTCCACTCCATCTCCCTCTCACTGAGCCTAGCAGTGTTAGTGATTTCAAGCGTGCATGGAACAGGACTGAGACCACAGATTTTGGGTGAAAGTTGTGAAGGGCTGGTGCAGACACACATCAGGCACCCACCCAAACACACAGCTCTCTGCTTGGCTGGAGTTCAAGCAGGGCCAGCAGGCATCACAGCGCTCACAGTGCCGAGGGAGAGCTTCTCCAGCTCCAGTGTCAGCAGCCTGCTCCCGGGAGCCGAAGAGGGAGTTGCAGTTCAGCTGTCTGTGAAGTTTGGTGGGGCTATGATATGCCACACTCCTGACAGCTCTAGCAGCCTGCGGTGACAAAGGGTTTGATACAAAATTCAGAGCCCTCACCTCCCATTAAGCAGAACAGCTAAACCCAGAGTTGGCACCGAAGTGAGTGGCAACAGAGGTGTCAAGGATAATAGAGCAGAACAAGGGATGTACAGCTGGGAACAGGTGAACTGTTTCCAGGTCCTGAGGGGAAATGTCTTTTCCACATGCAGTGCTGGCTGTGTGTGGTGTTTGGAGCTGTCAGACAGGGCCAGGCTCGTGTGTTACAAGCAGCTCTGCTTCTGACTCCTGAAGACCAGGAATGACTGGGCTCAGAGTTATTTGTGATCCTTCAGTGTTCTCCACACGTATCTGTTATTAATCCAGATCTGCTGCACTTTTGAGGCTTCCTGAAATAAGAGCTGATGTTTGTTAAGTCTCTAACTGAAGCAGGTTTTAAGCATCAGGTTTCATTCAGCTCTCCTCTGAGAACCTTCTGGTGGTGGCATAACCCTGTGATGCATCAGCACATCTGCACTGCAGGGGTCACACCTGGCCCCTCCTGGAGGATGTTGAACAGGTTGTGCCTGTATGGTGAGGCTGGACAGGAGCTAAGAATAGAGACCATAATTAGGTCAGCAGCTGGCAGCGGGCTGTGGGACAGGAAGGTTGATGTGGTTGAGTTCCTGATGGCACTTGTTAATTATTAATCATCTGTCTTAGTGCAGTGCCTCAGAAGCTCTGCAAGGTCGAGGGCTGGCAGTGCCCTGCGGCACTTAGAGCATCTGAACAGCTGGAGTGAACAGTTGCAAGTGTCCAGAGGCATAGCAAAGCTCACAGTCCTGTGGCTTTAGATAGGTGACAGGCATATGGAGCAGGCTTGTCTCTGTCTCAAAGGCCTCTATCAGTGTCTACAGGCTTGGTTGTGCTAACGAACAAAAATGGAGTGAGTTGACCCAGCTCACAGGGAAGGCTGAATCAGGAGCTGAGCCATGCTGCTCTGAGCCCTCATCTGAGTATCTTGGGTGTCAGGAGTTGCTCAGAACAGAGTTAGGAATTTGCCTTCAGTAACTGAGGAGTTCCCATTGCACTGCAGTTGAGGAGCAATGCGACATGGATTGTGAATGAGGGCAAGAAGCAGGAAAAGAGGAGTGGGATAAGGAGGGGCAGGTGGCATTACCAAACACTGGCTTCAGGCACAGGCTTAGAGAGCTCAAGGCTTTCAGCGAATGTCCAGATGAAGGGCTTTGACAGAATCTGCGGGTATCACAAATGGTCTTTCCCCATGGAAAGTCAGCTTTCCTTCCAGACTTTCCCTATAAAAACAGATTTGCATTGTCCTGAGTCAATGCAGATGCATCCATCTGCTTTTAGTTCTTCCTTCCAAGTTGGCAGTCTTCATTTGCTGCCAGGCTGTGTTACTATAGGCTCCCAGTATGTTGTGTGTTTGAAGCACAGCGTGTAGGAAGCATTCTGTGTACCTGGCATCAGGGAGACCACACTATGAGGTGGCTTCCATAATGTTTCTCTTTTCCAAGCTGTGCATGACAGTAATGGGAACATCCATTGCTGGCAGACAGAACAGGACAGAGCACAACCTCCTGGTTGCAAGGAGAGCAGGTTGTATCCTGCACAGCCCAGGACCTCCAGCCAGTTCCCTCTATGCTGTCACTGGGTGTATGTGAATTGCAAATAGATCTGGTACTGCAAATAAATCTGAATTGCAAATAGATCTGATGAAATAGGTGTCAGCCCCTGGGAAACATCAGCCTCTGAGCATAAGGAAGAAGCTCCTGGAGTGAAATGGCTCCAGTCACCGAGACAAGGTGAGGTGACTGAGTAAAAGGAGTTTTGGGCTTGTGACCTGTGAGTCAGAAGGGTCTTTTGTTCACCATGTCTCTGATTTCTGTGTGAGAGATAGTAGTATCTTTACCTGCCTTACAGCTTTTTTCTTAGAGTTTTCTCCTGCACATCCTGGAAGGTGGTGTGCTGGCCTAGGATAATGGCAAGGAGACCTGGTGATGTGATGGTTATAGAAACATGGGAACATTCCCACTGAATCCCAGAGGCTGACAAAAATGGCCAGTGCTGATTTGGAGGAGGGAGTGTGTAGATACTTAAATTTCTGATACTGTGGGTTTTGTTAAGGATCTTCTGATAGTTTCTGGTTGTTACTTGTGTGCCTTCACTTACATAAATTGTCTGTATTACGTACTAGGACCTGTGCCACAGCAGCACAGTGGGATAGCGGCAGAGACCAGGGGAAACTCTCCCTCTTTTGAATGACTAGACCAGAGCCTGGCCGTGCTGGCAAGGTGGGATGGCTGGTCAGGGCTGAGACACTGTGCTGGAGCTGTGTGAAGGATTGTTGCCTACATCAGCCCGGCTAGTTCAGGGACTGGACTGGGGCAACACAGGTCCCATCAAAGGCAAGGTCTGGCTGTAATTCTGTGCAGCTGAGGACAGTGTGTTGGAGCAGCACCAGCGTTATCAGCCACAGGGCTCGCCTGGTGAAGTGTCATGGCTCCTTCTGTGGTGATAACTTTGCAACGCGTCCTCTCTCAGCCCTTGTCTGTGTTTCTGGCAGCTGCTGAGGAATGTCTGAGGCTTGCAGTGCTGTGAGGGCTCAGTCTGAGTAATGTAAGCTGTCTGAGTCTTAGAGTTAGGGCAGGGAGACTGTTCTGCTGTTCCCCAAACTGCTTCAGAGGCACTGAGGTACCTCTGCTCCTTTCTTCACTACTTCATTAGTCTCTCCTCTGATCTAGAGACTCAACTCCTCCTGTACGGTGAGGGACCTTCTTCTAAGAAGTTTGTTTGCATTAAGATCTGTGCAAAATGTGCCAGGAATGGTTAAAAGCTTATTAATGAATAGTTATTTTCTGAAAGTGGTGACATTATCGATACTGCCTGAGAGCAGTCCTTCTGGACCCACAGTCCTCAGGTTTCCTATTGCCTCTGCCACCTTCCAGCTTTTAGCCTGCTGCTTCTGCCTCCAAGACATCTTCGGGCTTCTGAGGATGCATTGCCTGTGGTCTCCAACACTTCGGCTTGCCTGAGCCTGCGGCAGAAAGCCATCGGAGCCCTCTCCTTGTGGGAAGCAGCATTAGCCTCTGTGCAGTGGGGCTGCAGGGCTGCGTGGCCGCGGCTGCCGGCGCGGCACCTCCTGTTGATTTTGCCTGGCTCCCGCTCGCAGCCCTGCCAGTGTGAGAGCTTCCAGGCGCTGCTGGGGACGCGAGCAGGAATTCCTCCTGCAGGCCGGCTGGCTCCCGGCCCTCTTCGCGGGATGAGGAGCAGCTCCAAATGCGTGTAACGCAAACAGCCAATGTTGATAGCTTTATAGTGGGCAAAGCACACTGAGACTGCTTTGCAGCAGAGCTCAATGTGCCTTGGACTTGTAAAACCCCTCAAGGATCAAGGGTTTGGGAGTACAGGAAGAGTCCCCTAAAATCCAAGGCACTTCCTGGAACCTTGCCCACTGCTCAGCCTTGTTTTGGCCTTCTGGTTACATCTAGTTTGACGCGTGAACTTGTGGCTAAGCTGGTACATTAAAGGACATCGTGTCTGGGCTGGAAGCTGTCAGCTGTATGGAGAAGTTGAGGGCAGTGAAAGAGGACTGCCTGTCTGGGCTGGGATCCCTGTGCTCCCCAGGCTTCCAGAGACAGGACACAGAGCTGGGGAAAATGTTGAACAGGCTGTTTTTCAAGCCAAGCGAAGAGCAGATTCTAGAGCAGCTCCTCTGCCACACTCAGCATGTAACAAGCTCTGTGGAGAGACCCCAGAAGCTGTGGCAGGTGCTGGTATGAGGAGTGTGCTCAGGTTCCTCATCCAATCTCATCAATCTCTCAGTTGACTGAACTTGTGTTTTAATCTTTTATGCATGTTTCTGTGTATGCTGCTTTAGAGGTGACAAATGACGTGTAGCTGCTTTGCTACAGCACCGACTCAGTAAATGGGAAGACAGACCCTGTTCCCCTTCCAAAATGTGGAAATATTCTTCCCTGTCCAACTTTCCAATTAGCTGTTTATGTTGACAGAGGCATAACTGCTTACAAAGTGTTTTGAGGATGAGAGGCAAAAAGGCAACATGAAGCTAATCAGCTTCTGCTCATGGGCAGAAAAATCCCATTTCACCACTGCAGTGTTACTTGTGCAATAAACACTGGGTTTCTTTCCAGCCTTTTCTTTCCTGCCTCATGTGCTAACCAGGCATGCTGCAGCTCCATGAAAAAGAAAGGAAGGAGCATTTCTAATGATGGAAGCTACAGGCACTGATGCTGCCAGATTGCACTGTGGCAACTTGTGCAGTCCCAGTACCCAAGCATTGTCAGCGCTGGAGCTTCTGCTGGGGCCCACAGCACGGTGTGATCTAAAAGATCCTGCAGGGCTTGGGAACCTGAGGCTCTGTGGAGGAGGAGTTTGCAAGGCTGAGAACCATCAAAGAAACACCAAATGTTTGATGAAGTCATCCCTCCTCAACTTTAGTGATGGAGGAAAACAGAACTTGGATCCAGACTGCCATGGAGTATAGCAAAAGTGGAAGAAAAGCCCAAAAAAGCAAATGGTAATTTTTGGCAAGGGTATGTGGTTGTGAGAGCTGTATTTGGAGAGAAGAGGAGGCAGTGTTAGACTTGTGATACTTTGTAAGTGTTGGAAGGGAAGCAGTCAGCGTCTCTATCCACTTCTGAAAGAAAAATCACTGATACCAGTCCAGAAACAAAGCTGGTAAAGTGCCTAGAGCACAAATCTGATGAGAACTTGAATCAGTTTGCCTGGAGAAAAGGGGACTATGGGGAGACCCTCTCACTCTCTGCAACTTCTTGAAAGAAGGCAGGTAGAGATCATAACAAGTGACAGGACCAGAGGAAACAGCCTCAAGTTGCACAGGGGAAGTTTTACGTTGGACATGTGAAACAATTTTTTCCCCAAAAGGGCTGTCAAGGCCTGGAAGAGGCTGCCCAGGGACATGGTGGAGTCACCATCCCTGGAAGGGTTTAAAAGCTGTGTAGATGTGGTGCTGAGGGACATGGTTTAGTGGTGGATTTGGCAGTGCTGGGTTAACAGCTGGACTCAAGGAACTTTGAACCAAAGTGCTTCTGTCATTCTGTTCTGTGGTTCTTGGCTGCTTTCCTGTTTGCAGGGCTGTGTATTGCTGTATCCAGATGAGAACTGTTATAAATACTTGTTGCTAAGTGTGCTCAGGTTTGAGATCCAATGTTGTTTATATTGCCCCCAAAGCAGATGTGCCAAAGAAGATGTAACGAGACAAGAAATTTCTTCATTGAAAGGGTTCTTGAACAGCAGAACAGTCTCCTCAGGAGGAGGTTGAATCTCCATTCCCTGGAGATGTATAAAAATTGAGTTGCTGAGGGACATGGTTTATCACCAGACTTGGTAGAGTTAGAGAATGGCTGGACTTTATCTTGAAGGTATTCTGCAACCAAAACATTTCCATGAATCTGTAAATGTCCTGCCTGGAGATGTTACATCCTAGCTATCTGCTGTCCTGCATCTCGCCCAGACACAGAAATACCTTGTAGGTAAATTTCCAGGACAGTGTGAAGGAAGGAGGAGGGCAGGTGTGGAGAATGTTTTTCTCCTCTGTCATTTTTGTCAGCTTTCTCCTTGAACAGTCATCCAGGAGGTCTGTGAGTTGTCATGAGCGAAGGGAGAGAGCTGGGGAGCAGGAGGGGGACATGCTCTGCAAACACAGTGCCTGCACTTTTGAAGGTGTGTGCTTTGCAATGGGTAATTTACTCCTTTATTGTCTGCAGAATAACAGCAGTGACAGCATTGACTTTCCCTAATGAACAGCTGCTCAGTGCTAGAATCTATTCCCAGAGGAGGCTCACAGGGATGAATAAGGTTTCGTGCTCTTCCTCTGGAGAGTGTGAGAAAGTTCGCAAAACAGAAGATTGTTGCTGGATTGTTGCATATCTGCAGATCTTGAACTGCTGACAGCTGAGAGCCGAGCCTGTCACCATCGCAGGTCGTGTTTAACCTTCCAGCACTTTCGCCCAGGCAGGGTGTTTATGGAGGCAGGAGAGAGGTGTTAGTTCCCATCCGAGGAGTCATCCTCTTGTCACTGCAAACAACCGTTGCAAATTGGCGGAACAAAACCCGGGTTTCCTCCTGTTGCGCTGCCTGAATTCTGCGCTGATAGTCGGCACTAACAAGAGCAGGGAGGCGGGAGAAGGCGGCTGATGAATTATGGATGTGCTAGAGGCAGACCCAAGCTGGAAACTCGTGGAGTTTCAAATCGCTTGTGTATGGTATAGCTCAAGCTGTAACTTCAAATAAATAGCTGGAGCTTTGCCTCCAGCAGCTCCCCGTGGTGCTTCCCTTCACATTCCTGCTCACAGTTCCCCTTCACTTAGAAACAACGCAGGTTGGCTTTTCAGAGGTGAGGCAGCCTGTGTGCCGGGATCTGTCCGGCACATTCACCTGCTGGCACAAAGCTCCCTGTGCTCCCCTCCCCACCTCCTCTGGGGTTTATACTACACCTAACATTACAGGTTTGTTGTTTTATCTATCCCTGCCCAACCACCTTGCCTTGGAACCCAGCTCCAGATGCTGAGAGATGGCCGTGAGAGCAGCAGTACAAGGAAGTGGAGCCTGACTTTCCTGTCTTGCGTTGGGAACGTGTTAAAAAAATAAACTGGATATCTGCTGTAGTGAGTTATTCGTGAACAATAAAAACAAGGGGAACCCTTTGAAATATTTCTGCAGGTTATCAGTAGGCCTTTTCCCCTGGTCTGCCATGGCACCGTTGCTGTCTCCCTGTGCAAACACAACCACATGTGACAAACCATGCAGGAAAAGGGCCTTACTCTCTTACTCTTTCAAGCCCAGAGAATTTCCTTCAGTCCTAGTGCACTCCTCCAAGCCATCCCACAGCCACATTTGGCACCCTATAGGGTTGAGGTTTGCGATTTTTTTTTTGTAAAAGAGAGTAAAATTGATCCATCTGATTTAGATGGGCAGTGAGTTCTGATATTGTTCTGTGGGTTTGTGCCTTGGGCTGTGCGTAGCATTTGCCTAGAGCAGCTTTGCTGCTTGGAGAGACAAAACAAAACTGTAGGGGGGAAGAAGTCTCAAAGGCCAGGTTTTAAATAGCAGCGCTGTGAAAGCACGGAAAGGACAGCATGGTACAGGTGCATTCAGTGACCTGTTTTGTTCAGGCACTGAAAGATGTCTTGGAAACTGCAGCTCTTTTTCCTTTTGGTTCTAATATTCCCTCTTGACCTGAAATTATCTTAACAGCAATGGAGACAAAAAGCTAACATTGGGTTCACTCTTTGATGTTTGTTGGAGTCTCCTGTGTGGAGGTTTTCTGCTTGGTGTGGTTCTTGGGAACTCTTCAAACCATTTGAAAGCCAGTTTGTAGCAGCTAACCTGTGATCCACCCTGTCCAACCAGTCCACTGAGATAGCAAATGAGAAATGTGCTCCCAGGGGCTCAGTTTAAAGAGGAGCTTGACTTGTAGACCTGCTCTGAGAGACCCACGGTGAAATACAGAGCTGGAAAGAGAAGCAGTTTGTGTGTGCAAGCTGCGCATGGGGCATTCAGCCACGCACACACCCAGGAATGCACTGGGACAGCAAGCAGAACTGTTTGGTTTTGTAACACGATTTCAATAACAGTCAGAGATGAACAGACCTGGGGGATGGGCTTATGTGTTTTTCCAGTAGTTTTTCAAGGGGAGAAGGAAGCTGAAATGGCTGTTTGAGCTACAGGTCCCTGTGGCTGCTGTTATGCTTTTGGTTGTCAGAGAGACGTTGAGTCTGGGTGTCAGGAAGCCCTGATACCAGCTCTCTTTCTGCTTTCTGCAGGGTAAGTATGGAGCTGATGAGAAACTAGTCACCAGCCCTTCTGGGTCACCAGACCTGGCTTCTGCTGTCTGCTTACCTGGCCATCAGCAAGCTCCTTGCTCTTTGCCTTCCAGAGTACCCAAGGCAGCCCCAGAGGGAAGGGCAGCACATGGTGCTTCTGTGGGACTGTTCAGAGTGAGGAGAGTGAAGCTTTTTGTTGGTCCTTGCCTAGCCAGGAGAGATGTGAACCCCCAAGGAAAGGTGAAGCTACAGACTGTACCTTCACAGCAGTGCTTCATGGCAGCTCTGCAGAACCAGGAGACTGCAGAGTTGGGCTGGTGGCTCCCGAGTCTGTTTCAGAGGGAGGGATTGTGCAGCTTGTAAATTCCCTCTTCTAGTGACTGGCAGCTCTACAAGGCCTTGGTCTAGGAACCAAGTGATGTCAGACAAGTGCCTTCTCATTAAGTTTCTATAACCTTCACCAGCTGGCACCTGGGGCCATGCACCTGAATGCACCAGATGAGTGTTTAAATCAGTTTTGAGGAGCTTTCTCTCCTCTGCCCTAAGCTTGGAAATCTGGCAGGGAATACATTGCCATCTGGTGATATTTTTTTAACTTTAGATCTATATTTTCCCCAGAACTACAGAAAAGGACAGATTTTTGTGCACAGACATGTTTCAGCCCCAGCCTGCCCAGCAAGTGCTTGGGCAGCTGGTGGTGGTGAGTATAGAACCTGATTCCAGTGGTAGCCTGGCAGTCTGTCCGTTTATACTTCTGCTCCCAGGACCTGGGATGTAGGTTTCTGCCCTGTTTCTTTCATCAAAAGCTGTCTTGGCCCCACAATGGGTAATAGGTGTCCAGGGTGGGCAGATGAGGCTCATTGAACCTGGTGCAGGCTGAGATGGGCCTAGAGTCTGTGGTTGGAGAAGATACGTGACCACATTTAGCCATGCTGCCAGCCCCTCAGCAGGGAGCAGCTCCTCCTGTGGCTCCTTAGCATCTTTTTACCCAGATTGCTCTTAAAACCAACCTTGTCACAACTTGCTGGGTTCTCCAGTGTCTTTCTAGTGCTGTGGCCTTCTCTGTAATGCCTGCTGTAAAAGTATTTTCCTTTGCTTCTGGTGCTTTCTCCCAGTGCTACCTTTTCAAATCCTGTCTGTAAAGCTTCTTGTTCTTTCTCTTATGTTGTCACATCCCTCTCTGCTGTGTGGGGTAGAGAGAGGGTAGAAATGTGCTGAACAGCCTTACCCATCCAGCCTGGTTTCTCTGGAGTCCCTGTGCTCAGTTGCTTTGCAGGACTCATGGATTTTAGTGCTTTGTTGGACTGGAGTTCAGTCCAGGCTGCTGCTCTAGAGAGCCTTGCACTTCTCTGATTCTTCAGCATATGTGCCTGTTGTGGAAGCTGTCCTGCCTGGTTTTGCTGTAAGCCCATTTTCTGTCTCTGTAGCTCTCAAGCCAGCCTTGGCACTGCAGTTAAGAGTGGCCAGGACTTTGATCTCTTTGTCAGTGAGGCCCTGATTCGATAGCCTCATGTCGTTTCTTCTTGTCACTGTTCTGTCTCCCACATTCTGCTGCAGCTGGATAGCGGCAAGTGTCTGTAGGCATGAAGGATGTGAACAGCCACTGTATGTGAATGCAGCAGAGCCTTGGCCAGCCCACCCTGTGCTGTAGGCGCTGAAGATGACACATGCCTGTGCACACCAGGCTCTCTGTGTAGTGTGCTGCTGGTTCCACTGGAGGAGAGTGGCTGGCTTGGCTTTGCTGTGGTGCCCCTTGGCAGCTCTTATTGCTGCTTTGCCCAGGGCTGTGGCTGCAGTTTAGCACGGTCCAGCCGTTGCCCCAGGTAGGGGACGACAGCTGCTCCTTGGTCTCTGCTTCCACCTGCTGGACAAGCGCTGGCTCCTGCTCTCTCCCACTTCAGTGCCTCGGGGATTTTACTAGCTCCTTTTAAACTGTCTTCCCATAATGCTGCAGATGGGAATCCCTTTCACATGTGTGGACTGCAAGAACGTTGCAGTGTTGAGACAGCTCTCTCTGACCAAGACTTGTTCTGGAGTAAATTGCAACGAGCCTGGAGATGTCTGAACACAGTGCATGTGGTGTAGCCTCCTGCCACACAGGCAGGCTAGTGTGCTGAGACCAAAACTTCTCTGGTCTAGATCCACAAGAAAGTGATCTATAAAATCATAGAATTATTTCAGATGGAAGGTCTCCAAGATCTTTGAGTCCAACTGTCAACCTAACACCACCATGGCCATTAAATGAGTGTCAAAGGAGTGTTCCTTGGATGCCACTTAAATGATTAGTTTGAGTCAGGTCAGAGGTCCAGTTGTTGCAGTGCCATCTACAAAAGTGATCACAGCAGATGCTAGAGGAAAACATGTAAAAAAAAGTGGGCAAGGAGAACGTGCTATTTTCCTTGGACGTCTCCTCAGCTTATGGCAGTCAGGGATGTGGGAACATGAGCCAGCAGTATGCCCAGGTGGCCAGGAGAGCCAATGGCATCCTGGCCTAGATCAGGAACAGTGTGGCCAGTAGGAGGAGGGAGGTTATTCTGCCCCTGTGCTCAGCACTGGTCAGGCCACACCTTGAGTACTGTGTCCAGTTCTGAGCCCCTCAGTTCAAGAGAGATGTTGAGATATTGGAACGTGTCCATAGAAGGGCAACAAAGCTGGTGAGGGGCCTGGAGCACAGCCCTGTGAGGAGAGGCTGAGGGACCTGGGGGCATGCAGTCTGGAGAAGAGGCTCAGGGGTGACCTCATTGCTGTCTGCAACTACCTGAAGGGAGGTTGTGGCCAGGTGGGGGTTGGTCTCTTCTGCCAGGCAACCAGCAATAGAACAAGGGGACACAGTCTCAAGTTGTGCCAGGGGAGGTGTAGGTTTGATATATAGGAGGAAGCTATATATATATATATATTTGATATACAGGAGGAAGTCAATTGCATTGGAATGGGCTGCCCAGGGAGATGGTGGAATCGCCATCCCTGGAGGTGGTCAAGAAAAGCCTGGATGAGGCACTTAGTGCCATGGTCTAGTTGATTGGATAAGGCTGTGTGCTAGGTTGGACTGAATGATCTTGGAGGTTTCTTCCAACCTGGTTGATTCTGTGATTCTATGATCTTGTGCTGCGAGCAGCAGTGGGTCCTTTGTATTTAACAGTCCTCGTAAGTGTGCCCTTCATGAGCTTGTCTGAACCTCTTGGTTTAGAACTCTGCAGCATCCTGAGGCAGTGAGTTTAACTGTGTGCTGTGCAAAAAGCTCCTGCTTTTATTTGTTTGAGACCTGCTGCCAAGAACTTGCTCTGCTAGATTGTGCGAGCACCTGGAGCAGGCCTAAGAATTACTTGCATTACACGACTCCTCTGACATTATTTTTCCCTTCATGAAGACAACAACAAAAGTGCCCCTCAGAGTTAGACATATTTGTGAGATCTGGAAGAAGATGGTTGCTGCTGTCAAGGGTCATGAGCAGTCTGGTCTGCTCAAGAGTGCTTGGGTTGTTTTCATCTGACAACAGAAATTTGGCTGCTGCAAAGGCATTTCCTTAACCTTCCCTTAACCTCTGCTCAGCAGTGAGCAGACACAGGCAGAAGGTTGTTTTCACACAAAGAATCCATGTCCCATTCTTAAGACATTGTGTGGTGCAGCCTATAGATCTTCCCATAAACACTGCTTGGTGTAGGTGTCGGCTGCTCATCTGTGCACATCTGAGCTGAGCAGCCACTGCGCTCCAGGTGTGGAATGACTGATGGAATCTCTCTGCCATCAGCTGAAGGGCTAGACACAGAGGCTTGAGCTCTCTTTCTTCCAGTTTACAGTTCAGCACCTGGATGTTAGAATGTCTTCAACCAAGCTGTTAGATTCCTTTTGAGCTGCTCCGGTTCCTTGTGTGGCTGCTACTCTGTTTGAGGACAGGGTTGTCTTTCTTCTTTCATCTAATTAACAAATGTCCATTCAGCAGTTGAGGAAGGTGCTGGGTTGAAACTGTTTATTTTCCATGTGAATTTCCTGATACTCATTTTCACTGATGCCAGGCTGATTAGAGAAAACTGCAGGGCAACCCCTTGTTCATTTCTTCAGCAGAAATATTGTAGCTGTGTACAAAGCAAAACCTTCTTTTCTCCTGATGTGGGCAGGAAGCTGGTGAAGGGTCTGAAGAACAGGTCTTATGAGGAGCAGCTGAGGGAACTGGGCTTCTTTAGTCTGGAGAAAAGGAGGCTGAGGGGAGACCTCCTTGCTCTCTACAACTCCCCAAAAGGAGGTTAGAACTAGGTGGGCATCAGTCTCTTCTCCCCAGCAACAGGACTCAAGTTGCACCGGGGTGTTTGATACTAGAAGAAACTTACTCACTGAAAGGGTTCTCAAACACTGGAAGAGGTTCCCCAGGGAGGTTGTTGAATCCCCATCCGTGGAGTTGTTTAAAAGAGGCAGAAATGTGGTGCTGAGGGACATGGTTTAGTGCCAGACTTGGTCGAGTTACATAATGGTTGGACTTCATTATCTGAAAGGTCTTCTCCAACCAAATCAATTGTGTGATTCTGTGAGCCATTAGTACACACAGGGCTACTTGGGCAAGCACGGCCGAGGCCTCTGGGCCCTACATTCTGTGTTCTTCTGTGCAACTTCAAAGGCCTGACTTTGCTTCTTATTTTTGACACCAGGTTCCCAGCCATCAGGAGATGTCACCATCATCGCAGCTCCAGAGAACACCACGGTGGTGGCTGGGGAGAGCGTGGTGATGGAGTGCATGGCAGCTGCTGATCCCACTCCCTTTGTCTCCTGGATACGGCAGGGTGAGCATGAGGCACAGAACTCGGCTTTTGTTGTCAAGAGGAACCTGTGGATACTCTGTAAAAATCGGTGGGACAGGAGGGGTGCTTCTTAGATTGGTACCTAACAGTGCAGGTGTTGTCAGTGTCAGGTGTCCTCATTACACTGGAGTCACTAATTCAGTCTGGAAGTATGCAAAGTGTGCAATTCACCTCACATCTGTTTGACCTCTGAAGTATCTGATGTTCTACTGCCAGGATGCCTTTTGATCTGAATTAGTCATTGTGTGAGCTTGAACAATGAAGGTCATGAGGTGGGGTCAGGTCTATGCCACTCTTCCAGGGCCTCAGAGGTTAGTGGGGATTCTGTGGCATCTGCCATTGCACTGGAGAAATCACTTGGATTCTCTCACAGGACCACAAACCACAGTAAGATCTGGTGATCTTTATGGAGTGGCTGCATGCCTCACAGGGAAGTTTTGTTCAACATTCTTACTGCAGTCAAATTGGTAATGGAAGGGTCAAGAAGATGCTTAGGTCTCATCAGAGCTGTATGAATGAGCCAAACTGACAAACATTACCGAGGGCTAAGAGCTTAAGTCACAAGTAGGATGTCAGTGTCACTTTACCCAGTGTCATATGCATCAGATGTGTTTCAGAGGCTCTCACTGAAGACATTCTCAGCTCAGGAAGTGATTCCGGAAAAGGCTCTTAGTCATTTTCATAAATCCAGGTCACAATTTATGATTCCTCTCCCCTGTAACCATTTATTGTGGTTGGTCTGCAGCCCAGACTTGTCCACAGGCAGCAGTTTCAGTGTGTATAAATATTTCCTCTTACCCACAAAAAAGGAGAAAAAAAATCTCAGAGGATACAACTTTGGAAATCAAATGAGCAAGGATGAAATACTCTGGCAGAAATGTTTCTGCTTTTAGCCTGTGCACTTCACAAGTACCAAACCTCAGCTTTCCCATCCTAGATCACCGTGTTTCTGAGAGCTCTTGATGTCCAGAGCAGAGTAGGTCTTACTAACTTTGGATGAGGGAAGAGGAAGAGGAGAATGGCTGGTGAAATAGTTCCTTCTGTCCTTTATTTTAAAGGGCTTGCCTGGTCTCCCTCTGCTTCCATGTGTGGACTCTTCAATTAGAAAAGATTGATTAAGAGTTGTAGCAACTCTGTGTTTCACAGCCTGTTTCTGCCCAAGGCTTCATTAAGGAGCATCCTGGGTTACTGGACCATTAGTCATGTAGGGAGCATCGAGGATTGTACCTCCAGGTAGCCAGTTTGGCTCTTGCCAGCCTTGGCGGTGTCAGCTAATTGCTACCATCTGGAGTCAGGTTTTCAAACCACTTGAGCGCAGATGGGCTGCCCAGATTTTCTCCTCCTCTGAGTGGGCAGCCACTGTACTGTGAGGCCTTTGAAAGACCCCTAAAATGGCTGGAATGGGCAGAGGAGCTGATCTCAGCTGCATCCCCTGCTGATGGTGCTAAGTAGGTGTAGCTGCTCACAGTGGAGGTGCAGGGCTGTCTAAAGTTCCAGGCTCACTGGAATCTGTGAGAGGTGAGTTTTCGCTGGCTGAAAGACATCAGTGCTTCTGAAGCAGCTGCACAGGAGCAAGGTCTGCTGTTGCACCGGTACTGCTCAAACTGGCTGGCTCTCTCCATCTGCTAACTCTGCCAGAGCTGGCCTTAGGCTTCTAATCTCCCATTCAGGTCTTTCCTCAGCCAGACTATGCTTGCCCATACTTTGTCCCCAGCATTTGGCTTTGCTCCTCCACAGTCATCCAGAGGTACCAATACCTTGTTCCTCATGTTTCTCACATGGGAGCAGTGCCCACCACCGGCCTACTGCCTTGTCCATAAGACATTAAAGAGCCTTAGGGCTCTTGAATTTGTTGAAGAACAGTTCAGGTTCTGGACAGGGAGCAGGAGCCACATGTTCCTTCTTCCCTACTCAGCAGCACTGAGCATCTAGCCAGGAGAATGGAGAGAGGGCAGTCTCTGACCCAAGCAGCAGAGCCCCAAGAAGAAACATGTGTGTTCCTGATCTCTTGCAGATTAGAAGCCAAGATGGGGCAAAGAATGAATTTGGGGCCCAGGAAATTTGGGTTCACATCCAAGACCCAGCGGAAGGAAGAATACCATATCAGTTAGAGATTTGGTGCTTTTGCTGACATTTGCTTTGAAGTGTGAGGGAAGGAGGTGTGTGTGTTTGTGCATGGAGGTCACCAAGCAGATCCAGCAGCTTTTCCAAATGTGTTAGAATAGCTTTCCCTTGTATGTGTTATTCCTGTGGAGTCTTTTTGCAGGCACACCCAAGGCATCAGAGACTCTTGATCCAAACCAGAACTCCTTCAGTTATTACAGGCCAAACTAAACCTCGAGCTAATGTTGGCTTGGTCTTGCTGATGCTCGGTGAAGTACTGAGAAGTGTCTCAGCAGAAATCCTCCTCTGAGTGGGGTTTGGGATTTGGGGGTCTTTTCATTCCCCAGCTGTGATCCTGGCTCTAGCAGATGTGTTGTTTACAAGCCTTCATAAAGGGCAGCTTGAGGCTCCCTCCCACCTTTGTGCACGTTTTTTCCTGCAGATGGAAAGCCTGTTTCCACAGATGTGATTGTGCTGGGCCGCACAAACCTGCTCATTCCTTCCAGCCAGCCCCATCACTCAGGGGTGTACGTCTGCCGTGCTAACAAACCCCAGACCCGGCAGTTTGTTACGGCCGCGGCTGAGCTCCGGGTCCTTGGTGAGTAGAGAGCAGGATAAATGCCCCAGGTAGCTGGAGATTGCCTGGACCGATATCCAGATGCTCCCCAGGAAGTTGCACTTGTGGCCTGTGTTGGATAAGAAAAGGAGGCAGGTTAGAGCCAGAAGGCCCTGGATTGGGATAGGTCTCTGTGGGAGAGTCACTTCTTTAATTTGGGGTTTAGTTCCTTGTATTTGCTGAGCTGTTTTATGCCTTATTCTTGTTCTCCAGGGTTCCCCCATGGAAATCTGTATCACCAATTAACTTCCAGTATCATGGAAGCCAGCAGGGAGAACAGCCTAGGATCAGGGAACGCAGCCCATGATTGATACAGAATTTATTTTTCCTTTTGGCCAGAGTCTAAATTAAGCCTCTAGAGTCTGCCTGGCAAATCCTATCTTGTAAGCAAAGCTGCTACTGAATAAAACATAGCACTGAGTGGGGAGGAGAAGGGATTTGCTCTGCAATCTTTTCCTCCTCCTTCCTGCATTAATTTGTCCTCTCTCCTCGCAGCCACACCCAGCATCTCCCAGGCTCCTGAAACCATCTCCCGCACCCGAGCCAGCACAGCCCGGTTTGTCTGCAAGGCGGAGGGTGAGCCAGCCCCGGCCATCCACTGGCTGAAGAACGGTGAAGCCATCCTCTCCAACGGGAGGGTGAAGGTGCAGAGCAGCGGGAGCCTTGTCATCAACCAGATCGGCTTGGAGGATGCTGGCTACTACCAGTGCGTGGCCGAGAACAGCCTGGGCATGGCTTGTGCCACTGCCAAGCTCTCGGTGATTGTGCGGGAGGGTCTGCCCAGTGCTCCTAAGGAGGTGTCCGCCGTATCCCTCTCCAGCACCACCGTCCTTGTGTCCTGGGAGCGACCAGAGTACAACAGCGAGCAGATCATCGGCTTCTCGTTGCATTACCAGCGGGCTGTGGGTAGGTGTTACCTGCCTGTGCAGCACAGCTCTGCTGCAGGTATAAGACATGAGACACAAGTTGACTTTCTTTTCCAGCTAGTGACATGTGTGAGGAATTCCAGTTAGCTTCGCCCTTTTCCTTTGCAGGTAAAGGAATTTCCTCCTGGGAGTCAGAACCAGCCCGTGACAGTGCCTGTGGATTGGCCAGCACACACTTGACTTTAGACTGGCAGCAGCATGCCCATGTAGCTGAGTTGTCTGGATTCTAGTGGGACCAGGCACTTCGGGAAATTTATTTCATTTATTGACTTTTTCTTCCAACACATAAATTTTATATGCAAATGGTGTCATGATTCATGTTGATATTAAACAGCTACGTCGTGTTCAAGTAGTCGCTACATTTTTCATACCCAGAATCTGAAGTAAGGCACTTGAGTCTCTTGGGATCTGTCTTCCCAAACAGCCAGCAAGCCAATACTCTTGCTGAACTGCTGCCAGAGCTCCTCTGAACATTAAGCTGGTAACTTCAGCTGCCATAACATGGATTAAGGAGCTTGTGTCAAAATTAAGATGTTCACATTGAGACACTGAATTTTCTGCCCAAAGAATTCACGTAAGGGACGGGGTTTGTGCAGGTAGTGGGGAAATTAGAGAAGACTTGATGACTTTTAAGGTGGATTTACAGCAGGCACCTTGAGACTTAAATGGTTTTTCAAGGAGTGTCTTGGCAGTTCACTGACCTGCTGATCAGTGTTTCCTTGGCTCTAGGAACAGATAACGTGGAATACCAGTTTGCTGTCAATAATGACACCACTGAGCTGCAAGTCAAGGACCTGGAGCCCAATACCAACTATGTCTTCTATGTGGTTGCGTATTCCCAGCTCGGAGCCAGCCGGACATCCTCTTCCATCATTGTTCAGACCCTGGAGGACGGTGCGTTGAGTTAGTTGGGTGCTAAAGAATGTTCTCAGCCTGTTACATGGTGAGCACTGAATGTGCTCTGGAGAATAGGATCAGCTCCTAGAAGCTGAACCCTGCTTGCTACTCCTATAGCAGCAAGCTTCTTGTCAGAAGCACTTTAGAAAGAAAACCGAACAACAAACCAACTGAAGC
Source organism: Tricholaema leucomelas (assembly GCA_013400475.1). NCBI lineage: Eukaryota > Metazoa > Chordata > Aves > Piciformes > Lybiidae > Tricholaema lacrymosa > Tricholaema leucomelas. The sequence goes on along the minus strand of WAAF01012438.1, from coordinate 397,389 downwards.
CAAAGTGCTTTGCTCTGATGATCATCAGCTTGGGCGATGAAGAGCATGAAAATGACCTCGCTGACACTGGGGCCCATGGGAACCCTGTGGTAAATACAGTCAGCTCCTCTGGGTTTTCATTTAGCTAATGTGATATTACTCTAAACCTGACTCTGAGCCAGACTCAGAAGACAGACATCTATTGCAGTTTGTAGGGGTCAGAGCAGCCTCGAGGTTGAACCCCTCAAGAACCAGTAGTTTGTGTTGATTTTACCATTTATCATGTAGCTCTTTGTGAGCGGTAGAGGCAGAGTGCCAAGAGGACAGCTGCCCGATGGGAGAGGAGGTGTACAGCTTTCGGCAGGCTGCAGGACAGAGGCAAGAAGTGATGGTTTTGGCAGACCTCGTACAAGGCCCTGCTGCAGGGTGCATTATGTGCTTTTGTGCTTTTAATGCTCCTGACAGCAAACTGCATGGCCCGACATGGATGTGTCTGAAGCCTGAAAAGCGGAGCTGAAAGCATGAGAACGGCTTGCAGCGTGGAGCTGTGGTTCTCAAGGGAATGGGGATTCCCAGACTGAAGTCTGGAACCATCAGCCATTCCCTTTAGCATCTCCTCTGTGTTCCACAGCACAGGCTGGTTAGCTGGTATGTCCTAACCTGTCCAGTTTGCAGTGGGCACGGAGTTCTGAGGAAGCAGTGTGGTATGGCCAGCACGCCTGTTGAAGCTGAGCAGCCCACCATCTCCCCTGCCCAGACATCCTACCAGTCCTCTGAGCTGTTGAGACCTGTGGGGTATTGGTTGCCCTCCAGGACAGCCAGCCTGTTGCCAGTGGCTGTGTCAGAGCCAAGACTGGTAGTAGCCTCCAGCCAACTCGGAGAGCTGACAGAAATATGTTGAGGTCTCATCCTGGTCTTTGCTGACTTCTCGTTGTTTTTTTCACCCAGTTCCTAGTGCTGCCCCTCAGCTGTCCCTGTCCAGCATGACTCCTGGTGACATCCGTGTGACATGGCTGCCACCGCCTCCAGAGCTGAGTAATGGCAAGATAACAAAGTATAAGATTGACTACTGCACCCTCAAGGAAGGTGAGAGAGACACCATTTTGGGAGAGATTGTGTCTTCTGCTCCAGCAGTGTTAACAGCACATCCTCTTGAGGGGAGGAGATGCAGTGCTGAAAACAGCAGGACCACTTTTTACCTGAGGGAGAAGAACAGCCCTCTCTCAGCCTGGGTTTGCTGGCTGTGGTTGCAACAGTGCTGGGGTGCAGTGCTACTTCTGTGACTGTGGAGCAGCCTGTGTCCCCAGGGGAATGGCATGACACCTGTGTGTTGTGCTGCTCATGAACGTCTGCATGAGCCACCCTTCAGTGCCATCTGCACTGCATATTTGGGGGGAAGAGCTTTATGCTGATTGGGGAAGAAGGGTATTCCTTTGTATTCCTTTAAAATGGAGCCTGATCAAAGTGATCCTTGTGGAAGGAAGTATCCTGGCTAGGCTGTATTGCTCTGGTTGTTGAGTTTTATCCAGTTTTATTGATGTTGTCAGACACTCTAAGAAACCTCCAGCAGGGCTGGTAACATTTACCTATGCTGTATGGGGCTGTTCCAGTTCCACATGTGCTTGCTTTGCAAATCCTTCTGGGTATTTGCTCTTAAAACTGTCGAAGCTCTGCAGCTTCTCACTTTCCAGGGTCATGATTCTTACTGAGGGAAGGTTGGGGAGCGTGATGAAGTGCTGGACACGTCCCCGTGTGTTTGATCTGGATTAACAGTCTGCACTGTGACTCCTGGCTCTTGTTTTTTTTGCCCTGAGCCTGCACATGGCTCTGTGGCGTTGTTAAAGCTTGGAAAGGTTTGCAGTCTGGGGATGGTGCTCAGCAGTGCTTACATAGCAGGGACAGTGCTCCCAGCTGAGTTTACACCAGATGAAGCTGAAAAGCAAGACCTCTGCATTCACCAAACAGGCAATTTGAATCTTTAGCAAGGCCAAAAAGTTGTCACAATGAAAATCCCAAGCTGTTCTCAGTTCAAATTTCCTATTACCTTCCTTATGAACTTGGTGGGCTGAAGAGGGAGCGATAAATCCTCAGTCTGGCATGAGTAAAGGTGTGAATTTTGCAGAAAGCAGGGCTGCTGGACAGTTCTGGGTCAAATGAAGGTGAGGGTTCAAATACAGCAATGAGAAGCACTAGAATGTACTATCAGCTGCCAATGGCTTGTGCTCAGCAGGAGCAAGCTTTCTAAGAGCTCCCTTCCAGGCAGGTTCAGCGGTGCTGAAGACAAGCTGCACTTTGGAATGTGATGAGGGCGGTTGCCACTCAGGATATCAGTTCTGCCCAGTCTTTAGTTCTAATTTCTGCTGGTGGTGTGAGACTGTGCTGGGCAAAGCCAAGCCAGCCCAGGCCCTGTAAACCATGTAGGGGTAGCTGGGCTTTGGAGTTGCTTGGCTGTATTTGCGTTTGACTAGAAAAAACATGTTGTTGATGGTACTTCCTTGTTTCCAGCAGATCAGGTAACCTCCATTGAGGTGGGTGGTAACGAGACACAAATCACACTCTACTCGCTCCACCCCAACAAAGTCTACAAAGTTCGCATCGCCGCCAGCACCAGTGTGGGCTATGGAGCTCCTTCTGAGTGGACCCAGCATCGCACGCCCGACAGAGACAATCAGACACATGGTAGGAGGCTGGGTCATGCCTGGGATTTAGAGCCAGGGGTGCAGGGTACTGGGGGACTTGAGGCATGATCAGAGATATTTGTCTACATTGTTGTCTTCAGCCTGGAGAAGAGAAGGCTTTGAGGAGACCTTGTGGTGACCTTCCAGTATCGGAGGGGGTCCTACAGGAAGGCTGAGGAGGGACTAATTACAAGGTCTTGTAATGACAGGATAAAGGGTAATGGGTTTAAATTGGAAGAGGGTAGATTTAAACTAGATGTTAAGAAGAAGTTCTTTACAGTGAGGGTGGCAAAACACTGAAACAGGTTGCCCAGGGAGGTTGTGTATGTTCCCTCCCTGGAGGTGTTCAAGGCCAGGTTGGATGAGGCCTTGAGCAACCTGTTCTAGTGGGAGGTGTCCCTGCCTATGGCCAGGGGTTGGAACTAGATGATCTTTGAGGTCCCTTCCAACCTAAACCATTCTATGATTAAGGAATTACAACCTTTGGGTTTAGTTAGACCCACCTTTGTCTTTCTGCTGAGCAGTGCCTGAATGTCTTGCTGCTTGTGTGGGGGGTGAATAATTCCTCCCTCCATGTGAAGCTGTGAAAATTCTTCCAAAATTAAGAAAGAAACAAAATCCTCAGACCTCAACTTTATGGCATTTGGGAGTGGATAGACAAATCTGCTGAAGAGAGATGAGCCAAGCCAGACTCCAGCAGTGGTTAAAGATGGTGCTGTCTCAGAATACATTGAGATACTCCCTTAGTGGCTTTGTGATGCTGGTTTTTCCCATCCGGTAAAGTCAGCAATAGAGTGTAACTCCACTGCTCTCCCCTATCAGACAGTGGAGACATCCCACTCACAGGACATCCTCTCACCCTTCATTCACTGCCAGGGACAGGGCAGATGTAGTAGAGCAGGAAATGGAGACAAGTGGCTGAGCATTTTTCTCTTGTGGTGTTGTTCTTCCAGTTCCGTTTGCCCCGACAGAATTGAAAGTGCGAGCGAAGATGGAGTCTCTGCTGATAACGTGGCAGCCCCCAGCCAACCATGCCCAGATATCTGGCTACAAGCTCTACTATCGAGAAGTGGACCCAGAGGAATCCAGTGACAAAAGGCCTGTGGATGGTGCTGAAGATGAGAGCTGGGATGTAGGACCCATAAAACTAAAGAAGAAAGTGAAGCAGTACGAGCTGACTCGACTAGGTTAGAGGGTTTCATCTTCTTAGCAGTTGGTGTGAAAAACCAAAGTTTGCCTCTTGCACTCCAAGATGCTTCCAGGAGGCTTCACTTACCTGCTTGGCCACAGATATGTAAGACCAGGACCATGTCAGCTTTTCTAAGAGCATTCAGAGTCATATCTGGAGTGAGGCTCTTGGGGCTTATTCTAAGCAGAGTTGAAACCACGGACATTTGTGATGCCAGTGGAGCAGGGATTGTATTTTTAACCAAGATCTACTAATACACTTGGTGTATGCTAATAAGTGGATCTGAATTAATTAGTAGATTTTATTATGTCACTGTAGTGCTTCTCTCCAGGCAGGACAGTGATCTTTCCTTCCCTCTCTGTTTCTAAGAAGCTCTGTAATTGCAGGCAATTGGAAATCTCTCTGTATTAAAAAGCAGAGAAATTGGTTGGTTTAGAGTGTGCTAATTTTGGGTCAGTGTTCTTCTTCAACTTCCAAGGGAAAAAGGATAGAAGAGTGAGTGTCCATAGCTGGATAATAAGTCTGCAACCACAGTCAAATCTGCCTGCCTGGCTAAATGCAGGTGGTGTTTCCTGTAAGGAGTTAAGGTTTTAACATCAGATCATATTAAACAGGGAATTTGCCCATTGATGCAGGATGGAGAGAGAGGAGAGAGTCATGGAAGATGCGTCCTTGAAACGGGAGGGATGTTAAGAGTTCTTCCATCCTCCACATCATGTTTCATCCCTCTTATCCCATCCCTGAGACAGCAGGATGAGGATTTCTTGTGCTAGCTTATCTTACACACCTAGCACATACACTATGCATGGTGTAAAGGTCAGGCTGCAGCACCTGCAAAGACAGTTTATGTCATTACTAAGCAAGTTTCCAGCTATGTTGCTACCATCCTACCATGGAGAGGGTGTAAACAGTCACAAGTTTTGCTGAAGAATTTAGATCTATAAGTCTAGGGGAAACCACATGTGAACATCATCACAGGCTGCTCTAACCACTGGCAAGTCAGTTAGCAGAGGGATTCAGGAGTGGGCTGAATTGGTTCCAAATGCTCTGGCATGATGATGCTGAGAAGGCTGCTTGTTCTACTGTAATTACTTCCTTAAAGTTGGGCATCTGTCAAGCCCTAATGATTTCCTTATGATTTGGTGGTTGCATATCAACTATCAGTGTGTCAGGAAGAGAGTTTCGGGTTTCCCCCAGACATGGATGTTCTCTTTTTTCCCTCTTGCACTGTCGAATGATGTGCTCTTGCATGTGTACTGCAGAGGAAGGGCTGGGAATCAGGCTGTGCTGAAAAAAGGCAGGGGGCCTGGACATGGGACAAGAAGGAGGAGTGGGTGGGATTTAAAAAGTTTTAGTTTTATAGCAGAGAATTAGCTGGCATGAGTGGTCTTGCAGGCAGAGTGGGTAGCCTGGAAAGGTTGGCAGCCCTAATGTGATCTGTTGGCCAAGGAAGAGTCATCTAGGGAGTATTTCCCAGCTCATGGAAGTCTGCCTGGAAAACATGGGATGGAGTAAACCTCTCCTAAGATCCCTCTGTGAAAAGCAATCAGAATACCCACTTAGGTCTCTTGGAAGTATTTCCTGATGTCAGGGTAAAGGGGCTGTATTTGGTGGATGGTGCTGTGTGGGGTAGAGAGATTCACCCAGGCTGGCCCATGTTAGATGGCTGTTGATGAGGTGTCATGGTTGAAACTACACACTGGGCCAAGAACTTGAAGTAGGAATGGGATGGGATGGAACATTCTTTGTTCACATAGAATAGAGTATTTCAGTTGGAAGGGATCATCTACAGTATTCATCTAGTCCAACTGCCTTACCACTTCATGGTTGATCAAAAGTTCAAGCATATTCTTAAGGGCATTATCCATATGCCTCTTAAGCACTGACAGGCTTGGGGCATCAGTCACCTCTCTAGAAAGCCTCCTCCAGGTTTTGAAATGGTGTCAGGGAATCCCAGGGTTAGACACTGAGAATGTGAGGCTGTAGCTCAGATGTGGTTGCAAACTACATCAGTGCAAACAAAGTTCACCTTCCCCACTAGAGGCTGCGTGCTGCTGCAACACATCTAAATGCCCCTTGGCTCCACATCCCTGCAGTGTCACTGGAGCCTCTGCTCCTTGTCTTGGTTTGAAGCATAGCCTGACACAAAATTCCTGCCCCTCTGCTTAGTCCTTCATAATTCCATGTTAATTTCCTGATTTTCCTTGGCGTTTCTGTAGCACAGCAGGGCAAGAGGGCAAGAACTTTCTGGGGAGACAAGTTCCTTTCAAGATATGGCTCAGACTGAGGTGGTGTGCGGAAAGTTAGTGAACAGAGCTTCCTGAGCACAGTTACTCTTTGCTCACAGGGATAGCACAAATACTACATAACAAAGAGCCCTGCCCACCTTTCCCTTCCCTAGCCTCCTGTAACACTATGCTGTGTTTTAGGCTGCAGTAAGGCTCTTTGTGCTGCTGCAGCACAAGATTTCTTCTCTGGCACTGCCTGGTCCTGCTTCTGAAATGGTTGTAGCTTTGTCCACCCCTTATCCTCTGTGCTGTAGACTTCTTCATCTTTTGCTTTGCCCCCAGCATCTGGCTTCTTGATTTTTCTTTTGGTAATGACTCAGCTCTTTCCATCTGAATTGTCTGAAATAAGAGAAGACTTTTATCCTATGCTCATGTTAGCCTCTGGAGCAAATAATGTCTCCTTGGAGCAGTATCACTAATGACGCACCTTGTATCTTGTCAGAGAGGTATGTGCTGAAATCCTGAGAGACAGGTGGGCAGCTGTTCAAAGGCACTTAAGAAACAGCAATTTCATGAGCCCACAAAATCAAAAGGTATCTGCTCTGAGTCACTGGAAGGGCTTTTCCCTGAGAAATTCTTACTGATTTCCATATATGTTCTACCAGTTAAGCTCTGCAATGGTTTGTAACTGCCAGGGCCATAATCTACATGAAAAACAAATGGTGAGGATCTGGTTCTGCCTTCCATAGTCCTCTGAAGAAAGCCTGTGTTCTTCTGGGAGTGACTCCCTGGAGATCATGGCATTTTCTCACTTCCAGAAAGGTATGGCATATGGCCAATATGAACACCTTGGGGAATGGAGTGAAACAACATATTTAGCATATTGGATATATTATGCAGTCGTCCAGGTTAGTGATTTGAAATGATCTGGACTAGATTATTCAGCTTATATTTAATGTATGATGGAATGCAGTGAAATACATCTGTTTTCATGCTGCCTACTAGCTTCTTGACAGCTTGATAGAGCTTTATGTCTGTGTGTTCTAAGAGCTTGAACATCTGGGCCTGCGTATAAAAATTGAAGCCAAGCCACTGACTGAGAAACCCAAACTACCCCATTCTCAGAATGCCAATTGCTTGATCTTGCACTAAAGCTCCCCTGGCTTCACGTCTGAGTGGCTGCTGTATTGATCCTACCCAGGGATGGAGATGGAAGACTTGTCCTTTCCTTCACTTCATTCTCTATCAGCTGCATCACATCTGTGAGCTCTTCCTCATCGTTTTGGATCACATCAGCTGTGATGAGCTTGTGTCCCAGTGAAGCCCAGCCAGGCAGGAGGGGTGTGTGTGCTGGCGACAGGTTGTGGGCTTCTTTGTTCCACCAAGCCTGTGGTCCCAGCCGTTTGGAATTTGAGTGCCCTTTGGTCTCATCCCCCTTGTGTGTGTTTGAAATGTTTTCCTATGGCTGGAGAGTGTGGAAATGCAGATCAGGCTGCCTTGGAGGCAGACAAAACTCTGTTTGCTTTTGGGATTCTTTTGGGGAGAAAAATGTGCCTGAGCTGTTTTTCTATTCTGAGCGCAAACATGTGTTGTGGAGCAGAGAAAGCCTTTGGTAATTGGTACCATTAGCCTCTGGGAGTGTAATCAGTGCAGTAATAACAAAATTGGCATCAATGAGAAAGGTTTTATTCTGCTTACGTTGTCTGGCAAAGAGAGTGGTGATCTGTCAGGGCAGGGAATGAACAGGCACGTCCCAAATGAACGAACTTCATCAACTGGCTGCAGCCAAGGCAACCAAAGGCAGCCTGCGCTGCTCTCATTGAGCTTCTCAATGGGCTGAAGGGAGAAGTTGGCAAGTGTCTTACTGGAGAACTTAGTGTCTCCCAAATTGTGTCCTTGATTAAACATCTCCATTAGAAACCCCCTCAGCTGTTAGTTAACACAGCACAGTTAGTAGTTCAGCTGATGAAAGGCTGGAGGAAAGGGAAGCGAATTTTGGATCAAGGTAGCACTTCTTGGAGACAGAGTACTCTGTCCTGCAGCTCACTTGGGGTCCAAGCATGTGGTTCCCCACAGACTACATGGCTGTCTGATGGGAATAATGTAATGGAAACCCCCAGGTTTTGGTGGGGTTTTTTTGTGTGCTGTTGCTTTTCTGATTGCAATTCTGCAAAGACAAAATAGTCACTGTACAACAAAAGCTGCCAGTGACTTCACAGGGCATGTGAGGACTTGCTGGAGTAAAGATCCGCACAGCAGTGAATAAATCAGAAAGGGAGGTGTGTTTTGGAGAGGAGAGGATGTCCTTGCTCCTTGGGAGCAAGCAATGCAATGCTTCTGCTTCCACAAGGGAGAGAGCGGAGTCGCTGTGCACAGGTTTCTTCAGCGGTTTGCAAAGGAGAAGGATCAGGAGATCGTGAGCTGATGTGCCACAGGTCATGACATTGGTTAACCCTTGGCAGCTGGGGCTGCTAATAATTTCTGTAACAAGTGAGGGGAGAACTAGAGGGAAGCTGTGATGTCCACCAGCTGTGACAGTGTTTGCCTGTGGAAATGGAAGAGAGGTTCCTCCCTGCTATATTTTTAGCAAATACAACTCTGTTGAAGCTGCTTTCTTGGGTGGTGTGAAAAGCTGGTGAGATAAAGAAAACATGGCTGGCTGGGGAAGTTTGGTAACAAAAATAACCTCAGAAAAATCCTGATTGATTTTTCCAGCTCCTGGGAAGCTCTATGAGGTGAAGCTGGTGGCATTCAATAAGCATGAAGATGGTTATGCGGCAGTTTGGAAGGGCAAAACAGAAAAAGCACCTGCAACAGCAGTAGGTGAGGAATGCCTTTCAGTTGTTGTCTGTCTCTTCTTGGCATCTTCTTCAGAGGAAGGGTAGGGGGAAAGTTGCAGAAGATGAACTTGGAGAAGGGCAATAAGAAGATAGGGGAGGTCCCAATATAAGGAAATTCCCTTCAACAGTCATTGTTAATTGCATTGGAAGAATTATCTTGGAAGGAGAGAAAGGAGGAAAAATCCTCCTTCTTACTAGGGTTGGTTTTGACTGGCTGTAGATGACCTGCACTGTGTCCTCTCTAGCCCTGTTACTGGCTGAGGGATGGTCTCGGAAATGCCAACTAACCTGGAGTTCATCTCCTGCATTACACAGGTTCAGGAGCGCAAATTAGCAGCATGCCAGGCTTTTTGCAGTGTAACAAAGAATGAAGGCTGTGAAGACTTAAGCTCCATTCTCAGCTCTCTGTTGTGGGATGGTGAACAGTTTGGGCTTCTCCTTACCCTAGTGTGGGGCTGTCAGTTGAGTAGCTTTGAAGCTGACCTCCTGCGCTCCACCACCACCTTGGTGTATGGTTCCTTGTTGTGATCTTTCACACACACATGAGGAAGAGCATGAATTGCTGCATGCCCAGAAGGGCTGTGATGGGCATCTAGGCTCATGCTGGAGGCCACCATGTTGGTGCAGGTGTCACAGTCAAGGCCATGTTCCATGTTTTCTGTCTGTGATGGCTATCTCTTGCCTTACTGTTACGTACAACTCCACATCTCTTCTTGTTTTGTCTTGCGCCATAGATCCTCCTGTGCAGAAGGGTCCTCCACTGCCTCCAGTCCAAGTCTATGCAGAGTCCAACAGCTCAACTTCCATCTGGCTCAGGTGGAAAAAACCTGACTTCACCACAGTCAAAATTGTCAACTACACTGTGCGCTTCAGCCCTTGGGGCCTGAAAAATGCCTCTCTTGTTACATACTACACAAGGTAAAGAGGGGTGCTGGGGGGGTCTGTCCAACATGTATTGCTCATGTCAGGAATAAACACGTAGGGCAGGAGAAACCTGCATGGAATTTTTAGTGCTGACCAAAATCCTCCATGTTTCATGTGCTGGAAACATCAACAGTTTTGAATGTATCTGTGACCATGTCAGAAGTGTGGGACTGGGAATTGTCTACGATGTGAATACCAAGAGGTCATTAACTGGCTGATTTCTGCATCTTTTCTGCTCTGATAGGACCTTACATGCTTGTTTCTGTGTTAATGATACAGCCAGGGACAGTTATGGCCAAAGTACTCAAGATTTGTGAGTTGATCCTCATGAGTTTGGTTTAAAAACTACTGGAGTGTAAGCAGTTATGATAATTTGGGGAAGTATTTTGTATCTAGAGTCCTGTGCAGAATTCCAGCCTATAACCAGGCTGTTTTCAAGCTTTTCTCTTCATCAGAGATGGTCCTAGAGGCTTGGAAACCTGCTTTGCTCCGTGTCTAGGAGCTAAGTGCTGTTGCATGAGATGAAGCTGTAGGTGAAAAAACGAATACTATACAAGTTAGGATAATCTCCTGCAGTGTTCCTGGGAAGGTATCAAGGTGGCAGTGAGTGAGAGAATATCTAGTTTCACGGCCTTGTGAAAAGTGTCCTCTCTTGGCAGCTCGGATGAAGACATTCTCATCAGTGGGTTGAAGCCCTACACCAGGTATGAGTTTGCTGTGCAGTCCAACGGTGTTGGCATCGATGGGCCCTTTGGCAGCGTGGTGGAGCGATTCACCCTTCCTGACCGTGAGTGTTGATGGGAATTGTATCCTGATTTCTCCTGGCTTTTCTGAATCTATCAAATCCCTCCTAATGTGTTCCTGAGAGATCTCTCTGGAAGATGGAGAAGACACACACAAGGTGGGAGGGTGTGCTGGGAATATTCTCTCAAATATGAGCAATGTTACACAACCTCAAACTGAGTTATGTGGTTTCATCAGTGCTGTTACATTTCCCCTGACTGGTTGACCATGGTGCACAAAGCCTACCCTGTAGTGAGCACAGTAGCCTCCTCTCTCTGCTCTCCACAGCCTGTTTGGAGAGATGTGCAGCCACCCAGGTTGCCCTTCATTTCATGCTTGCAAACACAGCTGCAGCACCACTGAGAAGGATTTGGAGAAGGCAGAGCAGTTGCCATACCCTGCAGGTTGAATGTTCTCCTTTCTGCTGTTCATGCTGGCTCTCTACTTGTCGGTGGCAGGTCCTTCAACTCCTCCATCTGACCTGCGGCTGCACCCACTCAACCCCTATGCTGTGCAGGTGCATTGGTGCCCTCCTGCTGAGCCAAACGGCATCATTGTGGAGTACCTGATCCTCTACAATGCCAACAACACGCAGCCTGATGACATGTGGACCTTGCTGACACGAGAAGGTGAGCCTCCTTGAGGTACTGTAATACTCACATCATTTTCCTCTCCTTGCCTTCTTCCCTGACAGGGAGCTCTGGTTGGTTGGAGCCTCACTTCAAGAACATGCAAACAAACATTCAAGAGGTCCTGCTACCATGAACTCGTACTCCATTCTTGGAGCGTATGCTGGGCTTTGCTCCTGGTCATGCACAAGGACACAACTACTGAGAAACAGGAGGTGTATGAATTACCACAAAGTCCATAATTTCTGAGAATCCAGCAGAATTCTACAGCTGCTTTGCTGCAACCTCTGAATGTTCTTGAAACTGCACATTTTAAATGTCTTTTGACTTTCTTTTGATTAGGAAATATCTTCAGCACTGAAGTGCATGGTCTGGAAAGTGATACCAGATACTTCTTCAAGATGGGAGCAAAGACAGTTGTGGGATCTGGTCCCTATTCAAACGTTAAGGATGTGCACACCCTCCGGGAAAAGCTGTCTGGTAAGAATTTCCCCTTTGTCCTGGTGCAGGAAGTGAGTTGTGTCACTGAAGACCACCATTTGTCAGCAGCGATGTTTCTGTTTGCCAGCAGAGTCCTCAAATGTGGAGCTCCACAGGGCTCAGGCAGCTCCAGAACCCATCCCACAGCTGAACTTCATCTCCCTTCTCCCTCCCAGCCCCTTTGCAGGGCACATGCAACCTTCATCCTGCTCCTTTCTGTTAGGCCTGCACAGCGTGGAATTGCTGTATGTTCAGAGCTGGCAGTTTGCTTTGGGCTGCTCTGAGTTGTCACTGCCGAGCGATCCCCATCCTTGATGTGTCTGGGGGCATCACCTACTGGTTTTAGTGAAGCTGGTGCTGCTCTGAGTGTAAGACACCGTGTACCTTCTTCTGCTAGCGGCTGAAATGCTCTCTCTGTCCTTCCCCTGCAGATGTTCTGGATATCCACTCTGTCACAGGAATCATCGTGGGAGTCTGCCTGGGGCTGCTCTGCATCCTCTTCTGCATGTGTGCCAGCTTCCGCAACAGCAAGCACAGGTTGGTGTCGCCTGCCTTTGCAGGTGCGGCAGCAGACCATGTATGCTGTGAAGTGCTTCTCATGGTGGGATCACAGAATCATCTAGCTTGGAAAAAACTTTGAAGATACTTGAGTCCAGCTGTTAACCTGGCACTACTAGGTCACCACTCAACCATATCCCTCAGCACCACACCTACACAGATTTGAAAGCCCTCCAGGGATGGGGACTTTGCCACTACCGTGGGCAGCCTGGTCCAGGGTTTGCAACCCTTTTGGGGAAGAAGCTTTTCCTCGTATCCAACCTAAACCTCCTCTGGTACAACTTGAGGCAGTTTTCTTTCATCCTTTCACTGAGAAGAGACCAACCCTCAACCTCACTACAACCTCTTTTCAGGGAATTGTAGACAGTGAGAAGGTCTCCCCTCAGCCTCCTTTTCTCCAGGCTGAACTGAAGCAGGGCTGTTTGGGATGCAGCGTATGACATCAGTTAATACGGGGATTGAGTCTTGACAGTGCTAGCTAGCTAAGGAATGTGGTATGGTCTTGTCACTGACTCATTTTCCCAGTTGTTTTTCTTTAATTTACTTAGTTAGACGAATAGGAATTTTGTTTCTTTTTTCGTAGGAAGGGAAAATAAACCAGGAAAGGGGAAATGGCAGCATTTGCTGCTGGGTGTCTGTCACCTGTGTCTGTCTGTGAGCAGTATTTTCCTTCTGAGGTTGGACAGCTCTAAGGATGTTTGGAAAGGGTTTGTTAACTTCCAGTTGGCAAAATGATGAAAGAATTCCCAGTGAGTGACTGACAGATTTAAGGAGGGTTGGATTCAGCCCAAAGCCCTCTGCCTTCCCAGGGGTCTGAATCCAGCCACAAGCATTTGGAAAGCTTTTTCAGCCTTCAGAAGGCTTAGGGGAGACCTTATTACCACGTACCAGTACAGAAGGGGTGGCGACCAGGAGGATGGAGACTCCCTTTTTACAAGGAGTCCTATGGAAAAGACAAGGGGTAATGAGTACAAGTTACTGCTGAGGAGATTCCCATTGGATTCCAGAAGGAAATGTTTCCCCATGAGAACAGTTAGGCATTGGAGTCATCTCTCAAGGGAAGTGGTGGATTCCCCTACACTGGGCAGTTTGAAGACTCAGCCTGGCAAGGAGCTTATGGCAGCTACACCTAGAAAGGTTGGACCAGATGGTCTGTAGGGTCCCTTCCAGCCTGGCACTGTGATTCTGTGAAAGCCTATAATCAGAAAACAGCTTTGCTGTTGAGAAGAGCTTTGAGTTGCTGGCAGATCTCAGGACTAGGAACTAACAACTTCTTCAACATCACCCTAATGTGGCCACCAAACTTTTCTGTCCTGTTGCATTCCTTATCTGTAAAGCAGAGGTGACAGAGAGTGACACAGCTCTCCATGGGCAGAGGCCAGTGCTGGGACTCATGTTGTCTGCTGCCCTTGTGATGCACTGGTGGTGAAGAGGTGCTTCTGGGAAGAGGCTACTACAGGAGTAGGATGTGGATAGAGGATTTCCTTCCTCAGGAGTGGCAGGGCAGCACTTCTACAAGGACAGGCTGAGTGGCTTGGAGGGGATCACTTTGTTTGGCAGTCCATGGCTGTTTGGGACAGGAGAAAGATGCTCAGGAGTGATGTCAACTCTTGTTTCTTCTCCCTTAGGGAGGCCCTGCCAGGCCTGGATTCCCAGGCAGCTGGCAACCACACTTACTACCACCGCAGCAGGCAAGGAGTGGCAGCTCCCAGTGCCACCTTGGACTCACATGAGCTAGAGTCTCTGATGTCCCCACTCCCAGAGGATGCACCCATGCCCCTGGGGGACATCACAGAACTGACAGAAGTGCACAGCCTTGTGCATACAAGCCTCCCTGAGGACACCATCCATGTGAAGAGGAAGGTAAGGAAGAACGTATGCATGTGGTGACTCCTGCTAGACACCTGTGCATTTATCTCTCTGTAAAACTGACTGGCTTGGTCTTGGCTGTCAGATCTAAGTGTGGGATCCCTGTGCCATCTAACACCTCCTCTTTTCATTTCCTGGGACAGTAAGCCCTCATTCTTAGAGAAGGAGCTTCCAAACTTCCTGCTTCAGAAAGCTTCACTGTTCTGTTGCTCTGGTATGTAGATGGGGTGAGAAAGTGTGATGTCTAGAGTAGATGCTCTGCCTTCCAGGATACTCTTTTGCTTAGGAGCTTTGTCCATAAATATTGTGTTCATTGGAATACCCCTGAAGATACCGTAGAATCATAGACTGGTTTGGGTTGGAAGGGACCTTTGAAGGTCACCTAGTCTAACCCCTCTGCTGTAAGCATCTGCAAAGCATCCCCAAACAACCTGACCTGGAATGGTTCCAGTGATAGAGTATCCACCACCTCCCTGGACAACGTGGGCCAGTATCTCACCACCCTCAAGAGATGAAATCATATTTCATTTATGAACCTTTATTTTCTGAAGTAGTCTCTCCTTGCCCTGCTTGGTCTGCCTGACATTGTGTTGTCTTTCATTCCTCCCTGCCCATTTCCTCTCTCAAGCTTGCCTGAAACATTTCATTCCATTAGGGAAGCTTTAATTGGGCTAATTTAGTTAATCTGTTTATGTCTCTCTTTGTAGCCCAGGGAGAGCATGTGAAGTAATTAGGAGGTTCAGTAAAACAAATGCACAGTGAGCACAGGGAGCGCACGTTGACATTGGCGAGGCGCTCATGTGCTGCTGTCGGGAAGGTGTGGGCAGGGTACCTGGCTGACAGTGAGACCTGCCCATCTTGCTAGTGGCAGGCTTGGTCTTTGGAAACAGGATGTCTTCTGCTGGCTTCAGTAGTCCTGTGAGCTGAAGCCATGCTCCTGGCTGTCCCCAGGTCCTGTGGCTCAGCTGAAGGAGGCAATTTGCCGCTAAGCTGCACCTATGGATTTTGGTGGAGTGTAGCTGCCTACCTGGCCCCAGGCCAAAGAGTGTGAGGAATTTCCTATGGCTCTTCTGTTAAATAAGGAACAAATGTTTTCAGTGATGATGACTTCCCTCACCCTGACCTGTTCTCAGGGTGACTTCCCTCCCTTGGGAGGCCTTCTTGAGGGCAGCAGAGCCAGGTCATAGAACCATTAAGGTTGGGAAAAATGAAGGTGATCAAGTCCAGTCATAACCCAACTGCTATGCCACTAAACTAGATCCTTGAGCACCACTTCTATGTATTTCTGGAACACCTCCAGGGGTGGTGACTCCACCACCTCCCTGGGTGACCTATTCTTTCAGCATAGATCAGATCTCTCTTCCAGAGCAGCAATCTTGTCTGCAGATGTTTACACAAAAATTTGGAGGTGCACAGAGCAGGGTCTGGAGAGGGCAGTGCCAAGGCCTGAGAGCCTAGTCTGTCACAGAGGCTGGCAGTGTCCAGCAGCAGAGTGATGTTCAGGGAGAGATGATTCCAGTTGTAGTCTCTGCCTCCATAATTGGATGGAAAGAAGCCATTGAGAGTTAAATTCCCCGCGGATTTTTGCCGGCAGAATAAAGAGCTTGGGTTTTTTGATGGATGTGGGTAGGGAAGCAAGGATCACTGAGGAGTGGCCATACGCAGCCACCCGGAGAGCGGTGTTGTCACCCGTGCCGACCGGCAAGCATGACCTGGCAGGAGGAGAGCTCGGCCGGTGGCCGGGAGCATCAGGCTGTTGTTGCTGGCAGTGGGCACTGGAGGGAGATGTGCTCCCACGCAGGAGGGCCTGCGCCCTCCACTGCCCAGTTCCCTCTGCAAGTGCCACTGGAGCCGGCCCTGACCACTGTTGCATCCTCTCCGTACTGCGAGGTGTATTATTGAAGTGAAAAGGCTCAGGCCCAAACCATCTTTATATTGCAGTTGCCGAGAGGCCCCATGTCTGGATGGTGCTGTGGTTTTACTTGGCCGAGTAGTCCAGGAGTTGGGCAGGTCTCATGAGCATGGCTGGACAGGTGCACATATGCCTGGTTCCCATAACAGCTACAAATCAGAGTCTGGTGCTGTCGTGAGTGTGTGCGTTTCCTTGTACGTGTAAACAAAATGCTACTAGCCAGGGCCCAGCAGTGAGTCGTAGGTTCCTTGGGTTGTCTTCTGTGCTGCAAATATCATCTTCTTCCAGCAGCCAGTTAAGCTGGGCTGACAACACTCTGGGGACCCTACCTGGAACACAGCATAGCCTGGAGCTTTGTACCCTACAGCGACCAGCTGCCTGCCTTGCCTTCTCTTTTCTTCTCTCACACTGTGAGTGGTTGGGACTTTGAAAACCCATGGCAAGGAATGTGACAGAGCCACAGGGAGGAGAAAATCCTTGTGGATTATGTTCCAGCCTAGCAAGGGAAAGCTTCCAGGGGTGCTTTAGGTCAGATGCTATCACTTAGGTCAGATAGTATCCTGGTCAGTAAAGAAAAGGGAGTGAGAAATGTCCCAAGGATACCTTTTATTTAACAGCAGTGCCTGGGACAGACTCTTTAGTCCGCTGCTGCTGCTAATGTTGGGCAGCTTTGTGTAGCTGTTATGACAAGGAACTGGCAGCTCCAGGCTTGTGTGACCTTCTCTAGTTGCCTGCTTGCCTCTCCATCCTCAAATTACACTTCTGAAACCTGTTTTGTGTTGTCTGGGTGGCCTTTGCCATTAGCAGTGGCAGTGCTAGCTGCCCCCTGCTTGCAGGCTTTCCTCACACTGGCTCCTTACCAATCACAGCGTATTCTTCACTGGTTTTATTCTTGTGGCAACCCAAGGTTCCAGTGGAGATTGAAGAGAGGCTCTGTATTGTTAGCAGATGCACAGACACAAAGAAGGGACTGTCCTCATGCCATAATGTCACTTTGCTGGAGCCCAAGGGCAGAAGACTTTAGCAAAGCTAAAGTTTGAGCTGATTCCTGCAAAGAATGGCAGGGAAGGGTTTTGAGAAGTCCCCTTAGTCATTGTCAAGTCAGGGCCAGCAGTTCCTTTGAGCACAGGGCTGTGATTCCTCTTGAGTTGTTACAAGCAGTGCTGGTGCAGGACGTGCGAGTGGAAGGTGGCACCGTCTGTGCTGCTGGACATCCCCCTGGAGCCACCCTGCCCCTGCTTACCAGGCAGAAAGGTGCCACTGCAGCCAAGCCGTCAGCTCAGGGCTGCTCTGGACGGCTGACAGCTCCATTAGGCAGGAGCACACTCGCCCATTTAGCAGCCCCTTTTCCTTCCTTGCTGCGTGTTTCCCACTGGTCACACAGGAGGATTTGTAAATACACTGACAAGTGATTTTCCTCTTACTCTCTTCCCCTTTCGAGTGACCCCCAGGCTGATGCCCTCAGTAGCCTGCGTTACAAATGACACCGTAACGCACAGGCCGTGGTGATGCAGTTCTGCTTTGCCTGACAGATGGACTGAGGATGATGAAATGGCTCTGCTTCAGACATCTCTGTCACTGCTGCTTTTGGGCCAAGCAATGTAGGGGGTGGGGGAGAATGTTAAAAAGCATCTGCTTTCTATGGAAGGCTTCAGCTTGTCATTGAATGAAGCCAAACCCAAGTGTTTTGGCTTGGAAATGTTTGACGTCCTGCTTCTTGTGAGCTGGAACCTTCCTTGCTTGCTGCCCCACTCCTTCCTTGAAGCCTCCTCCCCATGGGGACTGCATCCTGTGAAGCCCCCCAGGAACTTGGAGAGCAAAAGCTGGAATGCATCAAGAAACTTGGATCTCCCCAAGTCATTTGTCATTTTCCTGTTGAAATCTTTCTGCATGGAAAAAAGTCCCAAGCCCCAGTGCTTTCTGGAAAAGTCTTAGATGAGAGCTGTGTTCCCATGGAGAGTCAGCAGAGGTTCTCCTTTAACTGGTGGGGGAGAGATCTGTGTTATTTTGCATCTTTTTTGGAGGCATAGCTAAGGACCTGGATGCTTCTATGTTTGAATGACGTGGAGCTTTCACAGGTTTGCAGATTGCACTGGGCTGGAAGGGACCTTCAAAGGTCAGCTTGTCCAGCCCTGCTGCAGTGAGCAGGGACACTTCCAACTGGATCAGGCTGACCAGGGCCCCACTGTCTGATCTTGAATGTATCCAGGGATAGGGCCTCAACCGTATTTTTGGGCAGCCTGTTCCAGTATTTCACCACCCTTATTGTGCAGAATTTCCTCCTTATATCCAACCTAAATCTCCCCTGCTCCAGTTTCAAACCATGGCCCCATATCCTATCATCACAGACCCTTCTAGAGAGTCCCTCCCCAGCCTTCCTGTAGATCCCCTTGAGATATCAAAATGTAGTTAAAAGGTCTTCCCAGAGCCTTCTCTTCTCCAAGCTGAACAGTCCCAGTCCGTTAAGCCTGTCTTCATAGGAGAGGTGCTCCAGGCCTCTGATCATCCTTGTGGCTCTCCTCTGGACTCACTCCAACAGGTCCATGTCTCTTGTGTTGGGGACACCAGAGCTGGACATGGTACTGCAGGTGAGGTCTCACCAGAGCAGAGGGGCAGAACCACCCTTCTCAATCGGCTGGCCATGCTTCTTTTGATGCGGCTCAGGATGTGATTGGCCTTTTGGGCTGCACGTGCACATTTCTGGCTCACATCCAGCTTCTTATCCACCAGCTTCCCCCAAATCCTTTTCTGCAGGGCTGCTCTCAATTTGATCATCCCGCAGCCTGTGTTGATATCCAGGATTGCCCTGACCTAGGTGCAGGACCTTGCACTTTCCCACTCACTGCTGTGGTGCCATTCAGCAACGACTCCTTTCTGTCTGCTGTGACACCCTTAAAAGCTGGGTGCATCTGAAATGTTCCCAGCCTTGTTTTGCACAGGATTCCAAGCTAGTTCAAATAACTATCCTCTTAGAACAGGGAAGGTTTCAAGATCAACATTTCCTACGTGTTCTTTCTCAGCTCATCTATTTGCATGAAATCATTACTTGTCACAGGAGAGGTAACAGGATCGAGGCACATTTTTGCCAGCCGAGTTTCCATACAAAGGGGGAAATGAAAAGGCTTGTTTGCTTTGATAAGGATTTAGTTGTAATGGAAACACCTTCTACTGGAAGATGTTTTTATTAGTTCTCATTCGTGTGTTTGCAGTGAACTGACAAAGGGATTTTTCCTTCTTCAAATTAGTATTAGACTGACACTTCTTGCCTTTGTTATTCTGTCGTAGGAGAACATTTTCTTGTCTTCCTTCAGACATTCATAGATTCATAGAATAGTTTGGCTTGAAAGGGACCATGAAGATTATCCATTCCAATCCCTTGGCATTGGCAGGGATACCTTCCACTAAACCAGATTGCTCAAGACATCAATCAGCCTGGCTTCAAACATCCTCAAGGAGGTAGCCTCCACAGCATCCCTGGGCAGCCTGCTCCAGTGCCTCACCACCCTCACTATCAAGAATTTCTTCCTAATATTCAGTCTAAATCTTCCCTCCTCAAGCTTTAATCCATTCCCCCTCATTCTATTGCTACAAGCCCTTGTGAAAAGTCTCTCCCCAGCTTACTTTTAGGCCTCTTTCAGGTACTGGAAGGCCACTCTAAGGTGCCCCCCCCCAGAGCCTTCTCTTCTTCAGGCTGAACAGCCCCAGCTCTCTCAGTCTGTTCCCATAGCGGAGGTGCTTCAGCCCTTTGATCATCTTTGTGTCCCTTCTGGACCTATTCTAACAGTTCAGTGTCCTTCTTATGCTGGGGCCACCAGAACTGTATGCAACACTTCAGGTGGGATCTCCCAAGAGCAGAGCAGAGGGGCAGAATCACTTCTCTTGTCCTTTGATGCAGCTGAGGACACGGCTGCCTTTTGGGCTGCAAGCACACATTGCTGGCTTATGTTGAGTTTTTCATCAGCTGACACCCCCAAGACCTTTTTTCTCATCACTGCTCTCTTTGCCCAGCCTGTGTTTGTGCTTGCCCCCACCTCAAGTAGCAAGAACTAATATCATTTATTAGACACTGCTTAAAAAAGCAGAGGAGCTTTCAGGCACACCAGACCTTCTTCAGGTCTGGGATGGAAACAAACCTGCAGTTAATTGCTGCTGCCCAGCATTTAAAGTCTGAGCCTCAGGAGGGTTTGTTGGGGCTTTTTTTCTCCTCTCTAACATAATGTGCTTGAACAACATGTGGGATCTAGGCCATGTTGTGTGGCTGATGGCTTTTTTCTGTTTGTTGAAAGTTGCAAACTGGTACAAAACAAGATTGTTCTTAGTTGCAGCCAATTTCAGCCAGAGTTGAACAGGCTGTTCCCAGAGTCATCAAAACCTATGTAAACATGGCAGATTGACGTCTCTGCTAACAGATGGTCCATGGGGATTGCAGCAGAGCTGCCTGTTTCTTCCCATGTTTCTTGGTATTCACGAGACGCCTGCAAGAAGGTTTTCAAGTTTGCTCTCTGTGTGTGCGTACGATGCTCAGCTCTTTCTGATGGCAAATATGCATGGAAGCATCTCTAACAGGACACACATTTGTGTGCATGTTTGTGTAGGTTCAGGGCTGGGATTTCCAGGCAGTATTTGCTCAGTAACGTATGTTCCTTAGGAAAGGCACAGAAGCCATCAGTCAGCGACGTCGCTGCAGAAAGCCTCTCAGATGGTGGCAGGGTGCTGTCGTATCAGTGCAGCCCTTCACTACTTGTTGGATCCTGAGGCAGAAGCACAGCTCCCGTGACATGCAGAAGGGCTTCCGTGCGCCTCCTGCAGCACCCGCAGCATGAGGCAGCGTTTGCTTCTCGCTGAGTAGCTGCCTTAGGAATGCCTGGCTCACACACATCTGCTCCTGCATCCCTACCTCATTTCCAGCCAGATGGACTGAGGCACGAGGAGGTCAAATGACTCATGCAAGGTCAGGCTGATGGCAGAAATCTCCTTGCCATCTTGGCTGGACTCATGCTACACTGACTGCTGTTGGAGTAGCTCTGGACTAAGTAGTGGCCACATATGCAGAGCAGAACCTTGAGCTTCTCCTGTTACCTGGGAGAAGAGACTGGCCCTCACTGTAACCCGCTTTCAGAAAGTTGTGGAGAGTGAGGTGGTCTCCTCCCAGCCTCATCTTCTCCAGGCTGAACAACCTCACCTCGCTCAGCCACTCTTCACAGGATTTGTGTTCAAGACCCCTCACCAGCTTTGTTGCCCTTCTCTGGACATGCTCCAGCACCCCAATGTCCTTCTGGCAGTGAGGGGCCCAAAACTGAACCCAGTATTTGATTTGAGGTGCACCCTCACCAGTGGTAAGTACAGGGGCGGTATCACTTCTCTGGTCCTGCTGGCCACACTATGGCTGATGCAGGCCAGGATGCTGTTGGCCTTCTTGGCCACCTGAGCACACACTGCCTCACGTTCAGTCAGCTGTTGACCAGTACCCCCAAAATGTGCACATGAACGCTGCCAGTTGGCTCAGGTCTGGGTTTTCTCTTTATTTCAGCCTTGTCTTGTCCTCTCACTTTAATCTAGACCACAGGTAACATCTGTGGGACAACACTAGAGATAACCAGCTGATGTGGTCCTTGGTATGCATATGTATGTGACTGAGTAGCAGGACCGAGCTCAGGTATACGCAGGACAGCCCAATAAAATCAAAACCTGGAAAGAAAATACTTTTGTGCCTTTGAACTAATAGTCTGAGCTGCTAAATAACTTCAGCCCTTAAAGGCACACATTTCCCATGCACAGAAGTGTGCATTCAACAGTTTATTGCAAGGGGAAGCTGAGAGAACCCAGAACAAATTGTGTTCAGCCCATATAATTTAATTAGATCTACAAACAAGGTAACACTGCTTGCCCAGGGGATTTAAAGCTGAGCTAAGAATTAGTTGGTGGTCTGTGACAAAAAAAGAAAAAAAATAAAGCCCCTAATTTTGTGCCTCTGTTGATGGAGAATAGCAGAGTGTTTACCCAAGCTCCACCTCAGAGAAAGAAATCTCTGCAGTGTAGCATGGTCTTCATCTCTGGCTGGAGCACATACGCCAGTGCACACAGGTGAGGGTCCTCACCTGTGTAGTACCCCACAGTAGGACAAGGGAGGTTATTCTTCCCCTGTACTCAACATTGGCCAGGCCACACCTTGAGTACTGTGTCCAGTTCTGGGCTCCTCAGTTCAAGAGAGACGTTGAGGTACTGGAATGTGTCCAGAGAAGGGCGATGAAGCTGGTGAGAGGCCTGGAACACAGCCCTGTGAGGAGAGGCTGAGAGAGCTGGGGGTGTGCAGCCTGGAGGAGGCTTAGGGGTGATCTCATTGCTGTCTACAACTACCTGTAGCCAGGTGGGGGGTTGGTCTCTTCTGCCTAGCAACCAGCAACAGAATAAGGGGATGTTACAGTCTCAAGTTGTGATGGGGGAGATATAGGCTGGATGTTAGGAGGAAGTTCTTGACAGAGAGAGAGATTGGCATTGGAATGGGCTGCCCAGGGAGGTGGTGGAGTCACTGTCCCTGAAGGTGTTCAAGCAAAGCCTGGATGAGGCACTTAGTGCCATGGTCTGGTTGATTGGCTAGGGCTGGTGATAGGTTGGACTGGATGAGCTTGGAGGTCTCTTCCAACCTGGTTGATTCTATGATTCCTTCATGCTGCAGTGCATAACCTGTGCTGAAGCAAATGCTGTCATCACTCAGTTCCAGCTTTTCACCATCCCTGTTTAATTCCAGCATTGCAGCATTTCTCAGCAGGTTCATACCTCTCTGTGTCATTTGTGGCTTTCTAAGGAGTTGATTTTGATGAACTTTTAGATGAGGTCTTGTGTCATGATATACTTGGCCTGATTTTGAGACTTGGTGGAAAGCCCCTTAGAAGAGCAGTTGTGAACCATTTGGCAGCTTACATACAGTTGCTGTGTATCAGGTAACAGAACCATAGAGCCTGTGGTGGTGAGGTGCCTGTGCCAGGCTGTTGCAGGGAGCATTTTTAATTTGATGCCATCAGAAATGTTCTCCACGTTTAACTTGCAGTTTCTAACACCACATTTCCCACCCTGCACTGTTCCTTTTCCAATCTGCTTCTCATTTCAGGTTTATGAGGATAAGAATCTGTCTCTGTGATAATTGGATCTTTTCTCCTTTCTGCAGTCTTCATGGAATAAATCAGCCAGCCAGCCCTGGACAAACAGCATCACCAGATACGGGGACACAATCACAAAAGAGCCTCTCTCTGCTGTCAATGGCTCGCTGAAGCTCCCTTCCAGCGCAGGGCAGAAGCTTTTGTTGCAAGCCCTGGTTTATGATGCTGTCATGGTGGGTGTCTTTGAGGCTGTAGTGACTTGTGGATTCTGATGTGCCTTTTCCCATTCATTCTCCCCATCTCCCTTTCCCTTGTTTTGTAGCACAGCAGAAAATGTTCCTTTCTCAAGCCAGCTTTAGTTGGCTGTATGTTTTTTACCCTGGTAAAGGAGTGTACGCCAGTGTGACGGATGGGATTTCAGTAAAAGCTGTTTGTTTTTCCAAGCATCACTCAAAGTCTCAAAGCCCCCCCCCAGTCTGTCTTGTCTCCAGCCAGCCTTTGAGGGCCTGTGCTGTGGGCTCGTTCCGATGGCGGTGGTCAAGTGGGGCCAGACAGCTTGGCTGTCAGCAGTCCCAGTTCCTCGGGACCTGGAGCAGGCACCAGCAGTCTGCTTTCGGGTGTTTGCTGTGGCCATGCAGCAGGCAGCCTGCTGAATGAGATAGCAGCGGCAGTGCTCAGCACAGTCAGTAAGATCTACAGTGTGCTGGCTTGAAGGAGGGATTGCATTTTTGCCTGTAAAAGGAGTCAAAGATCAAGCATTGATTTAAACTCCTTCTCCAGAGAGGGTAGAACAATTTCTACTGCACTTGTCTTCTGCATGTGGGTGCAGAGGGTGGAAGGAAATCCTGTTTCTGATATTTCTTCACTGGACTAAGGGTTTGCTCCTGTATTTGGAGGGATTTGTACAATGTCTGTGCTGCAGCCTTAGCACAGCAAGCTGACACCTTGACCCAGCTGACTCAGTACCAGATTTCTTGGGTTGTTGTTTTAAAAAGTTCTCCCCCCACTCTCAGTGAATACTTCAGAGCAACTACCTACGTTGCCTTCCTAGACAGTGGTGTGAAAACCAATTATACACAGGATGCAATTAACATCGTAGACAATGTTTTACAACCCAATTACAGGGCACTGCTTACAGCAGAACTCACTCATCAGTTGCTCAACAAAAGGGGAACAGTGTTAAAAATATGGAAATGATGCAGAAAGTAGACTTCAACAAAAAGTGTGAATGACACATGGGATGTCACTTCTTCCAGACTTTGATTCATCTTCTTGCTCCTAGATCACACTCAGCACACAATCTGAGCACTGGTTGCCCAGAGACCACTTTGTGAGCTTCCAGAATGATTTGTCTGTTAGATTATTGAATGATAATCTGGAGCTCCCAACACAAGAAGGACATCAGACTGTTGAAGCAGGTCTAGAGGAAGCCATGAAGATGATCACAGGGCTGGAGCAGCTCTCCTGTGGGAACAGGCTGAGAGAGTTGAGGCTGTCCAGCCTGGAGAAGAGAAGGCTTCTGGGAGACCTTATAATGGCCTTCCTGAAAGGGACCTACAAGAAAGCTGGAGAAGGGCCTTTTTACAAGTGCTTGTTGTGAGTAGGGTGAGGGGAAATGGATTTAAGCTGGAAGAGGAGAGATTTGGACTGGGTACTACGAAGACATTCTTTACAGTGAAGGTGGTGAGACATTGGAACAGGTTGCAGAGAGAGGTTGTGGATGTCCCCTCGCTGGTGATGTGTAAGGCTGGGTTGGATGGGGCCTTGAGCAACCTGTTCTAGTGGAAGGTGTCCCTGACCATGGCAGGGGGGCTGGAACTAGGTGATCATTAAGGTCCCTTGCAACCCAAACCATTCTGTGATTCGATGACAGTCTTGTTAGCTAGATTCATGGAGGCCTGGAGGCTGAAGTCTGCTCAAGCCCCAGAGAGGAGGACTGATTGTTTTCTTTCTGAGTCCTTCTGCAAGCTGTGGCCAGGGCTCAGTGAACAAACCTTTTGTGATACATAGCCAAAATTAAACCAGGAGAGTGAAGGGAGCCCTAGTATCTAGTTGTGGGGCTGGATCATGAGCTGCCTCAGAAGCCAGATTCCTAAAATGTTGCCCACTCCCCCTCTAGAATTCTGGCCCTTAGTATGGAAACAGAGTGGTGAGGTTTGAATATTGTGGACTTTGACAGAGGCTTGGAGGAGCCTGCCAAGAAACTGTGGGCAAATCACTTCACTCCCCTGGGACTTGCTCTCCCCAACCTAAAATAGGAATTATGATCCTGAGACGATTTGAGGTGCTTCTTAAGACTTCAGCTCTGAGAAACATATCAAGATAATGCTCAGTAGAGGCACATGGACATCCCATTGCACTCTGTGGGATTAAAGAGAAATACATTTCAGTGCTTGGTTGGGTCACAGCCTCAATTATCTGAATTTCATTTCCTTTACCACCACCTTCTTTTTTTCTTTCTTTTTTTTTTTCTTTTTAATTTCCCCCCCTGTCTGATAACAGAATGAAGCAAAGAAAATCCACTCACCAGCCAGCCTCCACCAAGTGGAAGCAGAGGTCATTGTCCATTCTGATTTTTCAGCCTCTGACAGAGACTACGACTCCCAGCTGCATACCCTGGAGAGCGAAGAGACAGAAACTGAGGAGCAGGAGCCCGAAGAGCTCCCGTCTGGAGAGCTGCCTCTTTCTGGCTCTCCCAGCACCCAGCAGGACACTAGCCAAGTGTTGGTGGATTGCACAGGCAATGCTGAGGTTCAGGCCCAGGATGAGCTATTATGTCCCAACAGACAGACTAATGACACAGAGGCCATTGGCATCTGTGGGCTCACCAATGGCTTCCACAGCCATGGGGAGAGTCTGGATTCGGTGGAGAGCGGAGATTCAGACTCCATCCAGGAAGGCAGGGAGAGTGTACAGCCACTCAAGTGCCAGTCACTTTCCCCAGCCCCTGAAGAGAGCCCCCTCTGTAGTAACTCTGGTTTAACCAGTTCATCCTCAGCATCTGAGAACATGGCATGTGTCCACAGTCATTGAAGAGTGACCCAATCTGATTTTGATCATGGGAGAGCTTGAAGTGCTAGGAGGGGCCTGTCCCTGCGAGGTTCTGCATGCCCTTGACTCAGCCCAGCAGCAGCCAAGAAGGTGCAACATCTCATCAGAGCAGGATTCGGACCTGGCAGTTCTAGATACTGCATTCAGGAGACCAGTAGGTAGATGGGTAACCACTCATCTTATTCCTGATGAAGCTGATGAGTAACTTCATGTGTGTGGGAGCAGAACTGAGCCATCTGCCAAAGCCTGATGCAAAACCACAGCTAGAACAGAGCCTTCTGCACTAGACCGGGTCTGTCACAGGTGACTGGCAAAGGGTCTGGTAAGGCTGGGCAGAGGCGGAGCACACCGAGCCATGCTGCTCAGCTGTCTCTTCACCAGGCAGCCTCGTGGCGCTACCTGCTGCCTCCCAGCCTCGAGGTGAATTTTGTCAGAGGAGTCCCACAAGGGGGTGGAAGCCAACGCTAACAGACTCGGCGGGCTGTAACCACCAGGCTTTTCTGCCCTCCCGTGGTTAAAAGGATGATAAGGTTCTCTTTGTGTGCTACCGCAGTAACTCTGGCTAGCAGGCTGACGTAGTGGCCTTTTATTACACACTCTACGAGTGCCTCTAACAACTTGTACTATATAGAACCTTCTTCAGTGTCTGGGTCATTTCACCAACCTGGACTTCGTTTTATGTAGGTTGTTGTACCTAATATTTTAGGTACACATCTGTCCTCTTAATGTACAACATGTATTTTTATTTCCCTCCCAAACATCTTTATATTATTTAATTTTATAAAGTGGAGTAGTGTGTGGTGTAGAGTAGCATTTTTATTACTTCTCTCTTTCTTTTTTTTTTTTTCTCTTCCCTAACAACACAACTACCTCATGTCTGTTGGAGAAAAGCAGTAGACCTACTCCTTTGTTATAGTCCATTATAGGTTTTAACTTATTCTTATACTGCCTTTTTCTAAAGAATATGTTTGCACTGGTTGTTGTCTCTTTTTTAATGTGTAGTGCTCCAGAGCTGATATCTCTCTTGCTGCATTCCTAAGTGGTGCTGTAGGGCACTTTCCCTACGGTTGGAGAGTTGGGTTGTGTTTCTCTGTAGGGTTTTGCAGGAGTTGGCCAAAGGAGACCGCTTCAGCTGGCAGGACATCGATACGTCGTTCCTTAACCAGCTCACACTAGCAAAGAGAAAAAAGAACCAGCAGTTGCAAAAGTAATTAGTGATCTCGGAGGCATCTATTTCTCCTTCTTTTGTGCCCATCTGGAGGCATCTCAGATGATTTTGATTTCCAGAGAGCAACGCTCAACCTCCTGCAAGCAGTGGAACTGCTGAAGGCTTTGGATGGACAGGTGATATTTTCCAGTTGTTTCTGAGAGTCCTGGCCAAAGAGCTTTGGGGGGTTGCCTTTTTTTTTTTGAGAGTAGATCACCACCAGAGCTTACAAATTAAAATCAAATATTTGGGTTTGTACCAGTCCATCTGGTTAGGAAATCATCCAGTGAATCTTTACTGACACTTGCTTCTGACATGTCCTTCAGCCTGGCCTTCTGGTGAACATTCCTCTATCATCTCTCTAGCCTGACTCTACCCTGTTCCAGGCGTGCAGAGTTTGTCTGTGAATGCCAAAGACCAGAGCAGCTCCTCAGGCACAGCAGGATGTTTGGTGAAGGTTCTGCCACCCTGGAGATCTGGCCATTTGTTTAAAAAATGAGGGACAAGATACTCAGCTCCCTCTTCTCTTAATGAAACTCATCTGAAGCTGTGCAGGGGGCTGTGTGCTGACTGGAGATCCTGAAAGAGACTTCACATGTTGTTTTTTTGTTGTGAAGCCTGGACTGAGATACCACTGCTTGCAGCAAGGAGAATCTTGTTCCACCAGCACACTCTGCCTGCTTCTGTTGTGAAGAGCCATGGCACACTGTGTTTGGAGCTGAGCTAGACCAGCCTGTGTCCTTACATCAAACTCCATTGGCTTCAGCTCTTCAGTAAAGAAGTACCTCCAAGTCCCCATGTACCTTGTTGGGAAGGACAGTGGAGCTTCCACCTCTCCTTATCTTACAGCATCTCCTGCCACCATCAGGTTCTGGTAAATGGCTGCATTTCCAGTCGTTGCACTTGCTCTGTTGCTCCAGCTGCTGCTGGGTATCTTGAGGACTCTTAAAAATGCCTGAAGTGCCACGACTCCAAAGGGCTCTGGCACAGAGACTCGAAATCAGTGAGTAGGCTGGGTAGGAGCTAGTGTGCATGCACTACCAGAGGAAAGAGGCTGGAGAAGGCAAGAAGTCAGAGATGGGCAGAGGAAGTGTGCCTGCTGAACTGAGTGCCAACAGACTTTGAAACTGATGACTCTGCAGGGTTAGCAGTAAGCAGTGAGGTGGTGTTTCTGCACACAGCTGTGTGGCAGAGGTACCAACACTCCAGCTGGGGAGTGACAGCCACTAGCTGCAGAGGGTGAGGGAGGGTCCTGCAGCTGGACTTCAGTTTGCAGCTAACTTCATGGAAGAGACCTTGACCTTCCCCAGTGTCAGGACAGACTCTGTACAAGCCATGTTGCCACCACTGATGTGCAGAAAGGGAGAAGGACCCTACTCCAGGGGAACCCCTGATGACTTCCTTTCACCTCCAAACCAACTTATCCACCTGCAATCATGACAGTATGGTGAAGGACTGCTCCTGCTGAGCAGAGGTCAGCACTGGGAGGAGTTTGGCCATCAGTGGGTATGACCAGGACACCTGAGTTCTGGCTCCCTGTTGTGACACTGTATCTGGCACAGGTCATGTACCAGTTCTCAGCTTTCCATCCAGGGGCCTGTGAGGATGGAAGTTCAATCCTATGGCTGGCCCCAGTTTCTGGGGCGTTCCTTTGTCCGTGCACCCTCTGTATTGTCTGCACTGATTTTAGCAGTCCTCTAGCCATAGGGTGAGTGTTGCTGATCTGCCTATCACGGAAGCTCACACCAGCAGGCAACAGTGTGGCACCATTCCCCTGGATCACCTTGGGCTGCTTACAAAACCACCAGGTTAGTCATGTGCTCCAAGAGCTTTGGAAGAAATGCAGCAGAGTGCAAGCACTTTTATGCATCACAAAAATACTTTATCTACTCGTGATGTGGCTCCTCCTGACCTCGTTACACCCCACCAAATGGTACCAGAGCATGAAACTGGCAGCGTTTGGAGGTCCCACCACGCCAGTGGCCATGGACTGCTACACCAGACCTCAGCTACAGAAATAATCCAGGAGATCACTACTGACCGGCAGCAGCAGAGTTGCTCTGTATGAAGGTGTGTCCACACAGAATGTGGGGGGTCCCCTGACTCAGCTGTGCCCAGGTCCCTTCTGTCCTGAGCACACATGGGGCCTCTCTGTTCTCTGCCTAGGTCCTTGCTGTACTGAACACGTGGGAGCTGTGTTCTCAGCTAGAAATAAGCAGAAGGCAGGTGACACACACTTCCCAATGTACAGCTGAACCAACCAGTGCATCTATTTTTCTACCATGAACCAACTCGCTTTCTTGCAGATTTCTCACAGAGGCAGAAACTGTTGATATCTTTAATTGCCCATCATGCTTCATATATGTCCCTAGGCATCAGGCTCCTTTCTGCCTTTCCCTCCTTTCAGTAACACTAAAGATTATTGCTGTCCAACTTTTTGCTGGCATATATTGTTTTTACATTGTTAACGTGCCAGGGTTGTCTCACTGGCATCATTTTGTAGTATTAATGTTACCGTTTGGCTGCACAACTGCATATTCCCCACGCTGCCGTGAGAGTCACAATCCTCATCCTTTTCTTTCTTTTAATCCCTTGCTACGTGAAACACATGGCTTGGATAAAAATCTCTTTCAGCTTTCTTGTTGGTTTGATTTCTTATTTAATGGACAACAGAGTTCTGGTTTAAATAGCTGGGATGAGAGAATCTATAATCTAGGTTGTGAGAAGCTTTTACGTTACTAGCTAACAATCCTGAGATCAGCCCAGGAAATAATGCTGTGTGAGAAAACAACTGCTTTATTAGAGCACTAAATATGGTTTTGATCTCATTAGAAATAGATGTTTCGAGGGGATCACCATGGCTTTTCTAATCAATGCTTTTGTTAGGAAAGAGGTGTTTAGTCCAGCAGCAATCTACCATCTAGTTCTGTTCTTGTATTCCCTTGCTTGTCTTTTACAATTAAATTTCATTTCACTTTCTGCACGGTGCATAAGGGGGGTGTAACCAGAACTTGATCTCGTTGGAAGATTGTGTCTGTGTTTGGTTCCATGCTGTACCTAATTATAACTTTTCTTTCTTCAGAGACTGTTCTTGCTCCACAAGTACTCTTTAGTGTTAAAGTGTAAGAAGACATTGTCCTTATATTCCTTAACTAATGAGTTATTAATAAAATATTTTGAAAAAAAACCAGAGTGGGATTTGTCTCACGATTCAGTCTCTTGCAGCTCTCATTCCTCACAGCTCAAATCCAGCTTAGCGCTTACCTGAGGAACTCACTTCTGGATGGATCCAAACCAGACCCTGCAGGTTGGGGGAGCACCTTCCACAGCCAGCTGGGAAACAGCAGTGGGAGCAGGACGCAGAATTTGTGTCCATACCAGTTCAGTGCCTGAGCTCCCAGCTGCAGAGGTTGGGAATGTGGGGTGGTGGTGGGTGCCTGGTTCCTTAGGGATTCCGATGGGATTTTAGGTATGGGCAGAGTTTGGATTCCGTAGACATAACTTGATGCTTCCTCCTCTGTTTTGAACTGATTTCTAGGAGATAGAGGAAGAATATTTGTCCAGTTTGGTGCTTCATCTTGCAGGGGAATTTTTAATGGGAAAAACAAGCAGAAGCATCTAGCAGATGCTAGGTGAGACTTCTCCTGGCTGGTGCACTGGGCTGAACACTCAGTGGCTTGCATCCAGTGAGTGTCGAGAGGGTATCGGGCAGTGCCTGAGGACATGCTATTAACCTCCCTTGCATCTCCCTTTCTTCCTAGGATGCATTCCCTACTTCAGTAGATAGTTTTCATTATTACTTTATGCTGCCAGAACTACAGAGCCATAAAATCTCATTTTATCTGCATTACAGAGGTAGTAAATTTGCACTTGCCATAGTGTTCCCTGATAGTGCTTAAAGGGGAACACTGTAAGGCTGTGTAACAGATGGGTTTTCCTCCTAATGACAGGTAGCCTCACAAATGAGCAAGGAAGGACCTTAGGGGGCATGATAGGTGACTGCAAATCCCACTTCCAGCTGTCAGGTTGCAGCGAGAAAGGACAGTGGAGGGGCATGAGGGAGCAGAGAGATGGATGGACACAGCAGTTATAGGGGAGCTGGAACCATGCAGAAGCAAAGACAGCAGTGAGTTTCTTTCTATGCCCAGTCTCTTATCACCCCAGTACACGATGTTGTGATGCAGCTGGCAGCATTATCACTGTGGGCTAAGGTCTCATGTGTTGGGTAACTCAGGAAGTTACAGGAACCCAGTGCCTTGTGTTGGCCAGCTCAACCCTCTGGGGAACAATGCTGTGTATCAAGGCAGCCGGGATGCTTCTCAGACCCTCAGCAGACACCCATGGTGTAAACTGCCTCTCAGAGGCTCTCCAACCTCCTCTCTGCCAGCAGGGCACTCAACACTGGTTACACCCATCTTGTCAGACCTCTCTGATTTGCACATCAGGTACAATCATGTGGGTTTCATTCTTTGTGCTGGCTCCACACAGTCCTTGCCACTGATGGCAAAACTGCTGGATCGGTGGTACCACTGTTCTTGGTTAATGGGAGAAAACACAGCTCCTGTGCAGCCAGGCAGCAAAGTGCCAGGAGGCACCCCTTGGTGAGCTGACAAGCACTGGCCACTGCCACCACTCTGTCCTTAGACAACCAAAAGAGGCTGAACACGGGTTTCTGCTGTGGGGAAGGCGGCTTCCAGGAGCACATCCTGTGGCTGTCCACTGCTGAGGCAACTCTCATCTCAGTGCCTTGAGATAAGTGCCATCATTTCAGCTCTGCTCCCCTCCCTGTTGCTCACTGACCATGAAACAGTTGCTGAAACCCCAAGTGTTGGTACAGAAGTGAAAAGTTCCTGGGCTGTTCACAGACAGGGAAACCACAGTTACACACAGAATAATAAATGGAGTGAATTCAGACGAGTTAAGCTCCCACTTCATCCACTGAAACTACTAATGGTGTCTCGGGGACCTGTTAGCAGTTAATTGGTGTAAATCAGGAGCACTCTTGGAGTTGATAGAAATTCACTGTGCAAGGGGTGAGCAACATCCTCTGAGACCAGTTCTCGTGGAGGATAACATTGTGGAAAGGGAGGGAAGACAGAGGGATGGACCCCAGTAAAAGAAAAAACAGGAATGCTTCACATTCCTGCTGTTAGGTGGCTCAAAGAGCCCCAAACCTGCCTTTTTCTTTAAAGATCTTCCATGGCTTTGCCATTTTTAATGTGACACTAGCAATGTCACCAGTGCCATCTGCAAGATTCAGGGCTCAACTTGATGTCCTCAACTTGCAGTTACTTCCAGTGGGCTCTTGTGTCCTGCCACTGTGAATGGGAGCAAAGCACCCCAAATCGTAGGGGAAAACAAGTCCCGGAAAGCACGTGGTGCTTCCTTTCCCCTGGAATTATGAATTCCCTCAAGCTGTCCTCAGTGCTGGCAGCACCCTGGGAGCTGCCGCCAGCCCATGATAACTGGTTACAGAAACACCGGTAGGGCCCCATGGCGGGAGCCGGGGAGACGGCTGGGGAAGAGGAGCAGGGCTGGTGCCAAAAGGTCAGGGACAGTGCAGAAATTCAGATGTTAGTGAGAGGCTGATGGAGCCAGAGCAAATTCTTCCCTGGCTGAAAGTAGCCTCATACAGTTCAGCCCTCTGCTAAACGAGGGAAGCTTTAATGTGGAGCAGATGTAGTGACGTCTTCTTTCCTTGTTAGCCAGCTCCAGCACACTCAGGGTGCACTGTCCAGGGGAGCCACATGTTGCTTATCTACACAAAGGGGTTTTCACCAAGTTTCTGGGCATGGTTACAGGTTCATCAAGTTCTGGTTTTATCCTGGGGAAAAACAAAACAAAACAAAACAAATTAGTTAGGATCCACTTTTATTTCTTTTCAGTTGTTTCATTTTGACAAGCAAACTCCATGTAAGACACTGAGCTGTCATTGCAGAGATTACTTCTGCTGCTGCTGGAGATGACAGGGGTTGTGTTTGTGGAGAATGTGAGCCCTGAAACTGGGCAGGATCATCTGGAATCGGCAAAACACCAAGTGGGTGCTAGAGTTGTGTAGGGCTACAGTATCCTCATTTCATGCCAGGAGGATGGGTGAATTATCTGGAGGGCTGTGGCAGTGGTTAGGAGCAGACCTTACTGGGTCCACTTGTGCCTTTTGAAGCATGATCTGCTTGGTCCAACATCTGTGTGACTGACCTGAGTAAGTCACCTTAGGACATTGTTTAAATAAAGGATCATTGAGGGGTGATAAGCCAAGCTCTTTGCGGCCGTTGCTCTGCAATCCCACTACCTAGCTTCCTGCAGATAGCAGGTACCTCCAGTTCCTGCTCACAACCCTTGGGGGTGGTGGTTTTGTTCTTCAAAGCCCCAGCCTGAAACGCTTGGTGGAACAGTTGAGATTCATGTTATCTCATCAGTGTTTCCCCTTCTTTTAAGGGTAGATATTTGGCTCCGGTCCCTAAGGGCAGACAAGAAGCAGCTCCGCAGCTGAGGGCACAGGTGCAGGTGCTTGGGGATGGGACATTGCCTTCACCTGCTGCAGCAGGTGAAGACGTCATTGCTGAAGCTGCATTGCTTTGAGCAGTGACGGGGTTCTGGATCTTTCTATTATCGTTACAAGCTCAGGAAGGAAGGTTTGGTGCTGGCTGTTGTTGCTTGGGCATAGTGGGGCCTGGTAGAACTGGGCAGTCCAGGTTGCACTCCTGGAGGGATCCCCTGCTTTAAGGAGTGGGACAAGTTCTCAGGCCATGAGGAGGCACTGGAGAGAGGAGACCTGTGAGGGATCCTTGAAGAGGCTCCAGTGAGACGAGACGCCATGATGAGGTAGCTCCAGTGAGGGGAGACCCTGTGATGAGGTACCCCAGTGAGAGGAGCTCTGTGAAGGGAGCCCCAGGAAGTGGAACCGATGAGAGGACTCCGGTGAGCAGAGACAGCTCTACCGAGCCCCGAAGCTGACCTCGGGGAGGCATGTGAAGGCAGACCCGTGAAACGACTTTGATGAGAAGGCTGCGTTAAGGGTAAGTCCATGAGAGGAGCCCTCATGAGGCGGGTGGTAGGACTCAGGTGACAGGAGCTCCATGATGGGAGCCCCATGAAGCGGACCCAGTGACTGGGGATCCGTGAGGGGACTCTGAGGAGAGGTCTCCGTTGAGGGGAGTCCCGAGAAGCGGAACTAGTGAGGGGAGCCCCGTGAGCGGGCTCCGGTGAAAAGACTCCTGCGAGGGGAGCGCCGGTGGTGTCCGCGCGCAGATCCCGCGGCTCCCAGGAGCTGTGGGGCCCCGCACAGGGACCGGCCCGGCCGCGCGGCTGCCAGCGCCCCGGCCGATGCGCAAGATGGCGCAAGGCGCTGCCCGCCCGCCCCCGCCCGCCGGCGGCCCCGCTCCCTCAGCGCCGCCCCCCCGCCCGCCCGGCGTGGCGGCGTGTTCGCGCGGAGGGGAGCACGGCTGAAAGCCGCTTTTCTCCCTGTTTTGCCGTTCTTGTTTTCCCTCTGCCCCCCGCCTTCCCAACCGGGGGGTGGTTCTCGCTTCGTCTCCCTCCTTCCCTCCCTCTTGCACGGGCTGCTCCCTCCCCGTGGGGCGCAGGGAGGCAAGCCCGCCCGCCCGGGATGCCATGGCTCCGCCGGGCTCCGCGCTGCCCGCCTGTCTGCTGGGGCTGCTGCTTCTCGGCTGCCGCGGAGGTAAGAGCCGGGCCGGGTTTGGGTAGCGGGCCGGGGGACGGGACCTGCCGCAGCCGGCACCGGCGCTGCTCCTCGCCGCCCTCGGTCAGTGCGTCGTTCGGTCGGTGGGTCTCGTCCGCGGTGCTTCCCGCACTTCGCGTCCTCTTATCACCCGGTTCCCCGTGTTCCTCCGCAGCCCCGCGCTCGCCCACAGCCGGTGGGTACCCCTCACGCCTGCCCGTTCACTCCCAGCCCCGCGCTCAGCCCGTCCCCGTGGAGGCTGAACGGGGCCGAACAGCTCCGAGAGGGAGCTGGAGGGACCGAGCGCGGCTCCGACACGCGTGTCCGCCTGTGCGGTGTGGATGTACGGGGCCGCGACTGTTCGTGTCACCACCCCTCTGAGGATCCGGAGGGCTCGTCTCGCTGGGAAGGAGACCCCGCTGGGGTCGTGGCTTTCGGTTGTAGACTTCTGCGTCAGCCCTTCCAACACCCTCAACCTGCCTGAAGCATGTTCCCAGAGCTGTGTTTTTAGTTGGAAACCCCACGCGTCTGGAGAGCTCCAGGGAGGGGACCGTGATATTTGTGGAGCCCTTGCCCTCATGGGCAGCTTTGGGGTGGGATGAGGGGGCTGCTGTGGCAGTGGCGTTGGGCATCGGTGGCGCTCAGGGACCAGTTCCGAAATCATCAGCGGTGATGCGAGCGGGAGACAGCGCCTGAGCTAGCGACTCGTGTTTGGTAGCTAGAAGAGAGATGCTGGGCAGCAAGTTGAGAGGCTGACGGCAATCTACTTTAAACCTCCGCGTATTGTGCTCTCCTGTAATGACTGGCTCTGCGCACACAACCGCAGCCGGTATCACCACCCACTGGATCAGGGCCGAACTACAAAAACATCAAAGGGATTTTTCCCTGGACCTACTGTCCTGCTGAGAAATTGCAATCTTTTCCTTCTGCTGGTGATGCTGCTTGAGCACGGAGCTAATCTGAGAAGGGTGCTGTTCTGCAGTGGAACAGCCGTGTGCCTCCTGCTCCCTCTTTGCAGCCTCAAGGAAAAGTAGAAATTGTTTTTAAAACCGTACTACCAGCCCAGCATGGCCAGAGGGAGAAAAGTGAGTGTTAGATGAATCAGAGAGTATCTGCTGGGGCTTTTAGGAAACCAGGCTGTGGTCTCTGCCCATAATAAATCTCGCCACGTGGTTGGTAGCAGCCGCGGCGAGGAGAAGCCAGAGTAATGCGCGGAAAATCCGAGTTCTCTCTGAAGTGAATACACAGAAGCAGGTCTCCTTACTCTGTTGGGATTTCTGGGTATGCAGGATGGTTGAAAAAAAATAGAGGGAGGAAAGGACAAGAAGTGAATTTTGAAAGCAAAACTTTAAGTTGAGTTCGCATCTCGTTTATTGCCTGCTGCTGTCCAAATCTCCCTGCGTGTTTGTTTATGCTGCAACTTGGTGGGTCAGTGACTCCTGACTTTAGAGTGTGTTTTGCTGGCCCCACTGAAGAGTGCTTGGCTGCATTTTAAAAGTTTCTTCTGAGGGCACCCTCCCGCCCGTTCCCTTGATGGGTTTATATGCTCAGGACACGGTGAATAGCAAAGTAACTGCTTCTGTGCTCTGCTGAATTTAATAAACTCTCCCATATCTGTGTCAGCGCCGGAGCAGCAAGCCTCGCCGCGGGGACGGTTGCTGCACGGGATGGGATGCTCTGCTCCCACCCCTGAGGGTTCCGAACTCCCCAAAACGCTAGCCTGGCGCTTGTAAACCAGGCGTTGGGAGCTGCTGGTCAGCACGCTAGAGTGGGCTCAGCACTGAGACAGTATTTTCTTTCTTTATTTCCCCCCCCCCCCTTTCTTTAATTTCCTGGAGCTCTTTGTTCTGGGTGGTGGACAGCTTTTGTCTCTGACTGCTGAGCCCGGCAAAGGCAGGCATAGGATACGCGAGGCTCCCCGGCTCTGCTCACTAACAGCTTTGGAATTAAACATTGTCATTTATATTTAAGTAGGCTTAACTTCTAAATTATTGAAGCTATAAGCTTTCACTGATTCCTGCTCCGTGTGGCTTCATTGTTTTTGATGCAAAACAAAAGATTGTTTTCTCCTAAATTGGTGTCATATCCCGACTTTTTTCTTAATATACAGAGAGAGTATCAGGTATTATCTCCCCAGCAACACTCAGGGATGATCTGTGAAATTCAAGCCCATGTTTGGGCTTCGTCTCTCTGAGGGGTTCAACAGGAGTATCTCGGGACGTGGTTTTCCCGCGTGGTGCATGCAGCAGGCAGCCCATAAAATGGGATGGTCGTCTCACAATTGTATCCTTGTGCACCATGGTTGGGGGCGGTGCTGGGTCTGAAGCTTACTCGTGGGCAAATGTGCAGCCAGCCATGCCAGTGGCACCCAAAGTGGCAAAACTAAACTTTTCATTGAAAGCATTTAAAAGCCAGTCGAGAGAGAGGGGAATAGGCCAAGTTGTTCCTCTTCTGATCTGCCCTTCTGCCCCTCACATAAGGAGTTAAAAATCGTGTAGTATAATTGCTCCTTTTCTTATTACTTGTCATGCTCCGGACCTTGCACAGCACAAGCTCCTGTGCTCACTTATGTGCTGGCAGAGGGTCCCAGCCTCGTTGCCTGCTCTTCTCCTTCCTGCCTAGTTTTGGTCCATGTACCCTGGTTCAGTCAGACCAGTGTGGAGCAGCTGAGGAGCACTGCTGTCTGGTGGAGAGCTGCAGAACTGCCCTCATTTTTTGTCTGCAGTGAGGAAGCCTTGCTGCTTGTTTTCTGTGTGAACTTTCTTTGATTTCCTCATCTCTGGAGAGTCCCATGTCACAGCTTGTGGAGCACCAAACAGCGACCCACCACAGTGCCAGCCTCTTGCTTCAAAATCCCTTGGAATGCTGCTCCCCCACCACTTCCCCATCCCACTCTCTTGAGACATCTTTCTCTGATGTGCTGGGATGACCGGACCTGGCTTGCTCACTTCACCACAGCATTAGGATCCAGCAGAAATGGGATGGAGCCCTGATGTGGAGCTGTGGCATGGGGTGCAGCATGTGGTAGTGTGAAGCTGCTGCTAGCACCCAACTTCCCCCTCCGAAGCAGTGAGCGTTCAAGCAGACCATGCACTTCATTTTGCAGCCTGTGACAGATTTGGGACTGAAGATGCCTTTTTCCATACTCCCTTTCTCCTCCTATATTTCCTCCTTTGCTCTCCTGGGCTTCTAACACCGGATATTGTCCTTTTATTTGCTCTAACTAAACAACACAGGAGCCCCTCCATCTGCAGATTAAGAAATCTGCTTTAAACCACCTGAATAACATTGGGCAGGGACAGGAATAGTCCGTTGGAAATTACTTTGAAATCACAAACTTATTGGAACTTTACTGGAGCTTTTAGTTTTACAGAGTTTAGAAACTAATAAATTATGTAGCAGGGCTCATGAAAACCTACCCAGGTCCTTGTATCCTGAAAGAATATGTAACATTTTGTTTTTGCAAGAGAATAAAAATAATTGTTTACACATGTTCCAGAGTCATTGGCAAGCATATAAAACCGATGGTTAAGGAGGAGAACAGGTCAATAATTGCACTTTAAGAGAAGAAAAAGGCAAGGAGGTGACCGCACGGAGGAAAGTTCTGTGTGAAGCTGAGGAAGAAATTTTTCACCGTGAGGATGGCAGAGCACTGGAACAGGCTGCCCAGGGAGGTTGTGGAGCCTCCTGCTATTCAAGAACTGTCTGGATGTGTTCCAGTGTGATGTGCTCTAGGTGATCCTGCTCTGGCATGGGGGGCTGGACCAGATGATCTTTCAGGGTCCCTTCCAGCCCCTGACATTCTATGATTGTGATTCTGTGAAAGCACCCTGCATGCTGAGCTGGCCTTGACGTCGTATCAGGTGACACTGTTGGATCGTGCCCTCCACTCAAAAGGAACCCAGTCACTTAACAGCCCACACCCACTCCTTTGTCCATAATTGAAACCCAGGGTTTCAGAGCAGAGTCAAGGATTTGCTACCTGGTTTTCTGTTGGTCTCGTAGGTGGATTGGTGGTGATGAAGCTAATGGCAAGTCATGAGGACGTGGGTGGTGATTCTGCTGAGTAGGGAAGGCTCTTTTGCAAAGGGGTCTTTGCTGCTGAAACCCGAGAGTCCATGGAAAGGGAGAGAAGTGCTAGAGTTTTGTTGAAACAGCTCTGCTTTGGGGCGAGCAGGATCGGTGCAGTGCTCGGCTCCCTCAGAGGAGCGTTGTGATGCTTTCCTCCAGCCTGAATTGTAGGGTGGGAGGTAATAAGACAGAAGGGCTGACAGGGAGGAGAGAGTGTTGTGTTTGCCTTGGATCCCCTGGGTGCCGTGAAGACTTTAAGAGGTTTTCACGTGCACATCAACTTCTTTTCCTCTAGAAGGACCTTGCCTTGCCTTTCCTTTCAGGCTATCCCACCTGCTGGCCAGTACTCCAGCTGAATTTCAGGGGCTGGTCAGTGGGACTATACTGGCCGGTGGTTTTGGCACCATCATACCAGCTGGCTCCCTTGGCAGCCTTGTGCTATCACGTTCCTCCAAGCCACTTCTCCGAACCACAAGCTTCATTTCCCACCATGTGGCCAGTCCACTCTTTTCTGGGTCTGGCCACAGGGACAGCCACTTCCCTGTTGCTTTTTTTTGCAGGATTGGGGTATGAAACCAGGAACCTCAGCTATTGCCCCCTTCTGCTCCGCCGAAGTTTTAGGGGCTGAATCCTGCAGGGAACCCTGCTCTGGGCACAGCTTTTGCCGTCTTGGCTGCTACCTTTGCTGTCCTCTGTGGTTGTCTCCTGCTCCTTATTTGTATCGCTGATGCCCTCTGCAGTAGGACTGTGATCTGGTCAGGGCTGGGAGACACGTGGGGAATGCAAATAACAACGCTCCTAGCTCTCTGGGCTTGCTGCCGTACTCTCTGGGTGCCTCACTGTGGATGGAGCTACTGAGGGCAGTTAACTCAGAAAAGGTCTCTGCCCTTTCCCAGCTATACCAACAGGTTTTACCCTGCTTTCTTCAGAGCTGGGGGAGTCTGCGAGGGCTCGGAGCTCATCCTGGAAAGGGTCTTTGTGCTCTGAATGCTTCAAGCTTCCACACTGTGTTTAACAAGCGACCTCCTGAGATTTGCCCAGTCTGGCCTTAAACATCTGAAAATTATTTGGGGCCGCTTTTCTGGTTCTTTGAGCTATGTTTGCCATTCTTGGCTGAAATTTGTGTCCCCACCGAGGGCAGTGATGCTGGGCATGTCTCTAGGCTCTGCATCAGGTGGTTGAGAAGTCGCCTTCCTCAACAGAGACCTCCTGCAATTGCTTAATTGGTTTATGTGTCTTGATGGAAAAATCACTTCATGCAACCTCCTGTCCAAAAGGAAAATGAATAAAAAAATTCTGAGCTAGTAAACTTTACTGCCAGCAAGATGTTGGGCTTGTTACAGCTGATTCTCCTCTTCTTTACATGTAGATTTTTCTGGCTGCCCTGAAGAACCAATTTGCACTTTACTGCAGTGCAGCGCTTTTCTCCTTAGGGTCTGGGTCAGCCTCAAGGACATTTAAGGAGGCAGCGGCTGAATTTTTTTTTAGGCTGCCAATTTCATCAACCTGAAACCTGTTTTAATCTGCTGGAGAACATCTTTCAGGTCCAGATCTCCCTTCATGCCACAGCTTACCATTTGCAGAAGCATTTTAAAAAACAAGAAGGCATCACTGAACAAAAGCAGAAGCCCTTTTTTTTTTTTGGTAGGGCTGTCCCAAACAGGTTTTTAGTCCTAATAGTTTGCTGCATCCCACAATAAAAAAAAAACAAAACAAAACACCTGGTCCTGCGCTTGCAGGACTCCAGGGGCACTTTCTTTTGGCTTTATTGAATCAGGACTGGTGTGACTATCCTTGGTGGTGGTAAGGCTCCACTGGTGGGTCGCTGCTGATTTATGCTGTTCAGCAGGAAACAGGGTAAATTGGAGAGGACAGATTTCTACTTGTGCGGGGGGGCCTTGTGCTGTTGGTGTGATGGGTTCGGAGCTGGGATCACCTCTTCCTCCCCACCAGTGTTCTGGTGATGCTGTGCAATATCTCGCCTTGCCATGAGCTCAGAGCGGGCTCTTGGCAGGTCGTTTCATCTCTCTGTGATTAATGTTCCCTGTCTAAAAGGGGAGTAATAATACTGGCTTCATCTGTCGGGACCATGTGCTCCTGGGGCAGGGATGACTCTGCTGGCTGTGGGGCTGGACAGGCTCCAGGAGGATGAGCAGTGATGTGACTGAGGTCCTCGGCGGCGGATGTCACCGCTAATTAAAGTGGTGAGATTAGCTGCTGTGTTTTTCAGCAGCACGGGAGGGAAAGCCAAAATCGGGTTTCCCCAATGGAAAAGGACAATGCTAGGGTATGAGCGAGTTCTTTTGAAGCTTTGAACATGAATCACAGTGTCAAGTAAAAAAATAATTAAACTTTTTTTTAAAAAAAATTAAATGTACTTCAAAGTGTCTTTTAAGCTTCCCATTAATTCGGAGCTCTTTCAGCACTAAATAAATCTGCCGGTTGAAAAGCACAAGTGCTAATTGGTTTCTCTGAGTGCGCCTGTCCGCTTGATCAATAGGGGGAGGAGTTTTTGTTAAATATTTGCACATATAGTCAGATATTGTATTGCTCAGGCAGATGGTAAATGTTCCTCAAAGGGAGACTTGTAGAATGAGGATTCCAATACTTTTGTTGTGGCCTTTATGTCGGAGCTAATAACGCTTCCTCCCTCCATCCTTTTGCAGAGAGCAAAGCGATCTTTCCCTCGCGCTCTCCCTGGTGCAGGCTGCCTGTACTGAGCCGAGCCTGCCTAACACCCCTGCCTCTAACTACAAGCTCGGGCTGCCCTGAGCAGTTTTGCAGTTCCTGCCTCAAGCAGAGAGCGGCTGTGAGCCAGGCGGCCTCCCAGTCCCTTTCAGGAGGTACCCAGAGCGCTGTGTGGGGTGGGCTGGGTCTTGGATACACAGCTGTTGGAGAGGGATGGGGCTTGCAGAGTCTCCGAGTGAATGCACACAGCCTTGGCCGTT
Organism: Tricholaema leucomelas; assembly: GCA_013400475.1. NCBI lineage: Eukaryota > Metazoa > Chordata > Aves > Piciformes > Lybiidae > Tricholaema lacrymosa > Tricholaema leucomelas. The sequence continues at coordinate 355,268 of WAAF01012438.1, read as the reverse complement.
TCCTCTCTGTCTCTCTCAATTAATTGCACCTTTACTGTTTCCATGTGCCTTCAGTGTGTACCTCCAACTTTGCAGCTTTTCTGTGCCTTGTTGGAAACTTCAGTCAGTTGCTTATGCTAGTGGAGTTGGGTCCCCTCTGTCCTCTGTTACCCTTGTTACCCCCTGTTACTTCCTCTGGCCCGTCTAAGCTGGCCTCTAGAGCAAACACCAAGTGCTTTCTTGTCCTGCCATCGAGATTCCTCTGTGAGCATCACTGTCCCTTTTGTCTCATCCTGAGCATCCCAAGGTTTCCTCCTTCAAGGTCCATCTTCAAGACCTGGAGCGTCACAGTGCCAGTCTTGGTACACCACATCCGAACATCCCTATTTGAAACTCGATCTTTGAAAACCACTTTTAATGCAAATAATCTCTGGTTTCAGCCACATGAATGCAGGAGGCTCTTTAGAAGGGGATGAGGAGGTGTAAAGCACCCAATCTCTGCTGTGCTGAAGACCTGCTGAGCTGCAGGAGGACGCTCAGATCAGTTTGACAGCGAGGTTCTTGCTGATCATGCCATCAGTGACTTACCTATTTGTGAGACTCAGACATTTACCTCATGAAAGACAAGGCCTGTGGTTTTTGCAGAGTAGAATACTGAGGCCCTTGAAGACCAAAGCTCAGTTTTTAAATGCAGTTTCAGATCGATCTCTTTAACAGTGCAGATAGCATTAGGGTGTCTAATGTGTCTGTGATGCCAAGGAAAGGTCTGGGGACTTTAAGTAGCAGCAGATACCTCTCTGCATCTTTCAGTATCTCCAGAGAAGAGAGGCTTTTGGCTGAGTTTGCATGGAAACCCCATTTTGGGATGAAAGAAGAGCTTGACTTCTCCCAGTTCCCCAGATATGCTGGGCTTACTTCTCCCCATGTGTCCAGTTGGTTGATCACGTGGTCCTGAAGCCACCAGGAAAGCGTCAGTGGGATTTCTTCCAAGTCAGGAAAGCATCCTGTGAGAAAAGCACCCATTGAAGAGGAATTCAGATGCTTCTGGGCACCTTGAGGTGTCTGCGGGTTATAAACCAGCTGCACCACATCACACCTTGATGCACAGTCCTGCTCTCGCCTACAGCCCGAGGGTTAGGGGAAGCTAGGTTTTAGGAGGCTTTGGCGCTACAAAGCTTAGGGCAATCTCATTTTTTTGTAGAAATGAACAAAGAGCACCCACTCAAACGTTGTTCAATGGATACTGTAAATGAATGAGGCATTCGTTTTTGTGCCAGCTCAACTCAGGGGAGACCTTTTTGCTCTCTACAGCTACCTAAAGGGAGGTTGTAGCCAGGCAGAGCTTGGTCTCCTCTCTCAGGCACCCAGTAACAGAGCAAGAGGACACAGCCACAAGCTGTGCCAGGGCAGATTTAGGCTGGACGTTAGGAAGAAGTTCTTCACAGCAAGAGTGATTGGCATTGGAATGGGCTGCCCAGGGAGGTGATGGAGTTTCCATCCCTGAAGGTGTTTAAAAAGAACCTGTATGAGGCACTTACTGCCGTGATTTAGTTCATTAGAAGGTTTTGGGTGATGGGTTGGAGTCAATGATCTCAAAGGTCTTTTCCAGCCTGGTTAATTCTGTGACTCTGAAATCTTAGGACCAGGCAGCACTGTCCCCACCCCAGCTTGTGTCTGAGGGTACTGGTCCTAATTAGGAGCATCATCACTTCTGCTGCTTGTGCAGCCTGGAGTTAGGATGAGACCGACAGTTTATGGAGGTAAACATGATTATCTCCAATCACAGGCCTTAATGATGGTTGTTATAATGACAGCTATTGTGGGAAGGGTCTGTAATTATGTTGATTCTTCTTTTTATTGTACATCTAATAATAAGCTGCTTTATCCAAGAGTAGAGGGAAGAGATAGGGCATTTATTTCATTAGGCTTTTTTTTTCTGATTGCTTGTTAAGCTAAATCCCCAAATCTTGTTCAGTCTTTCTAGAATCAGAAGTCCTCCTTGGCTCAGGGTCAGGACATGAGGCTCCTGATCCTACCGAAATCCCAGGAGCACCCACACACAGAACAGGGCCCCAGCATGGTAGGTGCTGTTGAGACTCTGGCCACTTTGCAGAAAAATGTGGAACATTCATCTAATTCCTTAATTTTCACCGAAAAAAAAAGGGGGGGTGGGGGGAAGTAATTGATGGTTTTGTGCTGGCTGTGGTCTGACTTGCTTGAGAGGACCCCAGGGCTATCTCATAAAAAAGAAGTCACAGTGAGTGATAGATCACTGAGATGGCTGGAGCTAGCCTGACATTTTAAAACTTAATGGGTTAATAAAGTCTGTGTTTTAGGTGTCTGTCACTAAGTAGAGTTTGTCCATTCCCTGCACACACTCATACCTTGACTGCTGTACCTTTGACCTGCCATGCACTACCCCTGCCTTCTTTGTCTGCTCTGTCCATCTGCCTCGGCTCAGGTTGCACTCAATGTTTATCCCCGGTAATCCAATTTAAGTTGCTGTAGAAAGCAGTGGGGATTTGCAGGAAGAAAGGAAAAAATCTCACTGGGTTTGCAAAGCAGAAAAGACAGATTTTTTCCCCCCTGCTTTTTCTGCAGGGTAACTGCTGCTTCTCCTTGCTTTTATTTTTGCCCTGCATTAGCGTTCTGCTCTCCACTCTGGTTTGGAGCCTCAAGCAGTGGGATCCTATCTTTGGTGGGATCTGTGTTAGGTAGAGGCGTTACAAAGATTCTACTGTGGCTCCGGTCAAGAGAGATTGCCTCTGTGTGTCCCAATTCTCTGCTGCTCTGGAGTCACTTCCCTTGAGCCCATGAAAGAGGGGAGAAGCTGTACTGCAGGTTTGAGCAGCTGGAAACCGCCACTCATTGAGGGGCTGTTGCACAAGAGAACTGTTAGAAAGGTCTTCCCCATTTGCAGATGAAATTGTAGTCTTCTTACTCTGTTGGAACTTCTTCTCCACTGCTCTTTCAAAAAACATAATTCACCCTCACCCCTGCCTTTCATACCCTTCACATATTCATATAGAATTGTTTCTGTTAGAAAAGACCTCTGAGATCATTGAGTCCAACTGTCAACCTAACACCACCATGGCCATTAAACCATATCCCCAAGAGCCATGCCCATATGTTTCTTGAACACCTCCAGGGATGGTGACTCCTCCACGTCCCTGGGCAGCCTGTTCCAATCCCTAACCGCTCCTGAATAAAAGAATTTTTTCCTGATATCCTATCTAAGTGTCCCCTCGCACAATTTCAGGCCGTTTTCCCTCATTCTATTACCTGATTCTAGGGAGAAAAGACCAACCCCCACCTTACTCCAACCTCCTTTCAAGGGATTTTAGAGAGCAATGAGGTCTTCCCTCAGCCTCCTGTTCTCCAGGATGAACAATCCCAGTTTCCTCAGTAGTGTCTTGTTCTCTAGACCCTTCACCAGCTTTGTTGTCCTTCTCTGGACATGCTCCAGCACCTCAATGTCTTGTAGTGAGAGGCCCAAAACTGAACACAGTATTTGAGCTGTGGCCTCCCCAACGTCAAATACAGGGGCACAATCACCACCCTCGTCCTGCCGACCACACTGTTCCCGGTACTGCCTAGGATGCTGTGGGTCTTCTTGGCCACCTGAGCATGCTGCTGGCTCCTGTTTCTCATTCACTGCTTGTCTTTCATGTCAGAATGTGCTTTGGCCTAATCTTTGAGCTCTATTTCTGTCCTCTTCTGCAGATTCTTGTGAGTGTATGGCAAATTATACCCTAAAAAGGTGTGCTGGGCCACGTGAGGTGTAACATGCTAAAGACATAGCCTGTAAACGTTTTGTTGGCCAAGGAGTAAACTAGGATGTATCTGTATGATGGGGATGTGTGATGTCTGGCTGTTGTTGGTCCAGGTGCTGCAGTAACTTATCTTTGGTGGACGTTGCTTAGTGTGATTGCTTTGCAAGAAATCTTTTGTGTCCCTGAGCCAGAACATTGAGCATTTGTATTTCAGTGCTTAACTTGCTCTTCGTTAAGGGCTGAGTAGCACCATCCTTTGCCTGTTACAGCGTGAGAGAGAGCAAAGCCCCAGAAGCGCGCCGTGTTAGGCGCGAGAGGCAAACAGCCTCCTGCTCTGCCAAGCAGGGAAGTGTCGCGGAGACGCCGGTGACAATATGGTCTAGATCAGGAGCTGCCGATCCCTGTCTTCACCTCCGCCGACTGTGCTGCCAAGGGGTCTGGGGCCCATCACAACCCCCTCCCTGCCTGCTTATGTGGGAATAGAACATGAGGGAGTGGGGTGGAAGATGAGGGAGAAAAGTGGAAGATGGGAAAGAGTAGAACATGTGGAGAGAGAAGTGGAAGATGGTGGAGAGGAGTGCAGCATGGGGAAGAGGAGTGGATTTCTTGAACTGGTGTAAACTTCTCCTGGGGTGGGAATAGCTGATGTGAGGGAAGAGCTGCCCCACACTTGTACAAGTTTTTGGTGCCACACCCCTGCAAAGGGACGTGAAGAGGCAATCTGCAGGGGGGGTATGAAGTGGAGCTGGGATTTGGCAAGCCACTGAGAGGGTGTTGCGTGCCCGTGCCCATCACTGGAGTCTCTGAAGGCAGCTTTGAAGGTCTACAGCTGTGTTTCTGTCTTTGGAACCTGGTCACAAAGCCCTGGGAGTCAACCCATGCCCAAGGGTCTTCTGTTTCTCCAAAGCACTTACACCTTGCAGTCCTGTTGCGGCCCACTCTAACTCAAAGGCTCTGGACAACCTGATCTAGTTGAGGATACTCCTGCTTACTGCAGTGGGGACTGGACTAGATGGCCGTTGGAGGTTCCTTCTAGCCCAGACTATTCTGATTCTCTTTCTGCTTCTGGTGGACACATGTCTGACTCTGTTCTCTCTTCATTTTAGATTTTGGCCATTCCTCCGAGCTGGCGTTTGTTGTGGAGCCTAGCGATGACATAGCTGTGCAGGAGCAACCTTTGGTCCTCTACTGCCAGGTGGAGGGCATTCAGCCCATCACCATCACGTGGCGGAAGAATGGAGTGACGATCATGGACAGCGAGAACGCCTTTATGTTGGCCAATGGCTCGCTCTACGTCTCTCGCTTCCAGAGGCTGCGGGCAGATGGCTCCTCGGACGAAGGCGAGTACGACTGCGTGGCGCAGAACCACTACGGGCTGGTGGTGAGCCGGAAGGCCAAGATTCAGGCAGCGAGTAAGTATGGTCATTGTGCCACCCATGCCTCCTGGGGCGGTCCCACAAGTTGCTCTGGCTTGGTTGGGAAGCAGGAGGGTAGCGTGGTGAGTGCTGGGTGTTTGGGGAGGGAGGATAAAAGCAAGGGAAGAGAAAAAAGAACCTGGAGCTAGTGTGGGCACCTAATCCTTTTATCTGTCCAGAGCTAATCAGCCTTCTTGGCGGGGAAGTTAAAAACCACCTTCTAGCAATAAATTGCCTGCATTGGAGGGGTAGGTTGCATTGAAGTCATGCAGTGAAGAAGTCTGTGATTCGTGTATCTTCTGCAACGGGTTTGGAAGCTCCTTTGCCGTGCAGCGTGGCTGGGCTTTGTTGGCAGGCAGTGCTTTCCAAACCACAGACAAAGACCTTCTGAAGGTCATGGTTTCCTTCATTTTGTTATTTAAGGCAGGCAGTGTGGAGGCAGCAAGGTCTTATTTACTACTCAGCGTGGCAGTGCCTTTGGGGGCAAGGCTAACAACACCAGACAGATTGTCTGCTGGGGAAGCCTAGAGGAGAAGAGAGATGAAAATGTCAGAAGGGAATGAAATTTAAAAGTGGGGGAGGAAGAATTACAGGGCAGGCTGTGACTCCAGCCCTGCGCAGTACTCAGCTTAGTCTACTACATCACCATGGCCAAAGCAGTTGGTCTTGTGGGGTCTCCTAGAGCACAAGTCTTCTGAGGAGCAGCTGAGGGAACTGGGGTTGTTCAGCTTAGCAAAGAGAAAGCTGAGGGGAGACCTTCTGGCTCCCTACAACTCCCTGAAAGGAGGCTGGAGGCAGGCAGAGGTCAGTGTCTTCTTCCAAGGAACAAGAGGAAACAGCTCAATCTATATCAAGGAGGGTTTAGGTTGGACATTAGGAACAATTTCTTCTCCCAAAGGATACTTAAGCCCTGGAACAGGCTTCCCAGGGAAGTAGCGGAGTAATCATCCCTGGAGAGATTTAAAAGCTATGTAATGTGGTGCTGGGGGACATAGTTTAGTGGTGACCTGGCAGTTCTGGGTTAATGGTTGGACCTCATGATCTTAAAAATCTCCCCTCACCAAAACCATACTATGAGTTTTAAGATTTCCACCACACAGGCTGCTAGGTTGCCCCTTACTGGCTCTGGTTGTTGGTTTGTATTTGTCCTGGACTGATGGCAAAGCTAAGTTATCATGGTGGGTTCTGTCCCTATTGTGCTGGTGGCCAGCATTTCTCACCCCTGTGGGCTCCAGGGGTGCAGCTGCTGATATTTGTTTGCATTCAAAGGTCACTGCTGGGTGTAATTTATACACATATGTGAGGACAGGTGTTGAGCATAGTTCTGAGACCTGGCCAAATGCTGGTTTCTTAGATAAGTTCTACTGAAGGGTTCTTGTCTGGGAGGTGGCTACTACTCTTCTTTCTGTGTAAGCCACTTACTACTGCTTCTGTTGCATTTGTAAATTGCAAACTGTTGCAAAGCAGGAAAAGTCTGTGACAAAGTATGGGGCTGAGGTCCCCTGCCTGTGCTCCCCAAACTGGGGGGCCTTTCTGAGCACTGCCACCCGCTCCCTGCAGCACCAGGGCCGGCTGGCAGCCCACCAAGGGAACACTCCAGCCCTTGTGTATAACAATTCTTGAGTGCATGAAGTGGCCATCTGCAAACCTAGCTTTTCAGTAGTGTAAGAAGTGACATTGTCCAGGAGCCAAGGGCTTTGGGTCTGTGCCAGAGTAGCAGCTGGATCTCAAACTTGTCAGTCTTGCGGTGCTAAACCTTGGAGCACTTTTGGTGAACAGCTCTGGCATTTATGAGCTGGGAGCTGGCTGAGGCACAAGCACTGTATCAAACTTCTTTGACCTGTAAACAGGAGCCACAAGAGCTGGAGGAACTGCCTCTGGGATAGCAGGTTGTTAACAAACACAGTTATCTCTGCTGCTTCCTCAGTATGGATGTGATGTGCTGGGTGTCCCTGCATGGCATCTCCTTCGGTAGCCCTAGTTTTGCGTGACTCAAAATGAAAAAGGGATTGTGTTGAAAAAGCTCTGGACTCCATTCTGTCTTGGTTCCTTGTGAGCTCTGAGAGAAGCCAGCTTCATGCCACAGGTGTCTGCAAATAATGGGAATAAAATGAGATGTTGCGTGCCCTGCTACTCAGGGCAAGCTGCCTTGTGCCTGAACTGCAGGAACATGCACTTAGGACTAGGCTTAAACTTAGATGAAATCTCCTAAGAATGAGTAACACTTGAACCTTCAAGCCCCTATGTCTTAAGGTGGTTACAGGCAAGTAATGGTGATTTTCCTTGCCCCAAGTCACTGCAAGCAAATGAAATACAGGAGGAGGTAATTATCCCCATTTTAGAGATGACAGGACCTTCAGAGTGAAGAAATGGGTGCTAGCTGCCTGGGAGGAAAAAAAAACCAAGTACTAAGCAGACCTCTTCGGAGCTGAGTAAATACTGCCGGTGGGTAAAACCTCATCCCAACGCTGATCTCTTCTTCCCTCTGAGCCTGACATCTGAACACAAAAGCAAAGGAGAAATAAAAACCTTTCACAAACAAAAATCTTGAAAGTTGATCAAGGCCGTGCTACTGAGGAATAAAAGGGATCTGACAGACCGGAGCCCCTTGAGAGCTCTGCTGCACTTTTCACTGTCTTCAAAGGCAGGCTGTTAGTCTCATATCACCGTTACAGACCCTGGCTTTGTACTAGTGCTTGGAATATAATCTTCTTGGCTGGGAGGAATGTACATATTTGCATTCAGGAAATGTGGGCTGGATATAATATTTTTATGTTTCAAATTTACTCCAATACTTGGCACTGAGTAAAATTTAACTGGAAGGATCAGCCTTTCTCAGCCGCCGCCACGCATGCAGCCTGGTTGGCCTCGAGGTGCATTCGGTTTCCCTGTGGAGTGGGAACTTCTTAAAACCTTCATCCTAAAAATTGACTCATTAAATGTGTTTACCTAAAATTCAGAGGAATTTCTGTATGTTCTCTTCATCATTTTGTTCTCTTGAATATCTTTATCAGTGCTCTGGATTGAAAGCACACTCAGTACCTTTGCAGATGACACCAAGTTGGGTGGCAGTGTTGAGCTGGAGACTAGAAAGGCTCTACAGAGGGATCTGGACAGGCTGAAAGATGGTGTGAGATTGAACAGAGGCAAGTGTCATGCCCAGAACTTGGGTCACAATAATCCTATGAAAGCTTCAGGCTTGAGGCAGAGTGACTGGAGAGTGGCCATCGGAGAAGGATGTGAGGGTGGTGATTGACAGCTGGCTGAGTGTGAGCCAGTGTGTGCCTAGGTGGCTAAGAAGGCTAACAGCATCCTGGACTGCATCAGGAATAGTGTGACCAGCAGGACTAGAGAGGTGATTACCTCCCATGTACTCAGCACAGGTGAGGCCACACCTCAATTACTGTGCTCAGTTTGGGCCCCTCACTACAAGAACATCGAGGTGCTGGAGTATGTCCACAGAAGGGCAAGGAAGCTGGTGAAGGGCAAAACCTTGTGAGGAGCATCTGAGGGACCTGGGGTTGTTCAGCCTGAAGAAGAGGAGACTGAAGAGAGACCTTCTGGCTCTTTGTAACTCCTCAAAAGGATGTTGGAGACAGGTGGGTGTTGGTCCCCTTTTCCCAAGAAAATTGCACCAAGGGAAGTTTAGGTTGGACATGAAGAACAATTTCATCCCCCAAAGGGCTGTCAAGCTCTGGAACAGGCTCCCCAGATCAGTGGTAGAGTCCATATCTCTGGAGGGATTTCAAAGCCTGGTAGATGTGATGCTGAGGGGCATGGTTTAGTGGTGGACGTGGCATTGCTGGGTCAGCAGCTGGACTTGATCTGAAAGGTCTTTCCCAGCCTAAACAACTCTGTGATTATTTTCTATGGTTATTAACCACAGGTACTTGGTGGAGGGAAGTAGACTTTGCCTGGTGTGTGGAAGGGCAGGTCAGATGCTACACACATTGATAGTGCTTTTGTAGTGTAGCCTTCTTTTTGAGCCATTCCAAGTGTGCAAGGAGCCTGCACATGACTGAGTTGGATGGAGGCCCTTGTCCTTTCTGCCCTCTGCCGAACCTGTTGGTCGGAATGCTTTTGGTTGCCGTTCCTGTGTCTGTTCAAACCCTGGTGTGTTAGCTTAAAAGGTCGTGGAGTGCAACATGCTTTCATAATCTGATCAGGTTATTGAATACAGACCTCTCTTCTTTTTTTTTTTTTTCCCTTCTGCTAATGGCAGTTTCATAATTTTGCATGACTCTGAGCTGCCTTAATGAAAAGCAGTTTTGTAGGCAGAGTGTTCTCGGGAGGCACTGCCTGCATGTGTCTTTGCAGCTCTCTTTGAGGAGCTGCTTCCTTGTACATGACAGAAGCTGATGAATCATAGAATCAACCAGGTTGGAAGAGACCTCCAAGATCATCCAGTCCAAGCTATCACCTAGCCCTGTCCAATCCACTAGACCATGGCACTAAGTGCCTCATCCAGTCTTTGCCTGAACACCTCCAGGGACGGCAACTCCACCACCTCCCTGGGCAGCCCATTCCAATGCCAATCACTCCCTCTGGCAACAACTTCCTCCTAACATCCAACTATACCTGCCTGGAAGAAGAGACCAACCCCCACCTGGCTACAGCCTCCCTTCAGGTAGTTGTAGACAGCAATGAGGTCACCCCTGAGCCTCCTCTTCTCCAGCCTGCACACCCCCAGCTCCCTCAGCCTCTCCTCACAGGGCTGTGCTCCAGGCCCCTCACCAGCTTCGTCACCCTTCTCTGGACATGTTCCAGCACCTCAACATCTCTCTTGAATTGAGGAGCCCAGAACTGGACACAGTATTCAAGGTGTGGCTGACCAGTGCTGAGTACAGGGAAAGAATAACCTCCCTTGTCCTACTGATCACACTGTTCCTGATCCAGGCCAGGATGCCATTGGCTCTGCTGGCTCATATTCAGCTACTGTCTACCGGTACCCCCAGGTCCCTTTCTGCCTGGCTGCTCTCAGCCACTCTGTCCCCACCCTGTAGCACTGCTTGGGGTTATTGTGGCCAAAGTATAGAACCCTGCACTTAGCCTTGTTAAATCTCATCCCACTGGCCTCTGCCCACCCATCCGGCATGTCAGGTTCCCTCTGCAGGGCTCTCCTACCTTCCAACAGATGGATCCCTTCTCCTAGCTTGGTGTCATCTGCAATCTTACTGATGCTGGACTCAATCCCCTGGTCCAGATCATCAGTAAAGGTAATGAAGATCTGAATGCCTTTGGTGTCTGAGAATGGAGATACCCTTTGAGCAGCAGTCATGGCTAGAGTCCACTCCTCTGGAAGTGAGCTTTCTCCTTATCACCACCCTCTGCTTAACTTGGCCTTATTTGACTCTGATCATCTTGTCTTGTGGCATTTCCGGCCCTTTTTGCTGTTGTAATTTGATGGAGCTGACTTCACATCACCATAAATCACAGCCTGGCTGGTGGAGTAAGGCCCATTGATTATATCACTCAATAACAAGCAGTTACCACTAATTGGAAATCACCATCAAACTGGGTATTGGCTCAGGCTCTGCACGCATCCAACCTGAGAGCAGCAATTTTCCCTGTTTGATCTGGTGCTAGGAAAAAAAAAAAAAACAACAACAACAAAAGGAAAGAAGGAAAGAAAGTCAATTGTGCAACTTAAGGCCAAAAAGGCTTCTTGAAGTTGAGTGAAATGGACCTGCCCACTGTTTGAAGTACTTTGGGACCTGATAATGGCTCTGGATCTGGGCTTGTAAAGATGCTTTCTTCATTGTGTCTTGCTTGTAAAGATGCTTTCTTCATTGTGTCTTGCTGCAGGGGGACAGTTTTGTAGCCATGCAGAGCAGCACACATCTCTGTGCCCTTCTCTGCTTCCATAACCCCTTCCCTTCTGCAACCTGCCCTGAATCCCACTCTTCCATGCCACAGTGTCTGGCCATCTACAGCACTTACTCTGCCAGCAGGAGGGCAGGACAGATAGTCCAGGCAAGACAGATGTCAGGTCTGGTCTCTTCACTGATCCCAGCAGCAGCTCTTCTCCCTCAGCCTGGGGCCAAGCATCCTCTCCTCAAAAACAACCTTCAGGCCAAGGGCCTCAAGGTCATCTGCCAAACATAAAAAGAGAGGAGATCTGGTGCATTTGCATTCCTGCCAGGCTGCCAGGAGGTTGGGAATTACGGATTTTTTTAAAGCAGCAAAGATCTTCCCATCATTTCAGCTCCTCTGCACAGAATATATTCAGGGTTTAACCTGTAGCCCCTTTTCCAGGCTCTGGGGTGGTGGGAAGAGCTGCTGAGCCCAAATAATGGCAGCATTTATAAGAGTGTAGAGACAAGAAGGAAGTCTAAAAGGATTAAGGAGAGACAAAAGGGGCTGATTATTTTATGGGTCACAATACAAGGCATTAGAGTGAGATCACAAAGGGATGTAATTACAAAAGAAGGCCATACTGGGGGGATCAAACCAGGATTAGAGTGGGAAATGTTTTTACACAGTTTTGTTCCACTCATTATGAAGTTAGCATTTTAAATTAAGGTTTAAATAAGGTGGCACCAAAGTTGTCACCAAGGTATTTCCTGGGCAGTGCCACTGTTTGGATGCAGATTGTGAGTCTCGGCTCAAAACATCGAGGCAAACCTTAAACACATGGGTCTGCTGTTGGTTTTTTTTTCCCTCTTGTACATTATCCGTGCTGTCAGCAGAGCCCTACCTGTGGCCTGTGCTTAGGTCAAGTGAAGCTGGTTGTGCAGCTGGAAGCAGGATACTTTTGTGATGACACGTTTTTGTGGTGTGAAACAGACAGGAGATGAAGGTATATGCTTTTAAAGCAGCTGCTCTCCTGTCAGTTTACAGCTCAGGAGATGCTGGTCATGGCACTCACAGGAACTTTCAGCTAATGGTTACTTGCATTTTATTGCAGTTTAACCCCTGGGGTTGCATGCCAAGTTTCCTCCATCCACAAATGAGGTCATTCTATACCACTCCAGTTGTGGCCCTGCTTGCATTTAATGTCCTTTCTTCTCAAATGCTGAAGGACTTAGTCCTGATGCCAGTGATGTTGTGGCTCTGCTTGCATTTAATGCCCTTTCTTCTCAAATGCTGAAGGACTTAGTCCTGATGCCAGTGATGTTTCTTAGGAAAAAGTTAAAGAGAAGCTTCTTTCCTGTGAGAGTCCTGAGCTGGGGAGCAGGCTGCCCAGAGAGGTCATGGAGTCTCCTTCTCTGAAGAGATCTCAAACCACAGACATGGTGATCCTTGTCAAGGTGCTGTGGGTGACCTTGCGTTAGCGGGGGGTTGGACTGGATGATCTCCAGAGGTCCCTTCCAACCCCCGCCATGCTGGGGTTCTGAGATTCTTTATTGTCTGTGCTTTGAATGCTGATGGCTCTTGGTAAGCTCGGAGCAAAACAAACGGGGAATGAGACAGAAATTAAGTGAAGCAAAAAAGACTGTGAGAGGTTTCCAGGGGATGGCTGTGATGGGCGAGTGGGTTATTTCCCTCCATCAGCTCTTTTGGCTGCCTCTAGGACATGCTGGCTCACGTGATGCTGCCTCTCATATCTGTACCATTGCAGTATTTGGCCCTGTGTGCTGCAAAACAAATGTACAAATATAGGAGTCATTGAGGGGGGTGATGGGGAGGAGATCAGCGAGATCTGGCTGGGTATTTTAGTAGATTTGCAGGATTAAAAGAGTTTGTCACTTCCCACCCACTGCATTTCAGCATCTGCCTGTAACAGCCAGGATTCATCCTGAGACTTGAGCACATTATAAGACCATATTTCTTTTGGCTGCTCATTTTGTAGCAGTGTGATAGTTATTTAAATATCATCTTGCACTTCTGTGCAAGGCTTCCAACGTGGATGCGCCAACCCCAGCTCTGGCAACGTTATCTCTCATATAGGGGTTTGCACTGCAGGCAGTAATGTCACTTAGTCATTTCTAGAAAGCTCAAGGGAAATACATCAGAAGAATTTCATTAATGGTAGCACTGTTGAGTTATTTGTCTCAATTAACTGTTGGAGCACAGCTGAGGAAGTTCTGACATCTCTGCAGCCTGCACCTGCAGCGAGAGGCTGCTCCCCAGTCCTCTGCCTGCTTTTCTCACACGAGGTGACGCTCTGCTAGTAACTGTGTGGAAAGCGCTGTGGAGACAGCTCAGTGCCTAGCCTCATGTGCTTTTTCAGTGCTTTTCTCTCTGCTTGCCGCTTTCTTCTTGAAGTGTGGGACTATCCACCTCTGTTGTTTTATTCAGGGAGTCAGGTCTCTGCCACTTTAGTCATCTGCTTTCAGCCATCGACCTGGGCTCTCTTCAGTGCTGTCACCTAGAGCAGCTCTTTACCTGCTTAATCTTGTCTCCACTTAATGATTTGTAATGCCACTAGTAATACAGTTGTTTTTCCAGTGGGGTGGTGATAGTGTGATGGTTATGTATCAGTTTTGCTTTCATTCTGCCCTTCAAGAGCCCCAGCTGGCCAAGATGTGACCAGTGACAGCCATGCATCAGTTTCCCCTCTTTGAACCAGGAGTGGGTCAGCTGTCAGTACTGTCAATCCCTTTAGCTGCGGCAGAATCTCAGGCCAGCTGTGGGCTGCAGGTCGTTAGCAGTTTGGAGTCAACAAGGGCAGCTGATCTGAGTTTGCCACAGGTGTATCCCAGACCAGAAACATCATGCTCAGTATAAAGAGGGAGTTTACTGAGGAGAGGGGAGTTTGTTGCTGATCCTACTCCTCTTCTCTCTCCTGGTCTTGAGGACTGCCTTCCCCTTTACTGTGAGTTCTGTATGTTTGCTGGGCTGAGTATGACTTTACATGCTTTATATTGGCATTGGGATCAGTTTGGTTGTTTCATGAAATCCATTTTCATTTCAACTCACAGATCTTTTTTGTTATTCCTGATCCCTTTCTTGCTGGGTCATGAGGTGATAAAGCAGCTGCTAGCGTTTAGCCCCAGATGTGGGCTAAATGTAGACAACTGTGAGCACCTTGTGGGGGGGTCAGATTGCTATTTTATGCTTCTTGGGGGACCCATCTTAGCTGGGGATGGTGTTTCATCTGTACTGTCCCTTCCCTGTAAGCCTACCAAGAGGCAAAGAGTGCACAGTGCCCAGGTGAGAGAGGAGCTGTTTTTCTGCTTCTGCTCATTGGCACGGCTGTGAGCAGGAATCAATTTCAGGGGCATTTGACCAGAGCAATCAATAGTCTTGATCTAGTGAATAACCAGTGAGTGAAAGGAAAGCATTGTGGCATTTGTCTCAAAGCTCTGGTCATGATTGTAGCCCACAGCTACTGAAAACAGCAAAATATGGAGATAAATAAAAGGACGCAGAAGGTGTAGAGAAAGATCCCTGATTTTTTGTCTTCTGTGCTGATCTCTGCCCACAGTAGCCTTCCTGTTGTGAGGCTGGGATCTGAGGACCCTACCTGGAATGTTTGTGGCCTATTGGATGCAGTAGTGATAGAAGCAAGGGCAGACCTCACAAATCCCCCATTATGGGGCCAAAGCTGGTTTCCCAGGACTAGCAAGATGAGACCTTGAAGAGCTATTGCCTGGGCCTCCCTGACACCAAGGGATGCTGGATCCCCATTTCATCCACCGCCTCAGTTTTGGCTCTACCCACCATTGCAGTCCTGTTGCTGAGAAGGGAGTCTGCTCCCACTCCTCCTAGGCACAGCATATGGTTTTCAGAGAGGTTCTTGCTTTAAACCCAATTTTACAGTTGGGTTGACTGAGGCAAAAGGAGGTCAAACGATTCGCCTGAGGTCACTCAATAAGTGGCTCAGATTAAATCTCAACCCACGACGCTGCCCGTTCCCAGCGCTGGCTGTGCCGGCCAGACCAGATGGCCTTCTGAATGCAGCGTCAAGATCCTCAGCTTTTTCTCTACCTTATTGTTCCCCATTGTGGTCTTCTGAATGCAGGACCTTGAAAGTGAAAGTCATTTGGATTTGTTGAGTCCAAGTTGTTCTGTTTAATGACATGGAGCTGCAGGAGTGGAGGTTGCTGCAGAGGTCTGAATTTTGCACAAGAGGTTTACCTCTCAGCTTTGTGATGTTAAAACTCTCTTTTTGCTCCCACCGGCTAAAATTGGTCCCCTCCTCTTTCAGCTCCAGGGCTGCTCTGATTTCGTACCTATGCAGGTACCTGGGGTAATTCCTTGAGAGATTTTGCTGCAGCTTCCACGTCGCTCTGGTGTGTCAGTGCAGTTTGTGCCTTCATCCTTAGTGCGGTCCTGCGATCGCACAAGGGTGTCAGTGCTGCTGGCTTTATGATGTCATGTGTTTGGATCTGGGAACCTGAAGACCTCTTGTGTTAATTCTGGAAACGCAGATGGAGACACTGACTTCTCTTTCCTGATCCGCTGTTGTGTACCACACATCGCTGCTGATAGGTCAGGGGCTATGGGTGCGGTTAAAGCAGTGCCAGGAGACAGGCTTGGTCTCCGCTTTCTAAACCGAGGACCTGCCTGGAAAAACGTGGCTCCATAACCTCTTTTGGGAAGCAGGTGGGTAGATTCACAGGACATCAGCCCCGGGAGCAGTGATGTTGGGACAGCTGTTTTGAGGCAGTGAGTTCTCATGCACCCACACATCCCTCTGCATCCAGCCAGCCTGCACTTGGGACCAGCACCACTCGCATGCCTCAGTAAGCTGGCACCTCTTGAGCATGCCTTGATTAATGGTGTTTTTTTGTCAGCCCTAAGAGGCCCCCATTATGTCCCTTTGATGCTGCATTTCGCACTTACCACTGTCACTGAGCTCAATGACTCATTTTCACAGGTCACGGGAGAGGGACAATGGATCAGGCCACACTTAGAAGAAACAAATGAAATTTTCCTGCAACTGAGAGCGCTAATTAAGAACGAGGATCAATTTGGGTGTACAAAAGAGATAGTTTTAGGCTGCTGGTGTGCAAATGCGTGGCTGTGTTGCAGTAGAAGAAGAGGCTCTGTGTGCATACTTCAGCTGCAGCATTGTGCTCCACTGCATTTGATTGATCCTTCGGTGCTCCTTCATTGAGGAAAATCCAAACAGTTTCCTGCCTGTTGTGCTCAGGAAGGGCAGGGACAGCAAAAATGCAGCATCAAATCGTGGTTGATCCCTGTGAGATGTTTTTGACCAGGAGTTTTAATTCTTTAATCGTGTTGCTCATCTTGGAGCATAGCACGGCAAATTGGCTGGTGGCTTTTGAGCGCAGTGTGTTGTGTTCCCTCCCCATCTCTGTGGGCAGGATGATGCCTATTCTCATCTCAGGGCATGGCTTACCTATCCAGGGATTGCCCTGCTTTGCCGAGACTGCAAAGGACTACTCATTTGGAGGAGGTGTGGAAGAGGGGAGGATGATAGTGAACTCTCATTAGGGAGTGTCACAAATGCAGCCGGAGGGACAAGGAAGAGCCAAGGTTGTGTACGATGGGTTCATGGCTTCAGTGACTGTTGAAGAAACCTAATTCAGATTGCCCAGATCTTCACACACAACAAAACCAAAGTCAGAGCTAATGTGTATTTGAGATAAGCAGGTCGAAAATGCCCAGGACCTCAAGCTATGCCATTCCAGTCAATTTGAAAATCATTTTGACAATAGAAACACATCATCTCTATTTTTCGTTGGATTTCTTAGGGCAGAAAGGTGGGAATATTGACTGGAGCATCCTTTTACCTACTCTAAGGCCAGTGGGATTTCCATGAAGCAAAGGTTAAATGCGTTTGAATCCAAACAGATTTACAGCACTGAGAACCTCCAGAACAGTCAGAGTGAAGTGGTAGTCCCCTGTTTCCCCTTGCTCCATGGTGTGGTTTGCCCAGTTCCACTTTTATTCCCTGCGGCTCAGCATCTTCCCCACAGGGCAGTGGGATCTTCAGCCTCAATCCAGGGGTTTGCTTTCATCCTGACCTCTACAGTGACATTGCCCAGAATGACCAAACAATGTGGCTGTGTCCCTTTGGTCCCCAGTGTGGCAGCTCTGAGGTGAGGATGCTTGCTGAGGCACTTTGTTTGCTTGGAGCAGCAGCCACGTCCAGCTCACCATGGTTTCCCACGGCAATGTGTAAAAAGGGGAGGGAGGGAAAGTCCTGACTGTGTCTTTCATTAGTGATCCTAATGCTCAGAGGGAGAGGAGAGGCAGAGGCCCAAAGGGGTCAGCTCAAACTCTCTGTTATAAAAAAAACAAGGTGAGAGAGAAGAAAACGTCTTTGGATGCTGGACTGGCCATTTGAAAGATGGTAGTGAAAATAGTCTTTGGGGTTTATGGCAGCCAAAGAAAACAGCTTCCTTGTCCCTTGGGACACCTGTGGGTGCTCTATACCATCGCAACACCTCAGGCTCTGCAGGCCCCTAGCATCCCTAAATGGCAGGGACTGCTCAATATCCTTAATAGGGAGCCTGGGAGCTACATTAAGGATCCAGATTCGACCACTTTGACCAAAGCAGCATGGTGCTGTATGCCTTGGGAATCCTGTCTCTGCTACTGCTGTCGTGTCTGACTTTGGGAAACTCTCAATGCCCCTACATCTCCAGGAATGAGAGGTAGGATTTGATATTCCTGAACTCCTCTCAGCCCCTTTGAATTTGGAACCCCATTTCCTACAGACTGCCTGTGCTGAGGTGCTGCAGGGGGCCCTGACCCCGCTTGAAGCTGTCAGAGCTTGTTACCAGCACAGGCAGTTAGTTCCCACCACAGCGGGTTTGGGGTGACCACTTCCCTCTGGGCATGCTCTTTGGCACTGACTGCTCTGTGTCAGTCGAGGTTGAGGAGTTGTGTAGACCTCACATCCCTGCTGGCTGTCGATTTTGATGAGGGTCATGGGTCTGAGCTTGTATCCAACCATCCAAGAACCATCCAGAAGTTATTTTAGGGGAAGATGGAGGTCCCTGCAGCTTATTTTTATATGCAGAAGCCTCTAAAGGCAGTGAGTTTTAGAAGCCAGCGTGGGTATAGGTGCACAGCAGGTGTTGGTGTTTCTGTGCAGGGGGAACATGTCCAAGAGTTGTGTTCTGCAGCGTGGTTTGCATCCCTTTGAAGTCCCTCTGTGATTCATACTGCTGCGTCTCACAGGGACAACAGGATTTGTTCTCTCTCTGCACAAGAGGAGCCTGCTTAATTTTTCTTTTACTAACTAGGCTCCCCCAAGAATGAGAGATTACCTGATCGTCCAAAAGCGGTGCCAATGTGCAGAGAAGTCTGGATGACTCACAACTTTTAATTAGCTCTCCTGACCGAGGCAAGGATCCCTCCCTTCCTCCCTCTCTCCCTGGCAGAGAGGCGGTGATTAGAATTACAATGAAGATAATCCAAACTGTATGTGTAGGGGTTTCTGTAAGCGGAGAACAAAGCAGGACATCCATCTGGTGAGTGTGAGCCCATAATACCTTTCTGCTCATTTCTCCAGTGCAACAGGAGCTGCTTGGGACGGAAGCAGGCTCATTATTTTGGAAAGGCTTGCTGACACGCAGAGCAGGGCTGCCTTGTAATCTCCAAAGCACTGAAACCGCTGCTCAGGAAGGAGCATTGCTTTTAGTTTTAAGTCTACCTTTGTATTTTCCCTTGTTAAAATCTGCTGCGGTGAGGGATACCAACCTCTTCTGAGCCTGCTGTTAATTGGTGTGAGTGAGAGATACTTGTAGTTTTAGCAAGGCTAATCAAAGCTGTAAGGGAGTTCTGAAAGGCACTAACTGGGAGCTGAACTAGGCCTGTCCTGTGATAAACATCCCAGCGGCAGTGAGGAAATGCTGTAGCTGGAGACAGCCTCCTTTAGGAGTGGTGCTATTTCCCCTCACTCAGTCGTCTTCTCTGTGTTGGCCAGAGCTCCTGCCTCATATATGGCTCTGGCATCTCCTGATGCCCTGGCTTTGCAGTGGGAGGCTTTGCCTTATGACACGGGGATGTGCTCTGCAGCAAAGAAATGCTGTGTTGGGCCCTCGGCCACGGTGCTGCCTGTGCTTTACGGCCAGCTGGATTTTGCCAGGCTGCTCCAGCGTGGCGAGAGGATGGGCGCATTGTGGCGGGGCCGCCTCGGTGAGAAAGAACAACAAAAAGCTGTTGTGGAGGAGCAGCCGGCGCTCCGTGCTGCTGCTCGCCGCCGTGCCAGCAGCACAACGCGTGCTTTGGCGCCTGCCATGGCAACAAGTTCATCCTTAGGCCAGGACCATGGTTGGTCTGGTCACAACGTGGCAAGGAGATGGTCCGGCCATGCAGCATCGTCAGGAGGACCCCGGGGGCAGGAGGGAGGGGGAAAGGTTTCACGGTGTCGGGATTCTCTGCCGCTGGTTTCTGACCCAAAAAGGACAGGCGAGGCACTGACTGATCCTTTCGGGATTCTCAGCTGGGCAGCACTGATGTGCAAAGTCGTGATAGCTCTTGCTCTCCAATGTCTTAGCTCAAAAACAAAGATGGAGAGTCGAGATCCAAGGAAACATTGGTCAGCCACAAGGAATCTGTTCCTCTTATTAGCAATTCGAGCACTAGAACAGTCCTCCCAGCTATCAGAGATGGGTGCAGCCTTTGCTTTGAAGGAAATGTTTTCAAGCCCGGATCCCAGTTGCTGAACTTGCTGCTGGCACCTCCTGGCAGCCCTGCACAAACCAGTGGGGTGCAGCTGGTGCAGCTCAAAAGGGAAACTCTGATCAGCTGTTGAATGACAGCGATTTGAGGTGTCATGCCAAGGCTTCACGTTTCGATCTTTGCAATGCATGCTGTGAAATTCATAGGTAGAATATTCCTAAGGAGCTGTCTTCCTGTAGGAAGAGAGCAGGGAAAGTGGAAAATCAAGTGCTGTATTGACAGCTTCCAGCATTAAAAATCTGCCTGGAGCTTCTCTCACCTCCCAGAATCAGAACACTGCTTCTGAATTTTTTATATTTAAAGTATCCCACAAACAACAAATTAATTATTAGTTCCTTTGGGTCAGCTATTGACTTTTTTGTCTGTTATGATGCACTCAAGTCACATTTCTAGCATTTATGAGGAGGGGGGATGGGGGGGAGAAAGGCTCGAAAACATCTCTCTTAACAACAGTCAAGGTTGACAGAACTGCGAAACGCTGGAAGTTGGGGGCTTCACGGCGTTGCCAGACATCACAAGGTCCTTGATGACATGATGAGAGCTGGGAAAGCAGAATAAACTGATGAGCTTCTTCCATTCTGGTCCCTTGTCATGTAAATAGGCTTCAATCTGCGTGTCAGATCCCTTGGGTAAGACAGTGTAATAACATTAAAAATAAGGCAGCAGGAACCCCAAGGTGTGGGTGTGTGTTAGTAATCTTTAAACAGGCAAAAAAGCTGCTTAGAGGGCTTTGGGTGGGGTGAGAGGGCTCCTCCTTCCTGCTCTGCTTCTAATGCAAGAAGGTAACTGCTGTGGCTTTAAAGAAAGTACTTTAATGCTACATAAATATAATTGCTTCCATGAAACGTCTTTAGCCTCCTGAGGGAAGTTTGTAGTCTGGGAAGCCTTTAGATATGAATGGATGGCTCTGTAATTGCTATTGTTTCTGAGACACATTAGGAAGGCCGGATGCTGATCGCTCCTGGCACGCTGTGGAAGCAGCGTGGTGGTGGAAGCAGTGTGATGATGGCAGCCCCACGCAGCGTGCCGGGGAGAGGGCATTAGTATGTGTTTTACAGGATGAAAATCTGACAAATGCCTCAGGACTGCAAGTTGTGGGGAGGGTTGTTGTTTGGTTGGTTGTTTTTCCCCTTAATCAGATTGTGGGCTTGTGAATCTGATCTGATTTGGGTGTTAGGTTTCTCACATGCACCCCGCCCCTCGTTTTCCTGCTGGTGTGCAGAGTGAGGGTATCTAATTTGTTGCAATTTAGGCTTTGGATAATGAGCTGGAAGGCAACATCTCGGAGGAGTGTGGAATTGACGGGTTAGTGCATCAACTCTGGTTAATGCGGTCTCCTGACTCTGAGAGGGTCCGAAACAGCTGGTTCAGAGAAAAGGGCAAGACAGGGCTGGTGAGAACAAGTATTTGTTATTGTTTTTATACTGAGTAGTATAAAACATGGATGTTCTGATACATGGGATGTACTTACATCTTTGGATGGGGAGTAACTGTGCTTAAAAATCAGAATCCAGGCTTAGAGATCATTCGTAAGAGATGTTGTACTGTCTCCTGGTTTTGAGTGCTGTAGGTATCATGTTTTCTTCATGGCACAGGGGCCAGAAAGGCTGGCAGACAGCTCTGTCATGGTAAGCAAATAGTCAGGAGCTCTAAGACCTTACTCCATCCTGGGGAGTATCCAGAGGTGGCTGGAAGAACTAAGGCTAGCACTGAAGCTGAGCATGGCAGGCTACTGAGTTGTATCACACCAGTACTCACCCCTTCCAGATTAAACCCTGCCCATGCCTGGCTGATCTGCATGATTAGTCCAGCCCCCGTGTCTCGTTGGCAGTGGCATTACTCACCAGCTTTGCCATCGTTTGCTGTGCTTTTTGCTATTGATGTGCCTTATGTCCATGGCTCTCCTTCCAGAGGTATTGTTGCTCAGATTGATCATGGCTCACTGATCCCTTGTTGGGAGCCTGGCTGAGCAAAAGCTGTGAGATTGCCCATTTTAGCTCTGTGTGATGACGTGGACTTTGGCCGTGCCAATGAGTGTGTGCACAGCCTGGCTGTTGGATATTTCTTCTTTCCATCTGTAGCTCATATGTTTTATCATCAGTGCTCAGAGCTGCACATCTCCCTTTTCCACCTTTGATAGCACTGACTGCTGTTTAGTGGTGGTATCAATTTGTAGCTATTTTGTTGCTTGGTCCTGCAAGGATATTTATCAGGTAGTAAGTCCAAAAGGAGATGAACTGCTACACTTGGACTTCATGAGTCTGTCCTCTGAAATGCTGCCCCTCCTCAATGTCATGCAGAATCACAGAATGGTTTATATTGGAAAGGACCTCAAAGATCAACTGCGTCCAACCCCACCCCCCACCATAGGCAGGGACACCTCTCACTAGAACAGGTTGCTCAAGGCCTCATCCAGCCTGGCCTTGAACACCTCCAGGGAGGGAGCATCCACAACTTCCCTGGGCAACTTGTGCCAGTGTTTCACCACCCTCACTGTAAAGAACTTCTTCCTGACATTGTAACATCATTCCTAACATCCTCACTGTAAAGAGCTTCTTCCTAACCTCGTGGCATCATTCCTAACATCCTCACTGTAAGGAGCTTCTTCCTGACCTCGTGACATCATTCCTCGCATCCTCACTGTAAAGAGCTTCTTCCTGACCTCCTGACATCATTCCTAACGTCCTCACTGTAAGGAGCTTCTTCCTAACACGTACAGCTCTAGCTTGTCTGCCCAAGAGAAGTCCCAAAATATTGGAGAGCTGCTATCTGAGAGACCTGGAGAGAGCCTGGAAAGAGCTCTTTTGAGGAGAAAGGAGAAAAAAAAGATGGAGTTAGGTCCTTTATCATTGCCCTGTTATAGTGCAGGGAGTGATGCAAATGCATCCCTCATCTCTGCTGCACCATTAGCATCCTATTGCAGAACGAAAAGTAATAACTTACTGATGCTTTCCCCTGAACATTTAGCCTCAAGTGGTAAATCTTGGTCTCACTTGGAATTTATTTTCATTCTGGAGGATTTTTACTGCCTTCAGAAACTTCACTGAGAAGAGCAGGATTTTATGACTAAACCGCTTGGTTTGTGAAGACTTTTTTTTTCCCTTTCCCCTGTGGGCTTTCTTTCATTTGGAGGGAAATGAGAGGAACCCTGTCATCCTTGACATACAATAGATTGTCTCAGATTAATAACACATTATTTTTTTTCCTGGTGAACGCCATCCTGGCTCGCTGTAATTTACTCTCCATCCTGGCATGCTGTTAATTAGGATGAACGCTTATGTGAAAACTCCACCTATAGCCAGTGCCAGATTCTATAAGAAGTTGCCCCCCCCAAAAAAAAAGAAAATGAGGAATGAAGGGTAGTGAGTCAATGAAAATCCTGACATAAATTGACTTTTTGTGTCCTGGCAGTGCTTGGCTGAAAGCCAAACACAATAAGAGCTCAGCATGCCAGAATTCACAGGCAAATAACACTTTTCCACTACAGCATCCTTAGGAGACACCCTCCCAGCAGCCGTCCTTCCTTCCTGCCACTCATTCCCTTGTGTCCAAGGAGGCTGTCGAGGAAGGGGGGAGGGGGGGGAAATGTCTCGGTGTTGTGATGAGGTGCAATGAAAACATGAGTGACAGAGTGACATTTTGACAGCTTGACTTCAGGTTCCTACTGCAAATGTAAATACGTTCATTTGAATCCAATTTACACAACCAGGGTTTTTTAATGGGGTATAAATGGAGGATTGCTGAAAGGTGACTTTTGGGGGTTTATTATGTAATCCAGGCTTTTTTTTTTTTTTATCCTTTTAATGGGTTCAGCCACAAATTTTCTGTGGTGTTGTGGAGGTCGAAGTGGTCTCCATCTCACTTGGCTCCAATTGTGGGGTTTTTCCCATCAAATTGCTTTGTTTTCTCTCAGTTTAATGCTAATCCCCATCTGAGTCGAGAGACCGCCAGCAACGTAGTTCATTAAATGTACCTATTGAGCAGCTGATAAAATTGAACTGCAATCCCATCCTCCTCGAATCAAGGGCTCTTAAACAGCCAATAGTCCATTTTTATCTTATTCCTAAGGGGTCTAATCTGTTGCTCTTTCTCACTTGGAGACTTGCTCTATTTTCACTGGAGAAAAGTCGCTGAGTGTCTCGTCAGGTGGGAACAGGAACAGCTGAATTGCGCTTCCAAGTGTGATTTATTGAGACAATCTCAGCAGCTCCAGGATTTCTTGTTCCTTGTTATTGCTCCTTGTAGTAATTCCTTCTGGAGATTTGGGTGAGTACTGCTGGAAGATGCAACCTCTGATTCACATCCCCATCACAGGAGCAGTACAGCTCAGTAGAAGGTGACGTGAGGTGACCTTCTGCATGACAGTGTGGGGACCTACCTTCAACACAGAGATCTTGGCCTTGTGGGATCTGATTGCAGCACTGCTCTGGTGCCTGCCTTCCAGGGTCCTTTTCCTTATGGTTTTCTCAGAGAGGTACTTTTGACTCTTCTCATCTTCCTTGGAGAAGCTGTGTAGCTCTTGATGGCTGCATTATTTTGAGTAAAGCAGCTTTTTCAACCAGGCTTTGGGGACAAGATGGACTATGGCCAGGTATGGCAAAAGTACAGGAAACTGAAGTTCACCTGAGGCTATACTCTCATCCTGATGTCTGTCACAGCAGAGCAAGATGTGGTACCTGCTGACCCACACAAATGTAGGCAAACAGGCTGGATCCAGTGCCAGTTCGTGAAGTGCCCATTAAACTCTCACTATGGACAAAATGATGCCTGAAAAAAAAAAAAAATCTCTTCACTGGAATGGATTTCAAGCCCTGAAACAGGCTGTCCAGGGCTGTGGTGGAGTCACCATCACTGGAGGCATCTAAAAGACGTGTAAATGTGGTGCTGAGGGACATGGTTGAGTGATGTTCTTGCCCTGGATTGGTCTTGATGATCTTAACAGTCTTTCACAACCTAAGTGATTCTGTGTTTTTCCTGAGTGCTGCAAAATGGTAGGAGAACACAGGGGTGTGAACAGGAGACAGGTTTTACATGTGCTTGAGTCCTTGGACCAAGCTGGAAGAAGTGCAGACTGCTTCCCTCTGGTTTCCTTCTAGCAGAGTCCTCCTACAGGGGAAAGGACCAGGGAAGCTCATGGTTAAATTCAACTTGTCCTGGTCAGGCTGAAAAGAGATTGGAGCTTTCCATTAGTTGCATATACATAGTTTATTATTTGGGTCCTGTAAGTTATATCTGAGTCACCTTGTAGCTGTTGGCCTTCAAATGAGTGGCTTAAACCCTAGGTATTAAAAAAACAGGTCTGAATTTGGGGGTTGGTTTGTTTGGTTGTCTCTCTTGGGTTTTTTTGTGTTTTTTTTTAGTGAGCTTGGGGGCTTTGTGGGGGTTCTTCATGGTTACTCGTGGTGAGCTTTTTTTTTTTGGTTGGTTGGTTTTGTGTTTGGTCTTTGTCTCTTTCTTTGTTTCTTCTTGAACCCTTTCAGTGTTTCTTGATCCTGAAGATTTTCAGTCCATGGCAGGAAAGTCTCAAGCACTACCAAAGAAAGTTCTCTGCAGTACAGCCAATTTGGCTCCTTCACCCAGCCTCTCCCCAACTAATGATGGGAGGTTGTGTACATCTGTGCATGAGGTTTTTGACCATACAGTGCTTCATTCTTGGGTGTGTAACTGGAGTGGACAAGTTACCTTGGCTGTGAGCTGCAGAATCTTTAAACTTAGGCACAGATATAGAGTTCATGTACAGAGCTGTAGGTCTTTGACTTGGGCATCCAGCTACCTTGAGACGTGGAGGTGGTAGATGGACTTCTAGCAAAGTCCTGATTTCAGTCCTGGAGTTCTGTCCCTCCAGGGACCTCAGCAGTGTGCACTGCTGTGAGTGGATGGGTGATGTCACCAGGATCTCTAAGAAGTAGCAGATAGCTTACTCCTTACACCGAGACCTGTGAATACCTATGAGAGATGCTAATTAAGCATCTGCTTCCTTTTCAGTTTGAAGCAAAAGGGTGGCAAGGTAAAGTGACAGTCAGACCTCATTTATCTTAATAAGGAGGGTCAGGAGTGTAACGGAGTTTTGCTTGGTGAGGGTGTTTCAGCCCCCCCAGTGTTCTTTTGGGAGGCATCTTTGCATTTTGGGATCTTTTTAATTTGAGTGGTGTGGCTACCTGGGGTTTCATGCTGATGTCTTCTGAAGTCTTTCAGAGGGAGAGAGGTTTTGGAAGAAATCCATGAGAGTTTCTAGTTTATCTGTTGAGGCTTAGTAAATGATTTGGATAAGGACACAGTGACTATTGCAGGTGGTTTTTCCCTGGCTGGCATGGTGCATGAGGCTGTTCCATACCTCTCTGAGATGTCGCTGGTTTAAGGGATGGTTGCTTTGAAGCTCTTTCCTGTAAATTTAGACATTTAGCCAAGGTACTTAGCAGATAGAAGCAAAACCACCAAGAGGTAGTTTTTACATTCCAGGCCCTCACCTTATACTTACCACTTCTGAGGTTTGTTTGACAGGAGGCTGATGTATTTACAGTGTAGCCTTACTGTATATAGATGGAGTAAGCAGCCAGTCACTCAGGGCTGCTTCCACTAGGCAGGAGTGAAGCTCTTCTTGCTAGTTCATGTGCAGCACCATGCTGTGTGCATAACCTCATTTCTCAAGCCTGTTTCCTATGTATTGAACATAGACCTAAGCAACACCTACCCCTTAATGGGACAGACCTCCAGCTGGCCTGTTTCAGCACAGCTCCAGCAGAGAACAGCTCTCCATCTACAAAGGAGTATGCCAGGATTAGCAAGGGAGTTCCTGCAGAGCCAGCAAAGCAGGTGAGCACTATCACTGTCATTTTTCAGTGGGGACATGAAGGAATAGGAAAGGTAGAATGATGCTGAGACAGTCCAGAGCTCTGTTGCAGAGGTGATGTGGAGCATAAAATCCTTCAGTTGCTTGTTGGGGCTGTGTGCCCTGCCTGGAGAGGAATTCAGACCTGCTCTGCTGGAGTCATTCGTACTCGTTCAAAGCCAACATCAAAGGGTTCCATTCTAATTCAATGCTTTTTAACACACAAATGGTGGTAAGATCATTAATTATTGCACTAAACCAACCTCGATGATTAAATGCTCTGCGTTTGAGTGTCAAGAGCTGGCAAAGTCTTTTTGGTGCTGTAAGTGAAGAGCAGGGGGTTTGTCTGCTGGCAAGGCTGGATGGTGCTGCAAGCACACAAGAGCTGCCTGCTCTCCAAAGAGGCACTTCTGCGCTGATGTATAAGCTCTGTTTGGCCCAGAATATTTTCACATCGTGCTTGATGGCCTGCACATGCCCTCCCTCTGCTCCTGCCTTGCTGTTCAGGTGGGTAGGCAGGCAGGCAGGTTGATGTCTTTTGAAAGAGGGAAGAAGCAATGGGAGTGATTCATGTTGTGTGAGTGTGGAGCACTTTGTCTCATCAAAACAAATGTCTCTGAAGTCCTCTGTGAATTAAACCTCTCTTGGCTTCCTGTTTTCTGAGGTGTTCAGCAGCTCTAATGGTGTTGTTTTTCCTCCACCAAGCACAATGCGGTGGTGCTGGAGTAAGGGCTGTTTCTTGGGGAGGTCCCTCTCCACCTTGGGAGGGGTTGGTTTGAAGCAGAGCTGGCCTGAGCTCTTCCCAAGATGAGGAATTCTGCAGGCAGCTTGCAGCTCTTTTTGCAGAGTATGGCTGGTGGGCAGCTAGAAAGCCAGGTGGTTGTTTTCCATCTAGCCCGCTGCTTGTCACCTACTGCTACTCATAGGGAGAGAATTTTTCCCTCTTTGTCCAGAGTGTGAGACCTCATTGTTCCTAGCACCTGAGGCATGCAAAATCCCCCTTGCTGTCCTGGAGGAAGGGTCCAAGGCTAACCGTGACCGATTAGGGAGCTCTGAGCAAAACACAGGCCAGAAAATCCAGGCATGTTACTGTGCACAGAGAAAAAGTGGACCCTGAACCTCAGTGGCTGCAACAACTTCGCTCCTGTGGGCTGCAACTGCCCAGTGGGGCTGCAGCATTTGTCTCCCAGTGGCTTTTGGCTTGGACCTGGGGTAATTGTGCTCTCCAGCTTGGTTTGTGTTCAGCATGGTGGGGGCAACACACCCCTGGCTGGACTAATGAGACTGGGGATGTGTGACATTTTTATGACTCCTTCCTAAGCCATTTCCTCCAAGTTCTTAATGTTGAATTGAATTCTTTACCTCGACCCCCTGTGTTGTTGGGAAAGCCATCTGCAAACAGAAGAGTGATACAGAGATAACCCTCCTGGGGGTGAGTTTGGCTTGACTTTGTGGCTCTTACTTCCTTCCTTTAGGGTTTATCTGACTTTTTGTCAGGCATAGATGCCTAGCACGTTATGGACACCATTCACCCTGCAGACCTCCCATGGCTTTGTTGCAAGAGGTGTGTTGAAGCAGATGTCCCAAATGAACGTTTCCCAAGTTCTCACTCCACTAGAGATGTTCTCAAGAGAAACGCGCCTCAGTTTTATAATGTAGATGAGCCTCTCTCTCCTTTTTTTTTTTTTCCCCTCTTCCCCTCCAGTTTTCAGCCCCAAAAGTAGGCGGTGAATTCTGAGGCAGGAGGGAAGCAGCCACACAAAAGCACATTACAGTCCAGTGGCATTGAGCAAGGTGGGGATTTGCAATTTTAAGCAGAGGGAGAGGGAACCGTCACGATAATTACATCTAATACCTAAAGTACCTATAAATACAGATGTATATTTCTCTAAAGCTTCTCCCAGCACACGAGTTCCCTGTCTGGCCGAGGTTGCCAGACCACCCTGTCCTGCACAAACAAATGAGTTAGAAAGTCCGAAATTCCATCCCTGCCTTTCGGGGCTTGTCTGGGGAATTCCTGAGTAATGGAGGTTGAATTGGGTCACAAGGGCAGTGGGGAATAAATCTTCAAAGGTTAGCTCTGGCATGAAGTCTCCTTTTTTAGGCATGTCAGGGATTCTTTTGTTTTGCTTTGTTTTCCGAAGCCCCCCCCAGATGGGGAACAATACCTCGCTGGGGCCAAGCCTGGCCAGGCACAGCCCCGCAGCATTGTCCAGGGGGCCGGGGAGGGGGGTGGGGGGAGAAATGACATCTTAAAGAATGGTGCTTCTTCTTATGGACACTTAGTAGATCAGTGTGCATTCAATTAACCCTATAAACCGTGCAAGGTCCAGGGAAAGAGCCTTTCAGGCATTATGGATTGAAAGTATTAAAAAGGGGGGGGGTGGGGGAAGAGCTGTTGGCGAGTCCTGTTTAAATACAGCCTGTTAGGCAGGAGCAGTGCAGTGGGGGTGGAAAAAGAGGGTGAGTTTCTTCTGAAAAATGAAATTCAAGTGCAGTCTTGTGTGCTGCTTCAGATTTTCTTTGTAAGTAGAGTTAGAAACTATTGCACAGCTCAGGCGGAGTGCCTTGGTCCAGCTGTCTTTGGTTCTCCTGGCCGAGGGGCAAAGGAATCCTATAGACTGTCTTGGGTGGAAAAAACATTTGACATTAATATTTTCTTCTCTCTCAAATTTCTGCTCAGCCCTGAAGTGTGTCCTAAGGCCTCAGCTGTAATGGCCTGTGGGACGTCCCTGACCATCCTGAGTGCATGTTTGATGGTCCCCTGGGTGTGGATACGTCTAAATGCTTCTGTGAGGGACCAGATCACCTTGATTTTCTCAGTCGTGTGTCTGACATCTTGCAGAGACACTCAAAGATGCTGTTATGTTTGGAAAAGACAATGTGGAGGAGAGTCAAATTGGGAAACTTGCACCCCCACCATCCATCCAACCCCTCCTCCAGTGCCAGTCAGAGCTAAGTAGCCCCTCCAGAACAAGAACAATATTGTGAGCAGAGAGATGGGAGCAGCCAAATTTCTTTCCCCTGCATATGGCTAATATTCACCTGGAGAAATCCACCCCATTTGTAGATATTAAACTAGACACAGTAATAAGTTCAGTATGTATTTCAATTTACTTTGCTGCAGATAGATTTAATTTACCAACTGCAGAGTTTAAGATGGAACTGCCTGTATTCCTGCCATTTTATGCTATCTTCTGAATCCATTATATGTAAAGTTGTGGATTAATAGGCCTGTTTCTGATTTGTTGCACACGTGACAGGGATGTGCAAGTAAATTAACAGTGAAGTCTTAGTGTTGCAGAGTTTAATTATGTTTGCAGATGAATTAGCATCTAATTCCTCTATCACTTCCTTAGTGTGAACTACACTGGAAATGTTTGGTGGTTGTGTTTTTTTTCCCCCTAAAGACATCAGTATTTTTGGTATTTTGTGTGGAAATTTGTGAGATCTGCTGCATTTCCAGCTTGTCTTGGAGCTGCTCTTTGAATTCACAGTGCAACCCACTCTACATACAGCTATGTCTATCAACCATTGAGTGATAAGTAGCATTTCTGGCCCTGCTGGTGCTTTCTGCACATGGTATCATCAAGAGTCCCACAGTGCTGGAAAAGCAATGTGTGTCCATGGGACCTGGCAGCCCAGGCTGGTTCCTAGCAGGTTGCTGTGGTCATGGAGAGCTGGTGGGCTTCACCTTGGCTACAAGTGCAGGATCACAACAACAGAGTAAAAGTAGCTAAACCAGAGAAATGGCCTTGGCTTTGGGGAAGAAGGAAATGAAGTGGCTGGGAGCTGTGTGAATGGTTTGATCTGTCAGCCCTTCAACTGGGAGAGGCCCACAGTGAAATGAAGATAATATCTTTGCTATGATTATTTTTCTTGAACCAAGGTGTGGGCTGAAGACCTTTTGAAACCAAGCTGTTACTTGGCTGTTCCAAGGTGGAATGTTTCCTGAATTGGGCTTGGATCAGGCTGTATTAATTCACTCTTGTGAGCTGACACCCAATTGCTGCAGGCACCATATAATATGTTCAGAACATAGCATAAAATGGCAGGAATATTTGTGATCTGTTCCTGAAAACATAAAACCAGCAGCAATTTACTCTGCTGTCCTTCATAGGCTCAAATCCAACCTCCTTGGAGGAACATACACAGTTTGGCTTTGCAGAGGGCTAAAGTACCCATCTCTGTGGGGTCTCCTAGTTTGCTTTGCTAGGATCTGGACCATAAAGTCCACACTCGGTGGCATTAATCTCAGCTGTAACTCGTGTAGGTACTTTTCAGCTCTGCTGGATTGAAGACTCTTTGCACAGCACCTTTGAAAGCTGCCTTCATCCTTGACATGTTCATAGCATCTGTTGACCTTTTTTGAGTAGCAGGGATGAGGTGACAGTGTCTTGCTTTATTAGCTCTTTTAAAATCATTCTGACAAAATATTATTCTGACAGGTTTCTTTCTCCCTCTGTTGTGCTGATTAACCTTTTACATGGCACTGCACCCTTCCCTTCATTTAAAAGCAGCTCCTGAGTCAGTTGCAGAGCAGACTGCATCCTGGGTGTAGGTGCTGCCGCTAAGTTGGTTGCAGAGCAGATCACATCCTAGGAGTAAATACTTGTTAATTCCCGAGCAAATACAGAATAGTCAGCAAGTATGAAGCACTCTTTTTCCCTGTTCTCACAAGACTGTGCCATTCCCAATGCTGATTTTTGTCTGCTCAGGGATGTGTTTCACCAGGAGCACATTTGGGATATAAAGTGGGAAAGGTTCTCAATAGCTTTTAATTGGAGTTGTTGCTTTCGACGAGGCTGCACTAATTTCCAGTGGCTTCAAAGCTATCAGGAGCTGAGGAAGGCTGATGAAACCCCAGCTCCATCCACAGATGGTGGCAGGTTTGCTGTTGGTTCAAAGGGATGCAGTGTGATGCTGCTGCACTTTGGGAAGAGGGAGAAATCATAGAATCATTTCACTTGGAAAAGACATTTAAGCTCATTGAGTCCAACCATTACTTAACTACCAACTCTGGTGCTAAACCATGTTGGGTTTTCAACCCACGCGTCTCTGATCCACACCAGGGCTGTGTGTATGAACTGGAACTGAAATTTGTCACTGCCTAAAAAAAGAAGTCTGGGCCATGATGGGAGTTTGTAAGGGGAAACCAGGCTATTCCCACCAGAACTGCTTTCCTAAGCCATGCCTGGTTGCCAGTGGCTTCCTGTCTGTTGTTAGTTTTTCTTTTCGAGTACAATTTAGTTTCTGCAGGCCAGTGGCTTTTAATGATTTCCTTTGAGTCCATGCATCCTCTGGAGCAGCCCTCCTCTCCCTTGACATTTGATGTGGGAATGTGTACATCAGTATTGTTACTTAAACAATACCCTTCAGGCACCGATGCTGAACCCTCAGATAAATCACAGATTAAAATGAAGCAGAATTACTTGATAAAAAGTCTGCCGTATTCTGGCACGCAGGGAGCAAACTGCACCGAGCCCAGGTAATGGGAAATTGTGTGTGTTATCTGAAGACCCATGTAATTAATGAACAAGAAACCTGTTTACCCTGAAAATAAATGGCAGAGTTACTCTAATGCTTTTCTGCTCTGAATGCTGAATGAGTATCTCCGGAGGAATAAAAGCCCTGGGAGCTCAAAGTCACATCTCAACCAGAAAGGCAAGCCGGGAGACAGCGCTGAGAATCGGAGCCGTTTTGCTTTTTATGAAGAGTAGGAAAGCAGCCTCTCCTCTAATAAACACCTCCTTCATTTTCTCTTGGCTCCTCAGCCAGCTCGGTTGCAAATCGCGGCGCGGACGGAACAATTAGCGGATTCGACTCGGCGCACATGCCGCTGCCAAGCAGGAAACAAGCACGCCGGGCATGAGCTGCAGCAGTCTTACTCGCAGCCATGTGCAAGGATCTGGCACTTCAGAGAGCTTTGCAAACAGCCTGTACTTCTGTTTTTCCTCTTGCTTTCCACCCCGATCATCCCGACACTCCATTCATGTGTGTTGTACCGAGCTCCTTGCAGCTGCTGGAATGCCCATGGCTTGGTAGGCTTTTATTTCATCCCAGCTTTTCTCTGCCACGAGTGGAAAGATGTTGCTGGGCTGGGAAGGGGAGAGCTGTCCCTTTAACGTGCAGAGCATGTGGCTGGTTTTAGTTAGCGCTCTTTTAGCAAGTTGTCTCAGCACATCAGGGCCCCACTTTCATCATGCCTGGCTTCTTTTTTTTCCCCTTCTCTTTGAGTCCTAGAAGTCAGAGGCCACAGGGGGGGGTGACAGAAAGCAGTGACCTCTGCATAAGCGGGGGGACCAGATGGCCACTCCTCTTCCTCTGAGCCTTTCTCCCTTGGCCCCAGGGCACAGATCTGTGACCTTCGCTTTAACTGAATGCCCAGACTGTGTGACTGGGGCTTTGACATGCTCTTTAATAGGCATACATTATCCCTCCGTTGCTAAAAGCCCACAGAACTGGGTTCATTTAGATGGAATTTAACTCAAACTGTTTGGATTGGTCTTGCTATCCCCTAGCTGCCTCCTGCTAAATTGTTGATCTTAGTGCTAATGAAGGGAAATGCACTCAGGGATGGGCTGGGAAGTATTTTATTTTTTAAAGCTTTCTAAATTCAGTGTTTTCTGACTGATGAGGTGTGTGCTTATGGTGTGAGCCTGCTTCTCTGCCCACCCATGGCACAAGTGATGTCCTGATACACAGACCCCATGTCCAGCCCTTGCCCCCTGCCGCAGGACTGAGCTCAGTTTTGCTCCGAAGTCTGTTAAAGAAGACTTCTGATGTTGAACAGTGGCAGAACTTGAATTTGTAGCCTCTCACAGAGTTTGCAGGCACAAGGGGGAGATGTAATCACTAATACTTCGATTATTCTCAGTTCCAGTTGTAGTTGCTGGCCTGATTTCCAAGCTAGAGCATTGCAATGCGGTAGCACCCCACAGTACTGAGCACAGAATCAGTGAGAATGGGCAAAAATCCTCCACAAGGAAAAGGGCAAGAACCAGAACAGCTGAAAATGGAGAAAATTCTTTTTTACTCTGTGCTTTAGAATCCACTGTGGTTTTACTCCAGTACCCTCGTAACTGAGAAGTTCATCTGATACTTCTGCCTGGTCCGATAGCTATTATTAGAGGAGGCCAGGTTCTCCTTAAAGCAATTTGCCTAATGGTAGCTGTTTTCTTCAGGAATGTCCTCAGGAGAGGCTGGAAATGCTCTCTTTTTCCAGCAGAATGGAAACGTGGAGGTGTGTTTTTCTGCTAATGACCGGCAAACATCTCTGCCGGTCAGCCGCAGATGGCCTCCAACCTCTGCCAGGCAAGCGGATGCTGAGGAGGGGCTTTATTAATGCCTACCATTTCCGAAGAGTTAAGCACGTGAAAGTTATTCCAGGAGTTTCCTTTCCAGGGCAGACCTAGGGAGGTAGGTATAAGCAAAGGCCAGTTCGGCCTTGCTGAAAGTGATGGATGCCATTCCCTTTGAAGTTCCTGGGAGCTGCGCTTCCTCGCTGCGTGGCTGAATTGAATCCAGAGATCTTCAGCCGTGAGTCTGTAGCCACAAAACACGATCCTGTGACATCTGCTGTGGTTCACCAGCTACTGAAGGTGGGAAGGGGAGAGCAAAATAAACTGCTAGGGACGCTGGTGTGCATGATCCTGGAGGTTTTGGCTGCTTGCAGCTTGTGCGTTCCTGTTTTCAATTAAATTAGAAAGTATTTGTGGATGAAGTGACCCATTAGTTGGGTAATAACACCACCTTATCACGCCTGCTTATCAGTATTAGTTATGCACTATAAAACCCACACCAAAGCCCTTGGGGGAATCAATTAAACTGGAGCAGGCAGCTCTGTGTGTGCTGTGGAGCCGGCGCGAAACGCGTGGCAGATTTGTGCACCAAACTGTTGCAGCTTTGGGGCAGTTAGTATCTGTGAGCTTGCACACTGGCCCTGCCTGTGAGCTGTCAGCATCACACATCTTTCCTCTCTCGATTCCTCACTGAGCAGAAGAAACAGCCCATAAATTTGCTGATTATGTGCATTTAGGCAGACTAGCTCCCTTAATGGCCTTTATGATGGTTGCAGTCACCAGCGCTGGAGTTTTTGCATCCCCAGCTTCTCACCGTAGACACTTGCTTATTCATGCTGTACCTCCTGTTAAATAGGTCCGAGCTGATGGTAGCTGCTTGCTGATATTAAACTGCAGAGAGAGAGATTAAAACTGTTTTCCCTGTCTGCTCGGTAGGACTTTGTTCAAGTGTTGTGGTGGTTTGTTTTTCAAAGTGGAGAAGGGAAATGCGTTAAGGACTAGAGCCTTGTCTGTCTTTGCCAGTGTCTGAGCTGAGGAGCAGGTAAGGGGAACCTGATTTAGTGACGTCTCCAGTAGAGAGTGAGATGAGCGTTATCTCATCTGATACCCCTCTCTGAAACACCGCTGAGGGGAGATCACTGCCTCATCTGCAGCAATAATTAGACCTTATAAAGTGTTTAGATTCTGTTGGCACAGGGAGCTGTGGTGGCTGATCACCTGAACAGAGTTTGATTTCCAGGCAAAAACTCCCAGTTTAGTGATTGAATCTGTTCAAGTTTCAACTGACAAAAAGGAGCCAGAGAGAGGCAGCCTTATCCTGAGCCTTTCTGGGCTGCAGTGCAAGGGAAAAGGTGGTGATGGTGGTTTGCAGCCTCCGTTAGTGCTGTTACCCCTAGGGCTGTAAAATGGCTGGTTTCCTCTCGTCCAGGCATCAAGGAGGGGTCAGAGGGGAGAGCTGAAGCTTGGAGCAATATGGGGCTCCTCAACATGGCCCCTAGACTCCCCCCACCCCCGCCTTTTCCCCAACTGATGGCTGGGGCTTAGCTCTGAGCATCCTCTTTCTGCTTTGAACCTGAGAAGCCATCACACCTTAAGGTCAGGCAAGGGGCCCCGTTAGTGGGCAGAGGGAGGTGGAGGGAGCAGGATGTCATTTTGTCATTAGCCAGGCTTCAAAGGCAGGCTAGGCATTGGGGAAGGGAGTAGAGGAGCTATAGGGTCACAGAGGGCTGTGAGCCTCTTGCCCAGCCTCCCCATGGGCAGCTCACCTGGTGCACAGCTGCTCTGGAAAGATGGAGCCCAAGGAAAGCAGAAGGATGGACCCGCAGCAAAGCCACGTTGCTGATGTCCTTTACCCTGTAGCCTGCCAAACTGGGTGTGCAGGTTGTAAGCTGGGAGTACAACCTCTAGCAGTGCTGGGCTGATGGTGTGAAGTGTTGCCTGTGGGTTAGGGCAGCTGTTAAGAGTGTAGCCCCCTTGGAACGGTGCTGCCTAAAGTGATTTAATGGAATCCTCTACAACTTTAGGAGACTTGGGAGCATGATGTCTTGTTGGGGATGCTCATATTGGAGCTTTGTCACAAGGCTCTGTGCTCTGTTCATAGGTCCTGCTCTGGATAGCTTTCCTGAATCATATCCAACCTCAAAAAGATCAAACTACAAGATTGATGAAGGAGAAGAAAATTTTCCTCATGTTTAGGTTCTGTGAATTTGTGCTCTTGGCCTTAAGGATACTTCGGGGGTCCCCTGTTAAAACTTTTCTCTGGATTCACTGGGGATGAGTTTGTGTATTCCAATCCAAGCTAAGATCCTCCTGCAGATGCCCTCAGGCAGGGTCAGGGAGGAACAGCAGCCGCTGAGAGGCTGGAGATCAAAGCACATGTTTTGGCAATACCGGGAGGCTTCTGGGATCAGATGCTCTTTGACCTGCCCCTACCAAAGAAAGCTGAGGGCCCCAGTGCACGTTGAAAGATGATGAAGGAGCTGGGTGATGAGTTGCGGGGGGGCAGCCTGTGGTGTTTGGTGTAACCCAGCAGCTCTTGCTTCACAAGTTCCTTCCATCCTACGGCCCAGCCAGGCTTGCCTGCTGGTAATTAGGATGTTTGCTGTCACTTCTCTGGGCACGACAATGCATATTCATCAAATATGTAAATGAACAGATTAAGCTATTTGCATAAATCTTCTGCCTCGGAGAGGTTGATGGAGATGAATTGCTGTGAGAGCAGCTCTGTAAATGGTTCCCTGATATGCGACTTGTGCTGGGGTCCTGCGTGCTCTCTGTGGGTGCTCTGGTGAGGCAGAGCAGGAACTCATTTGGGCTAATTAGTACACCAAGTCCTAGGCGGCATTACCTGGGGAGCAGGTTTACAGCTGCATTTGCACAGACAACTCTCAGGTGGCCTCTCCTCCTGGGGAAGGATGGTGTGGAGGGGTGGGCAGTCAGGTGAAGAGTTGTCCATGGCTAGAACTAATCTGCCCCCGCACTAGATGTGCTGGAGGTCCGCCGTGAATGGTAACGCTCCCAAATTCGCTTGGGTTTGCTCTGAGCCCGAGAAACTGAACGAGAGGACACAGCCTCAAGCTGTGCCAGGGAGGTTTAGGCTGGATGTTAGGGAAAAAAATTCTTCCCAAAAAGGATGGGAATGGGCTGCCCAGGGAGGTGGTGGAGACACTGTCCCTGGAAACATTTAAAGAAAGACTGGATGTGGTGCTTAGTGCTGTGGTTTAGTTGATTAGATGGTGTTGGGTAGTAGGTTGGACTCTGAGGTCTTTTCCAACCTGGTTAATTTGGTGATTCTGAGCACCAAGCTTCACAACGAGCCCCTGGCACAGCTGCCGCCTCCAACACATCTGGTACTTCCAAAAGGAAAATACATAAGACCTGTAACCCCTGCCTGCAGTAGCTTAACAATACCTCTGAGTATTGCTTCAAATACATACAGTAAGTCTGAACTAATAAAGTAAGGAGTTTACGAGCTTTTTAAAGATTTTACTAGATAAATGCAGGGCCTAATAACGTGATTCGATTTCTTAATATAAACAGCACATTTGCTGGGGCCTCTTAAAATGCTCCAAACTTTTAAGTGCAGAAAATCCAGCGT
The DNA here is from genome assembly GCA_013400475.1 of Tricholaema leucomelas. Classification (NCBI taxonomy): domain Eukaryota; kingdom Metazoa; phylum Chordata; class Aves; order Piciformes; family Lybiidae; genus Tricholaema lacrymosa; species Tricholaema leucomelas. The sequence goes on along the minus strand of WAAF01012438.1, from coordinate 317,826 downwards.
ATGATTTATGTTTCTGGCTGCTGGAAGCTCTGGCTTTCATTATCTGTATATGCCACAAATCCAATTATGTAATATTGTTGAGATAAGGCATGTAATGTTTCACGTCTAATTGTTCTAACATGCAAATGTTGAGCAAAGCTGTTGGGATGAAAGGCAGGCAGGGGCTGTGTTTTGTGGGTGTAGGTTATGGAGGTGGAATTAAGCACTCTGCAGGCAGTTGGATGCCTCAAGCTCTTTTTCTTTCCTGACTGGGTGCATTGTGCTGCAGGGTATCTGTGAGAAGCTCTGTAGGGTGTTTGAGAAGCTCTGCAGGAATTGTAAGGTGACACTAAGCAGGGTGCTGGGATCTGGGTGGTTAAAGTGCTGGTTAAATCATAGAATTACAGAGTTGTTTCATTTGGAAAAGACTGCCAAGGTCATTGAGTCCAACTGCCAAGTGAAGACCACCATGGTTGTGGTTTCAGCAGACATGCTGGAGGGAAGGGATGCCATCCAGAGGGACCTGGACAGGCTGGAGAGGTGGGCACAAGCCAACCTCATGAGGTTCAACAAGGCCAAGTGCAAGTGCATCTGGGTCAAGGCAATCTCAAGCACAAATACAGGCTGGGCAGTGACTGGCTGGAGAGCAGCCCTGAGGAGAGAGACTTGGGGGTGCTGGTGGACAAGAAGCTCAACAGGAGCCAGCTGTGTGCACTTGCAGCCTAGAGAGCCAACCAGATCCTGGGCTGCATCAGGAGAAGTGTGGCCAGCAGGTCAAGGGAGGTGATTCTCCTCTCTACTCCACTCTGATGTGACCCCACCTGGACTACTGCATCCAGTTCTGGAGCCCCTATTACAAGAGGGATGTGGAGATGCTGGAGTGTGTCTAGAGAAGGGCTATGAGATTGATCAGAGGGCTGGAGCAGCTCTGCTATGAGGACAGACTGAAAGAGTTGGGGCTTTTCAGTCTGGAGAAGAGGAGGCTCCCAGGTGACCTTATTGTGGCCTTCCAGTATCTGAAGGGGGCCTACAAAGGGACATTTTAGGCTCTCAGGGAGTGACAGGACTAGGGGGATTGGAGCAAAGCTGGAGATGGGTAGGTTCAGACTGGATGTGAGGAGGAAGTTGTTGAGCATGAGAGTGGTGAGAGCCTGGAATGGGTTGCGCAGGGAGGTGGTTGAGGCCCCATGGCTGGAGGTGTTTAAGGCCAGGCTGGATGAGGCTCTGTCTAGCCTGATCTAGGGTAGGGTGTCCCCTAGGTAGGTTGGAACTAGACGATCCTTGTGGATCTAGGTAGATTTGAACTAGATGATTTTTGTGGTCCCATCCAACCCTGACTGATTCTATGATTCTAAACCATGTCCTAGAGTCATAGAATGGCTTAGGTTGGAAAGGACCTTAGAGATCACCTAACCCAAACCTCCCCACCATAGGCAGGGATGCCTCTCAACTAGACTCAGCTGCTCAGAGCCTCATCCAGCCTGGCCTTGAGCACCCCCAGGGAGGAGGCATTCACAACCTCTCTGTGAAGCATATTTGAGAGTCCCACCACCCTTGTACTAAAGAACTTCTTCCTAAGATCCAGTCTAAACCTAATCTCCCTCAGTTTGAAACCATTCCCTCTTGTCCTGCTGCTAGACACCCTTATGAAAAATCCCTCTGCAGCCTTCCTGTAGGATCCCTTCAGGTGTTGGAAGGCAGCTGTAAGGCCTCCCTGAAGCCTTCTCTTCTCTAGGCTGAGCAACCCCAGCTCCACACATTTCTTGCACACCTCCAGCACCTCCTTAGGCAGCCTGTTCCAGTGCCTGACCACTCTTTTAGTGAAGATTTTTTTTCCTAAGATCCAACCTCAACCTCCCCTGACACAATTTTAGGCCATTTCCCCTCATTCTGTCACCTGATAGTATGGAGAATAGGCTGACCCTCACCCCAGTGTAGAAGTGCAGGCAGGACTTGCTTTCTCCTTATCAACTTCTCAGCCTTTTCTCTTCCTTTTGGCTGTGCACAATGTCCCTGCTGGGTTTCAGAGATGCCTTAGTGTTGGTGACACCATCTAGACCATGGTTCTGGTCCCAGTATTTGGCTCTTGGGAGGAAGTTTCCTAGTACTTATCTTACAGCTACTAGCTGTTAGGCTCTGCATGTGAATGGGTCCCACTCAGCCTTGTTTTAGTCATCATCAACAAAGCATGAAATTACACTGGAAATACTAATAGATTTCCTCACAACTTAGTATCTACTTGGGCAAAACAGTTACTTGTTGAGTAATTAGTAAGTTAATTGTTTTGTACCTCGTTGAGGTCAGGTTGCTGTTTTAATGTAGAGGCAGGTGGTGTGTGCTCTGCTAAACAAGACTCTGCTTTAATGAGCAGTTGGGCTAAAGAAGCATAGAGAAGGGGTAATGGTATCTCTAAAAGGAGTTTTGCCCTACCTGTTTGTCATGTCTGAGCAAACTTAAGGTCCAGGCTAAGTACAAAATACACCAGTGTTGATGTGTACCCTTGAAATGGTTTGCAGCTTTCAAGGTGAGGTGTGCCTATCTGGACCTGTACTCGGGTGCTTGCTCCTGGAGCTCTCAGCAATGTTCAGGCACATGTGGAAAGATCTAGCCTTCAGCAGCAGTGGTGGGTGAAAGGCCTGGTGGTGGTGTTTGTGCTGACCTCTGCAAACCTTTCTGGTGGGAAAAAGAGGAAAGGGCTGGTGTTGCTCAGAGCGATGTCTGGGTTTTGCTGTGGAGCTTGGGTCTCCCAAGAAATGGTGAGAGCCTCTGGAAACCTGACCGTCTCATGATGTTAGCACCTACCCTGAGCTCCCTTCTCCTGCCCACTCTCCAATTTGGAGCCAGAGGGATGAGCTATCCTTGGAAATGAGGACAAATCCTGCTGGGGTGCTGAACTTCCTCTGAGACCGTTAGTGGGACAGGCTCCTCAGCTCCTAGAGCTGCTCACAAGCTTTGGGCATGCTAATTAAAACCATCCCTGACATAAAAAAAGCACTTTGCAGAAAGAAAGGAAAGACCTCTCCTTCCTGAGGTTTATGATTGAATCTGAGTAACCTGGCCTGGGGATTCTGGGGCATGAAATATTTCCCTGACTTGATTTATGTGATTTGGAAAAAAAAAAAAAGTTTCCTTTTCTCCTCAGTAGCTTTCTTCTCTCTCCTGACCTTCTGCTTGTGGCCAGAAGATTCCTGAGCTTAGAAACAGCCTTAGAAGATAACCATGTGTGGATGGAGGCTGTAGTGGACCACTGGGGAAGGCTCTTCCATGGTGGTGAAGCTATATTACTTTGGATGTTTGTTGTTTTTTTTTTTTTCCTCTTCCATGTTCTTCCTCTTCATCATCTTAATTAGGGCTTTGTAGTAATTCCCTGTCTTGGCCAACCCTGTCCTATCAGACAGTCCCGGAGCTGTGATGTTAGTTGGTAGGTTGGTTTGTGCCTCTTCTTGATGGGCTGGTCTCACACATAGGGAAGGATCATTATAAAGTGCTGTGTTGGGCAGCATCCCAGGGAAGAGCAAGAAAGATTATTGCTGGCAGACAGCCTGTTTTGTGCTGACTTTTTTCTCCTTCCAACTGTAAATGTGGTGTGGAAAGGCCTGATACCTGTGGGTTTAGTTCCTGTGCTGATGCCTATATGCTTCTTGGAAAACTTGCTGTCATCTTCTGCTTCTAGGTATCCACAACCTATTCTCTGATCTCAGCACTTTTGCCCACACACCTATATTGGTGTGGCAATCCTGGAAATGTAGAGACAGGGGTCAAAAGAGCTCTGTTCCTGCTGTCACACAGTCTGTCCAGTAACCAGAGCTATTTGTCCTGCCAGCAGCACCAGCATGGCAGTGCCACTGTGGACTGCTCTGAGACTTGTGGTACTAGAATGGTGTGCAGATAGACTTCTCCATCTCATAGCCAAATTTGCCTGCTTTTCCACTTTTCCCCTAATGTAAAATCAAACTGGAAATTGCAGGATGGCTGCCAGGAAATACAATCTAGTGCCAGATTGAGGGGAAAAATCCCCAAAACTCAAACCAAGAAAGGACTCACCTCAGCCAAGAAGCCCCTTCTTAGCTGCCTTTGTTTTTTTTATTTGCCTGTGGTTTTTTCTCCTGGAGTGCCCAGATAGCTTTCAAATGTTGCCAATGGGAACATTTGCTGTGCTGTGCCCCATAAAGCCACCTGCATGCACTGACTGGCAAACCCAGTCCCTGGGCAGCTTGTGAAAGGGAATGTTTTTGCAGCCTGCATCCAAGTGTGACCCTGATGTTTCAGGCTGCCACCTAAGCTGGAGAGGGCTGTGAATGTGGATCCTGCTGCTCCTTTCCCTGCTTATCCCAAGCTTCTTGTTGAGAAAAGGGCCCTTTCTCGGGGGCTGTCAGGGAATGAGGTTATAAAAGTTTTATTAGTGAAGCAGAAAGATGTTTCCAGCCTTAGTGTTCCTTGGGAAATAAGAGAAGAGAAGATGGATAATATTTTGCCTCTTTATTAGGTTGGGAAATCATCTATAAAGCCAAAGTGTACTTGAAACCAAGCCCCTGTGTCTCTTGTTAATGTTGAGTCAGCATCATGCAGCTGGTCAGATGGAACACATGCATCATGGGGGGCTTCAAAGAGAAGCAGGAAGGGTGCTAGAGAGCCCTGGAGAAGCTAGATGTTAGGAGACCAGAACCACCAGCCTGGGTGTTCTTGCACTCAGCCACTAGCAGAAACTTGCAGGATTCATAGAATCATAGAATTGTTGCACTTGGAAAAGACCTCTAAGATCACCGAGTCCAACTATCAACCTAAAACCACCATGGCCTTAAACCTTGTCTTGAAGTCTCATGTCCACATGTTTCTTAAACACCTCCAGGGACAGTGACTCTACCACGTCCCCGGGCAACCTATTCCAACGCCTGACCAGTCAGGTGCTAATATTGAGCTGTGACAAACCGCAGGCTGGAAAAACTCAGCCTTGGGAGAACCTACCTGCCAAGGTATGAGATGGGAGCTTGTGGGAGGGAGCTCCCACAAGGGGAGATGAGAGCTTGTGCCTGCTCAGGGGTTGTTGGTAGGACACTGAGGGATTGCAGTGAACTGTAAAACGTCCTTAAAAGCAGCAGGTCCAAGTAAAGCTATTGAAGCTTAAAATGTTTTATCACGTCGTATGCCAGGACTATTAGTCGCCTTCTGTGCTTCTGTCAGGCAGTGTGGCAGCCAGCAGTGAAGTTTTATCAGATATTAAAACCTGCTTTTGAAATTTCTCCTGAAGCAGAATGCTAAATCAACCTCTTCACAGTGTTGGTTGGGTTTTTTTTTTTTGTGCTGTTTCTTGCCTGCCAGCTTTACCTCGACTTCCATTTCTCTCTTTTAATTTTCCATCAGCTCTATCTGTAACCGTTTTGTGTTTTATTGAGCATGAATGAATGGTGATGCCTTTTAGATGAGTGATATTTTCATCTGAAGATGCTTGTTTAATGTAAGCCTCAGCTCTTATCCCAATGGTGCTTTGTGTTTACCGACAGATTATTTCAACTAGCTTGAATTTGGAGTCAAATTAATTGCATGGAGAGATTTTCACCCATTCTCCTACCCCAGTCAAAATGCTGCTTCTTTTCTGGTGGGGCACTATGGACCTGGAATGGAATTCAGAGATGATGTGAGCTGTGTAAGAGCTAGAGCATGGCTCCTGGGGCTGAGTGTAACCTACATGTGCCATATGCTACCACCCTCTCTTTAAGTAAAACAAGGCTGTTTCCACCTCCCTGTGAATGATAGCAGCTCCACGGAGCAGAGACTGTAATCACTCCAGCTGCCAACGGCATCCTGGCCTGTGTCAGGACTAGTGTGACCGGCTGGACCAGGGAAGTCATTCTGCCCCTGTACTTGGCACTGGTTAGGCCACACCTTGAGTGCTGTGCCCAGTTCTGGACCCCTCCATTTAAGAAAGATGTTAAGGTGCTTGAACGTGTCCAAAGAAGGGCAACAAGGCTGGTGAGGGGCTGGACCACAGCCCTATGAGGAGAGGCTGAGGGAGTTGGGGTGTGCAGCCTGCAGAAGAGGAGGCTCAGGAGAGACCTTATCGCTCTCTACAACTACCTGAAAGGAGGTTGTAGCCAGGTAGGGCTTGGTCTCTTCTCCCAGGCAACCAGTGACAGAGCAAGAGGACACAGCCTCAAACTGTGCCAGGGCAGGTTTAGGCTGGATGTTAGGAAGAAGTTCTTCACAGCGAGAGTGATTGGCATTGGAATGGGCTTCTCGGGAGGTGGTGGAGTCGCTGTCCCTGGAGGTGTTCAAGCAAAGCCTGGATGAGGCACTTAGTGCCATGGTTTAGTTAATTGGAAGGCTTAGGTGATAGGTTAGACTTGATGATCTCAGAAGTCTTTTTCAGCCTGGTTAATTCTGTGACTCTGCTGCTGTGGGGGTCTCTGTGCGTTTGGGAATAAAATGTTCCACCTGTGGGGATAGGTTATGAATCTGAAGTCATCAGAAAGGGCTCAGCTGCCAGTGACAGTGATGGATCCCCAAATACCTGCTTGTTGCAAGGCGTTGCTGCCAGCCCAAGAGGTTGTGCAACAGCAGCTGTACCTGGGGATGCCAAAATGTGCTTCAGTTGTAAAATGTTTGGGCTTTGTCTGGCCGGGGATTTGTCACAGCTATTCCCTGGAGGTCTGTGCTGGTTGAGTTCACCCTGGGGGGAGTATATGGCTAATTTTAGGCACCAGTGATAAGCAGGCTGCTGCTTACAGCCATGGTAAAGGCAGGCAAAACCCAGGGAGGGCATCATTTGCTGCTCTTGTGGTGGGGTGCAAGGCAGCCTGCATAGAGCTGGCTGCAGGCAGGCACTGCTGCTCTTCTGCTGCTCCCCTGGGAAGCTCCTTCGATCCTCCCAGGCTCTTCTTCATCTGTGTCTGAATTAACCTCTCTGTCTCTGATCCCTGGCTCAGGCCACTGCAGAGCTGACTTCCCATCAGTTCTCTGAAGCTGGTGATGGAGGAGAGAAGCAAAATCCCTTCCTGAAAGATGACCTTTCTGTTTGTGTCCAGATGGAGAGGGCAGGTCTTTTTTTGTGTTCCAACCATAGCAAAGTCCCTTCAGAGAGCTTCAACAGTCTCAGTCATCCCCAGGGTATCATCCCTGGAGCTTTCAGAGGCACAGATCTCTGCATTGGCCCCAAAGCCCACTGCAGGGGAGGGGATGGTATCTTGTGTCTCCAGGGGCTGGAGATCCGTCTCTCCAATACGCATTTCCATGCTTAGGGACTGTTGCACATCTTTAATCCCCTGTGGCTTGTTTTCTTACTCCTCATGCAGCAGCTGGCAAGGGAAGGGACTGAAGCTGCATAGTGTATCCTTGACAAGACTCCCAACCAACGCTTTGCTACACCAGGACAGCACTGAATTTTCCATCGAGATTCAGTGCCACAGTGCTTAAGGAAATCTCATGGCAGTAAATGTTCTGTTGGGGCAAGGAGTTTTCTAGGACTGCCCAAATCAGCAGAGTTGCTCCTGGGGGAGAAGCACTGCTGTTGAACCTAGCCTGTAAGAGAAGTGTGGCCAGTAGGTAAAGGGAAGTTCTTCTCCCTCTTTACTTGGCCTTAGTGAGACCGCGTCTGGAGTTCTGTGTCTGGTTCTGGGACATCCAGTTCAAGAGACACAAGGAATTACTGGAGAGAGTTCAACAGAAGCTACCAAGATACTGAGGAGACTGCAGCATCTGTGTGAGGAGGAAAGGCTGAGAGACCTGGGGCTGTTTAACCTGGAGAAGAGCAGCCTGAGAGGGCATCTTCTCAATGCTTACTAGTATCTAAAGGTCAGGGGGCAAAAGAATGGAGCTGGGCTCTTGTCAGTGGTGCCCAGTGACAGGACAAGAGGTATCGGGCACAAACTGGAATGCCGGAGGTTCCATCTGAACATATTTGCTGTGAGGATGCTGGAGCCCTGAAACAGGCTGCTCAGAGAGGTTGTGGAGTCTCCTTCTCTGGAGAGATTCCAAACCCACCTGAACATTGTGATCCTGGGCAAGCTGCTTTAGCAGGAGGGATTGGACTGGATGATCCCCAGAGGTCCCTTCCAACCCTCACCACACTGCAAATCTGTGACTCTGTGAGCACTCGCATCAACATCTTCATCCCCTTGCCTGTGTAAATCCCAGGCACAGTAATTTCCTGGTCGATCTGTTCCATTAGGGCATTGCAGGGCCATCAGTTAATGAGGCTGGTTTCAGGCAGGATGCTGCTCATCAGAGGTGTCCCTGCTGCTGCAAAATCTACATCTGGCCGCTGTTGTGCATCTCGCAGCCGAGCTGCAAGTGCATGGTGACAAGGACTGTGCTTCTGCATCCCCTTGCCAACAATTCGTCTTGCAAACGAGCTGGGGCAGCTCAGGCCCACCCCAGCCCCGCAGTGCCTGGGCTCCCTGGCACACTGTGGCTGGCTCACGCCGCTCTCTTAGCCGCCCTTCACCGGACAAATTTCTCGCGAGCAGGCCACGCATCTGCATTAATTTAGATGGCTTAATGTGGGGAGCTCATCAGCTTGATTTCCCCCGTGGCTCCAGGAGTCAGCTGGGGCGCCGGGGCCTCCCATTAGCGGTCCAGCCCGGTGGCAGATGGCGGGTGATGGCTTGCGGAGGCTGCGGAGCTGACGTGCCCCATTGTGCGAGAACACAAAAGCGAGCTGGGCTGGATGGCTTTTTTCCTCTCTTCCCCCCTCCCTTCTGCTTTCATTTTCCTTCAGTGCTGTCACCCTCACAGCTAATTCCTGCAGCTCTCTTTATTTATTTACTTGGTTTCGCGGTGGGGAGGGCTGTGAAGTCACTGGTGCTGTTTTCCATGCTGATGCTCCTGCCCTGTCCCATGCGAGCGTCTTGCGGACTTTGCCGTTTCCCACCTTTAATTCTCCACCTGGATGTGCAGGTGGGGTATGTGCTCCCGTGTGCATGCACACCGAAGCTCTTCTTGGACGATTTGGTCACATAAACAAGTAATTAGGGTGTGATGGTGGGGCTCCTGAGGGGTCGTTATGAGCCACGAGGTTTTGTTAAGATAGATTTAATCTTTGTCCTGGATATTTTGGTGTCCAGCGGTTTTTCAGGTCTCTCAACTGCCTGTGCTGCGATTATTCATTTATTACTGAGTTTTCATTGCTTTTGTTAGTACCAGAGAGGTGCCTGCTTTGGAGTGCAAGGCTTTTTTGTCTGCTGCAGATGCACATTTCAGGAGAGAGAGGGCTGATTCCCCAGGCTCAATGCAGGAGGGGCTGAAGATCCCTGTGGAGGCCCCCTGAAGATCAAGCTTATGAGTTTGGCTCTGATTTCCCCAGTGTACTACAAACACCGGGGCAAAGCTCAAGCTGAAAGCTTAAAGTCAGGAAGAATGTCCTCCCTGCAACCCCACCGTTGAAGAGCAGTGTTTGACTTCTGCCTGCTCTCTAAAGCCCACATTGCTTTTGCAGTGCCACCATTGCATATTATTTAGCACCGCTCCAATCTAGGCAGGCTTCCACACGTGTGCATCCCAAACCCTTAACAAACCTTAATTAAAATGAAATTTCATGGCAACAGGGAGCTTAGGTGGCTAAACGTTGTTAACCCTGGCATCTGGAGTGGGAACGTGGTTGGAAAGTTAATGGGAACAGCAAATGCATAAGCAGGGATGGAGATGGGAAAGTCCCAGGTGCCCAGGGTGAGATCACTCTCTCCCATGGGTGCACTCAGCCAGCAAAGCTAGGGAGCCTTTGCAGAAGAGATGCAGCCACGTCCCTCCTCTGTGTTGTCATTTGTATGGCTCTCCCATCACTAAGAGCCTTTGAAGACAGATATTGATGTTTAAATTTGGATTGTGTGTTAAGTGTCCAACCTTTCTTCTAGCACTTCTTTCAGCTAGAGCTGTGATGCTGAGTCCTTCTTCAGGCTGGGCATTGGGCTCTGAGGTTTCTTTTCAGAATTTCCTCTTGTCTTTTGTTCATGACAATAAATTTTGCTGCAGAGGTTGTTTGGAAGAATAGATGGGGAGCAATGGAGGACCTAAGGCCTTAGTACCTTTGCAGAGGGCTTTGCTGATGGTAGGCACAAGCCCACAGGAGAATCTATGTGTTCTAGTCAGGGGATCCCTACTTGGGCTGCCTGGCAGCCTAGCCCCTCCCCCCTCCCCCCCCCCAAAGCACAAACTTTTGGGTAAAATATTTGCAAATCCCACATCAGAAACTAACCCAGGCACTTCCCAACCCTTGTCCTCCTGGGAAATTGACAGAGCCCATCTTTGCAGCCCTTTCAGCTAACAGTTATCCCCTTCAGGAGCACCCCTTGGGAATTACCAATTTAAAGGCTTCTTGATCCTCACCATCCTCACTTCATGTTACCTAGAGCTTCTCACTGTATCTTGTTCTCACAAAGAGCACCAAAGATCTTTGAGGAGAGAGGCACTACCTGAGGTTACTTGTGTTTGTCTAATGTATGATTGGAAAAAAAAAAGAGTATCTGAAGTATCTACCTGAATGCCTTAGGAAGGTGTTCAGAGCCGAAATTCTCTTTGTTTTCACAGAATCCCAGTGTGGTGTGGTGGGGGTTGGAAGGGACATCTGGAGGTCATCCAGTTCAACTGGCAGGCTGCCCAGGATCACAATGTCCACGCAGGTTTGGTTCTCTCCAGAGGAGGAGACTCCACAACCTCTTCTAGCAGTCTGCTTGAGGGCTCCAGAACCCTCACAGCAAAGAAGTTTCTCATGTTCAGATGGAACCTTCTGGGTTCTAATTTGTGCCCAGTGCCTCTTGTCCTGTCACTGGGCACCACTGACAAGAGCTCAGCCCCACTCTATTGCCCCTTGCCCTTTAGTATTGATCAGCATTGAGAAGATCCCCCTAAGGCTGCTCTTCTCCATACTAAAGAGCCTCAGGTCTCTCAGCCATTCCTCCTCATAGAGTTGCTCCAGGCCCCTCAGCGTCTTTGTAGCCTTCACTGGACTCTCTCCATTACTTCATTGTCTCTCTTGAACCAACAAGTCTAGAACTGGACACACAACTCCAGATTTGTCCTACAGCTCCCTGAAAGGAGGCTGGAGCCAGGTGGGGGTCTCTCTTCTTCCAAGTAACAAAAGTGGCAAGATGAGAAAATGGTCTCAAGTTGCACCAGGGGAGGTTGAGATTGCATATTAGAAGAAACTTCTTCACTGAAAGGCTTCTCAAACACTGAAACAGACTGCTCAGAGAGGTGGTTGATTCCCCATCCCTGCAGGGATTTAAAAGCCATGTAGATGGTGGAGTTACCATCCCTGGAAGTGTTTAAAGGAGGCTGGATGAGGCACTTAGTGCCATGGCTTAGTTCATAGAATCATAGATTCTATGATTAAAGGAGGCTTAGTGCCATGGCTTAGTTAATTAGAAGGGTTAGGTGATAGGTTGGACTCAATCTCAGAGGTCTTTTCCAACCTAGTTAATTCTGTGGTTCTGTGATGTGGTGCTAAGGGACATGGTTTAGCAGCAGATTTCATCAAGTTCGATAATGGTTGGACTTGATGATCTTAAAGGTCTTCTCCAACCAAAATGATTCTATGAATCCATACACACACGTACGCTACCCTGCAGAGGCTGACAGGCGATGCCGGGCTCCAGCCCCGACTGCCAGCAGCCCAGCAGAGGCGCAGGCAAGGAGTTAACACTCGCTGGCTCCTGCACAGAAACACAATCCCCATCCTCTCCGAGCTCCTGGAGAGAAATCAGTGCAAACATCAAACCGCACGTCCTGTACAGCGGGGCCGATACGGCAGAGCTCTGAACTTTCCCTTTGAGGTGGTAATAGTTTGGCTGGCGGCCAGGAGCGGCAGCCCCGAGCGGAAAGGGGGACTTCCAGAGATAAGCTATTTTCAGCCCGCGGAGCTTCTCACCACCCCAGAAACGGGGGAAAAAAGGGACGAGCTCTGCGGCTGCGGTCATGTGTCCTGCTTTCGTGGATTTGGCCTATTTTCTGAAGAATGGCTGTAATTCAGCTTGAATTTCCCCTGGCTGGCTGCCAGCAGAATAGGAAGCTGTTGCTATTGCCAAAGAGCAAACAGGAATGTAGATATGTAACTCGGCCACGGGGACGAGATGACAGCTCAGGGCTTAGCCGCTGCGAGGAGGAGCAGCAGACCTAGGAGGAAGCTGGGCGCTCTCAGGATCACGGAGGTTCCATCCTATCCACATCTTTGATGTCTCGCTGTGACACAGCACGCGCACCTCTGAGGGGTGGGAGCAGAGGAACGCTCACTAGTTGGAAAACCATCAAGGCTGGTGAGGGAGCTGGAGCACAGCCCTGCGAGGAGAGGCTGAGGGAGCTGGGGGTGTTCAGCCTGGAGAAGAGGAGGCTCAGGAGAGACCTTATCGCTCTCTACAACTACCTGAAAGGAGGTTGTAGCCAGGTAGGGCTTGGTCTCTTCTCCCAGGCAACCAGTGACAGAGCAAGGGGACACAGTCTCAAGCTGTGCCGGGAGAGGTCTAGGCTGGATGTTAGGAAGAAGTTCTTCACAGCGAGAGTGATTGGCTGCTCGGGGAGGTGGTGGAGTCGCCGTCCCTGGAGGTGTTCAAATAAAGACTGGATTAGTGCCATGGTTTAGTTAATTGGAAGGCTTAGGCGATAGGTTAGACTTGATGATCTCGGAAGTCTTTTTCAGCCTGGTTAATTCTGTGATTCTGTGAAATTTAGAGTTAAAATGAAGAGAAAGGAGCTCAACCTGAAAGAGTGTTGTGGAGAGGCTGGTGCTGGTCTCTTCTCACAGGTAATTAGAATCAGAATCAATCAGGTTGAAAGAGACCTCCAAGAACCTTCCCGTTCCTCATTCCAGCCCTTCTTGTGGATGGGAGTCACATTAGCCAGTTTCCAGTCTCTGGACCCCTCTCCAGTGAGCCAGGACTGTTGACAAATGATGGAAAGTGGCTTGGCCAGCTCATCTGCCAACTCTCTCAACACCCTAGGATGGATCCCATCTAGCAATAGAACAAGAGGGAATGGCCTCAAGCTGCAACAGGGTGAGATTAGACTGGACATTAGAAAAAAAACTTCACAGAAAGAGTGGTCAGGCATTGGAATAGGCTGCCCAGGTTGTTGGTTTAGTCACCAGCCCTGGAGGTGTTTAAAGGTTGTTCAGATGTGGTGTGTGGAGATATGGTTTAGGGGTGAACTTTGTAGAGTAGGGTTCTCGGTTGGAATTGAGGATCCCAAGGATCTTTTCCAACCTGAACGATTCTGTGATTTAGAGCAGTCCTCTGTAATGCTAACTCCACGTCCAACTTGTTCTGTGTCTGCTCTGGCCTCTCTTCTGTCCTCCCCATGTGCACAGGGGACACTGTGTGTTTCCCTTGCACTGGTGTGAGGTGGCTCCTCTGCCTCAAGAGATGCAAACCCAGCCTCTTCTGACTGTTTCTCTATGTGAATAACTTCTTTAGTCAATGTGTGCACCATTTCCACCTCTATTTCATTCCTTAGAATGAAAAAAGGGGGCAGTTTATCATGCTCAGCACAGGGCATGGCCGTGGTGAAAGACGTAGTGTTCTGGAGGATTTAAAGTTAATTTCCGTTGGACAGAGAGGCCCTTGTTTGGGTTCCTGCCTCTTGAAGGCTGGGCAATTGCCTTTCTCCGGTGCTCTGTCTGCCTTGGGTCTGCAGGGAGTCTTTACCTTGTGCCTTTGTGCAGTTCTTCCCCTCAGCCAGATGCTGTGCTGCTGGGAAGTTTGCAGATCTCTTGTGTTTTAGAGTCTGAGGACTCAAAGCTGCCATCTAGCCCGTGCTCTGCAGTGGGATGTGGGAGAAAGGTATGTGTAGGTACCACACAGTTCGTCATATTTGACTGCCTGGTCTGTGGTGACAGACTGAGTGTCTGTCTGTGCTGTGCTGGGGTTTTTGCTGTGTGCTAAGAGATGCTTCATTGTATGCACCACACCACCGAGGACCACTAGATTTGACAGAAAGGTGCAGGGCATCATCTTGGAGGCAGTCCCACCTCTTCTAGGCACTCAGCCAGCTGCTGCCCAAGGGAGTATCTCAGTCTGTACAGCGAGCCCACTCTGCCTGTGTGTAGCGCAAGTTTCTCTGGTTATCCCAGCTATGCAGGGGCATCCTAACAGCCATGGCTTGGCAGCACTGAGCTCCTTCACCCAGGCAAAGCCCCCACTGCCTCGGGGCCGACCCTGCAGCAGCAGGAATGAAAAAGAAGAGTGAATTACCAGCACTGCTGTTTGCTGTTGGCCTGATAAAAATGGCACATCGTGCAAGCCTTCTATAAATCACAGGTTCCACTCGGAAAGGAGTTTTCTGTGGTAATTAATGAGCCAGTATAAAGACGTTAAATGGAGAATGTGTAGTGATAGAAAGGCTTGTCATTCACTGAGCCATCTTCCCCCATGTGAATAACCACGAGGGAACAAAGGCCAAACTCCTTATAGACTGAAGTGCACTATCTCTGATAGCTGGGAATGAAGTAATTCTCTGCAAATAACAAAGGCGCAGTGAAGTACATTAGTAAACTAATTACAAGAGAGCTGGTAAAAACAGATGCTGGGAATTTAAAGCTATTATTGGGATGATTGCTGGCAGAAAAATGGTGGCCGACAACAAAAAATTAAAAAAATGCATCTCATTGAAAATTCATTAGCTTGTAAATCAGGACAGCTCCCTGGCTGAGAGCAGGGCTGGTGGCATTTCCGTAGGCAGTCGTGATGAAAAGCTTCCTTTCCTTCACCTTTCTGGATTCCTCCGCCGCCGCCTCCGGAGGTGCTGAAACGAAGCGGGCGAGCGCAGAGCCCCGGGGATGGCTGCTGGCTTTGTGGAGCAGGAGGTCTGAGCAGGGATGCTTCCACCCGGAGGTGCTGCGAGGGCCGGGGCGGGGTAAGACCGTGTGCTCGGATGGCTCGCTGCCTCTCCCGCCCGAGAGAAAGCAGGGTTGCTCGGCTGCGCTCGACATCGGAAGCAGCTGGCTGTGAACAAAGTGGGCCAGGGCCAAAATTGGCTGTGCAGGAGCTTCCTCTTATAGCATCTCCATCAATATTTGGGAGAGGGATGGAAAACATTGTGATTGTGCAACAAATCAAAATGGTAACTATGTAATTTGTCTTAATTGTGTGTGTCGGAGGAGGAAAAACACGAGGAGCTCCGGATGGGAATCTGGCAGGAGAGACCTGCCTACTGGCAGCGTGCTGCATGCTTTGCTTTGCTCTTGCTAAGCCAGCCTCTCTCAGAGGCTTGCAGGCCCGCTTGCCCCTCATTTCTCATCATTTCAGGGTTCTCCAGGGGCACTTGTATTGGATAAACCATAGATATTTTGCAAAGAACGAATATGTGCTTTGGAGGAAAGCCTGGGAGTTAGTGAAGTCCTGAGGAAGCCATTGCCTAAAGCAGAGTGAGCAGTGCATGCAACAGGAGGGAGCATCGTCTAGTGGTCAGGCGTTGGAATGGGCTGTCCAGGGGGGTGGTGGAGTCACCAACCCTGGATGTGTTTAAAAGTCTCCTGGATGTGGTGCTTGGGGATATGGTTTAGGGTGAACCTTGTAGAGTAGGGTTCTCAGTTGGACTTGGTGATCCTGAGGGGCTTTTCCAGCCAGAATGTTTCTGTGATTCTTGCATTACTGGAGGCGGGGGGGGGCTGTTTGAGATGGAGGAGCTTTGTGTGATGCTGGGAAAGAAGTCACCCTGCAGAAACCCAGGAGCCCTTTGGGGTGACTTGTACTACTGGGCAGGTGTCACAGCAGCCAATGTTGCCTGGCCAGCATCACCCATGGTGCTGGAGCACTGAGATGATGACAGATAACCTCCTTGTGCACTGCAGAATGGCTAAGCCCATATGCAGTCCACCCAAGCAAATTAAGAGTTGTTTATGACATTTAATACTCCCTCTTCCCTCCAGCAGCAGGGCGGCAGGACCACAGGTTTGGCTTCACAAATGGTCGCCTCAGGATACACTAAACATTGTCATGAGCCAGAGAGCAATTTCGGCTTGAAAAATTACTGCAATAGCTCTCTGTGATAAAGGTCTTGCCTGGCAATGCCTCCCTCTCCACCAGAAACTTCTTCTCTCCCTGAAACCAATTTGAAAGTGCTAAAGGGGCTCTTTATTAGTTGATTCCCCTGCAAAACAAGAGGGTGCTGGAAGATGAATAACCACCCCGGGCTATCTGCTGTGCTGCTCCCTGTAGCAGGTAACTCAATGTGTTGTGGATTTGGCTCAGCTTCCAGCTGAAACTTGGACATGATGGGATGCTGCTTCTGAAGAGAGGAAAGGAAGAAATTTGGTCTGTGGGACTGCCAAGGTACATCTTTCCAAGTAATTTATAAGCAGCTTTGCCTTGTAAGTAGCCTGGTTCTCAAGGGATGAGGCTGAATTTAAGCTGTGACTGTGGGCGTTGCATCCCCTGTGCCTTTCTCTAAACCTATAGGTTTATAGGAAAGGTTTGAGGATCCTCAGACAGCTCCAATTACTCACTGGTCTTCAGCGAGGGTGTTTGTGCTGCTGCACTGAGACTCACTGCCTGGCAGAAAGTTACATGGGGGTATTGAAGCCAGCAGTGTGCCCAGCTGGGCAAAAGGCCAACAGCATCCTGGCTTAGGTCAGGAGTAGTGTGGCCAACAGGACTAGGGAAGTGATTGTCCCCCTGTTTTTCATGCTAGTGGGACTGCACCTCAAATACTGGGTTCAGTTTGGGGCCTCTTGCTCCAAGAAGGACATTGTCGTGCTGGAGGATGTCCAGAGGAGGACAGTGAGGTTGGTGAAGAGTAGAGAGCAGAAGTCTCCTAGTGTTGTTGAGCCTGGAGAAAAGGAGGCTGAGGGGAGACCTCATCCTACAACTCTCTGAAAGGAGGTTGGAGCTAAGTGTAGAGTTGATTTCTTCTCCCAAGTAACAATTGATAGGACAAGAGGAAAGAGCTTCAAGTTGCAGAGGAGGTTTAGGTTGGACACGAGGAACAATTTCTTCCCCAAGAGGATTGTCAAGCCCTGGAACAGGCTGCCCAAAGCAATGGTGGAGTCCCCATCTCTGGAAGAATTTAAAAGCTGTGTGGAGGTGGTGCTGAGAGACATGATTTAGTGGTGACTTGGCAGTGCTGAGTTAACAGCTGGACTCAATGGTGTTAAAGATCTTTTTCAACCAAAATGATTCTGTGATGCCCTGATTGCAGGCTGAGATGATGTCAGACCGCAGCTGCATTACTGGCAATTTTGGGTCTGAGTAGGCAGCATTTGGGCAGCACCGTTGCGCAAAGGAGAGCATGGCAAAGGCCAACTGCTTTCAGAGCTTTCCTCTGGCAATAGCAGCTCTCCTGGTGTTCTCTGTTCTCTCAGGTCACGACAACAAGGGTGGTGAGGTGTTGGATGTTGGGAATGCTTCCTGGCGTGCTGTACTGGGACAGAGTGGGCACAGTCTCTCTCTGGATATACAGCACTTAGTCAGCTTTATGGAAATGGTGAAGTGCTTCAGTATAAAACATCTCTTGGGATGTGCAGGCACAAATCGCTTCCACTCATGGGAGAGCACCCCTGCATTAATGACTGATGGGGCTGTAGTTATTTTTCCAATAAGTGAGCTATAATCAGTACCATAAATACACTAAATGTTCTCTAGGACTGGGAGCCAGGCTTGGAGGTGTGTCTGGTTGTGCAGGAGAGGCTGAGTGTGCTGGTGATGGGAAGCACATTCAAGGGAGCGTCAGGAAGAGGAGTGGAGCTGCATTGCAGGCGTTTGCAAGGTTTTCCTGGTGCCATGACAAAGTCCCTGCAGGGAGCCTTTGCAGGGACAACTCTCCCTCCTCCTCCTCCCAGCCCTGGTCCTTCTCTCATGCAGGGTTGGCAGAGCAACCAGGGACCCCTGAGCATGTTCTCTCCAACCACTTGTCTGCACTCAGTGGAGGTGTGTCCATCACTTTTGCAAGACATTTATCACCTGTACACAGAAACAGCCTCTGCAGGGCTGTGTGCATTTTCCCACTCACCTCTCAAAGCACCAAAGCAAACAGTAAATCACGGGTGGGTAGAATCCATCAGCAGTGTTCATAGTGGTGTGGTGGGGAGGTGACCTGAGCTGGATTTGCCTCACAGTCATTTCACATATTATGCAAAAAAATGAGAAGTCATAGTCTCAGGTCAGGCAACAATTGCCTCCTGGTGGACTTGAGTCATAAAGCTCTGGATTTTCATTTTTTCCTTTCTCTTCTAAAATATCTGTTGCATGTTCCCTCCCGTGGGCAGCTGCTGTGTCCCACTGTGAGGCATTAGCTCGTTTGTCTTCCTTTCATCCCTGTCCCAGGGGCTTAGGGCAGGGGGAAAAAGAAACAGGCCAGGTGGAGACTTTGTGCCTAAGCTAGAGAAGTCCGTCTGACGGCGTCTTCTCAGCCTTGTCTGAATTACTTCGCTCAGCTCTGATTGAGTGTAACGAGACAGGAGGATGCAAAACGCAGAGAGGGCAGGGAGCCTGGACCGTGCTCCACCCCTGCTCTCAGCAGTGGATCCAGCTCCGAGAGGTAGGAAACAACAGGGATAAGCATTTGTTTGCAAACAGAAAGCCTGCAGGGCTGCCTCTCTTTCACT
This sequence comes from Tricholaema leucomelas, assembly GCA_013400475.1. NCBI lineage: Eukaryota > Metazoa > Chordata > Aves > Piciformes > Lybiidae > Tricholaema lacrymosa > Tricholaema leucomelas. The sequence continues at coordinate 299,327 of WAAF01012438.1, read as the reverse complement.
CTACATCTGCCCAGCACAGAGCAAGATGAGGCTTCCTCCTTCTCTCATCTCGCTGTATATTTTGGTTCCTCTTCAACCAGCTACATTCCCCCCAAACGTCTTCCTTGATTCAAACTCTCCGGAGTCTTGCCGCCCGTTTTCTTTGGAGCTCAGCACGGACAACAGAGATTTGGAATTTTCACCCCTGTGACGAGCGTGCAGGTTTTCCTCTGTTCTGGAGAGAGGCACGGCTGCTCTTTGGCATTTCCCTCCCCTTTCCAAAGCTGAGAGCGAGGCGATTTTTCTTCCCCAGGGCTGGGAGCGAAGCCCCCCGCGCCTGCTCCTCCTGGCGCATTAAATAGCTGAAGGGGCGGCGCTGTCGTTCACGCTTCGCTATGCACAAAGCAGCTCCCATTCACGGCCGGGCTCAGGGCACTTCAGCAACAGCCTGGCACAAAAGCAGCATTAGACACGCAGGGCCGGCTCGCAGCCGCAGAGGCTGCTCTGCAGCTGGAGTAGCCACCGGGCTGGTGTGGGGATTTTATTTCTTTTTGTTTGTTTGTTTTTAGTTTGGTAAAATGCATCTTAAAGAAAAAAACACAACCAACAAACCGATATAGAGAAAGAGGATGCAGGGTTTTTTGTTGTGTTTTTTTTTTTTGGGGGGGGGGGGGTGTTGTTTCTCTTGGGACTTGAGGAAGCATCCCTGTTTGAAAGTAGGGGGAAGAGATGAGAGATCTGTGGTGTCCGTACGCCCTCCATCTTTTGTACTGGCTCTTCTTGTAGGGTTATCCTCTATTCCCAGAGTACAGAAGGGAGCAAATTCATAGATTGATGAATTCATAGAATGGTTTAGGTTCACAAGATCATAGGGTGTCAGAGGTTGGAAGGGACCCAAAGAGATCATCGAGTCCAACCCCTCTGCCAGAGCAGAACTGAAGGGTGAAAGGGACTTCAAAGATCATCTAGCTCCAAGCCCTTGTCAGGGGCAGGGACCCTTCCACTAGACCAGATTGCTCAAGGTCTTATCCAGCCCGTCCTTGAACACCTCCAGGGAGAGGGCTTCCTTGACCTTGGATGTTCCACTGTCTCATCACCCTTACTGTGAAGAATTTCTTTCTAATAGCCAGTCTAAATCTACCTTCCTCAAGCTTCAGTCCATTCCCTCTCATTCTGTCACCATGAGACTTGTGTCTGCTAAGCCTTCACCTGAAGTCCTCCTTGAAAATATTCCCTGGCAGATTGCTTACTTAATGGTGAAGATCTCCTAAGCTAGAGGCAAATGGAAGAGGATCATAGAATGATAGAATGCATCAGATTGGAAGGAACCTTCAAAGGTGATCTTGTCCAGCTCTCCTGCAGTGAGTGGGGATGTCTTCAACTAGATTTGGATGTCACCTTTCTGCTTGCTTTGTGGCATGGAAAGCATTTGTGAAGGAGTTGTGGTGCAAGGGGAATGGGTGCTTAACGACTACCAAGGGTTGGTTCTGCTGGAGCTGTCAGCCTGATTTGAGAGTGGTTTAGGTCTGAATTTAATTGGCATGATGGTCATTGTGTTTTAAAAGCAACCCTGACTTCTGCTGACCTGAGCAGAGATTATTTTTTGTTAGTAAGTTGGAAAATTCAGTATGAAAATCAGCAGCTGGAGTCAGTTCTGGCCATGGCTTGTTCTGCCACACCGGACAGGGGCATCTAAAAACCCAAGTACTTGAGTCATAGAATCATAGAATCAGTCAGGTTGGAAGAGACCTCCAAGCTCGTCCACTCCTACCTATCACCCAGCCCTGTCCAATCAACTAGACCATGGCAGTAAGTGCCTCATCCAGTCTTTTATTGAACATCTCCAGGCATGGCAACTCCACCACCTCCCTGGGTAGCCCATTCCAATGCCAATCACTCTCTCTGTGAAGAACTTCCTCCTAACATCCAGCCTAGACCTCCCTTGGTACAACCTGAGACTGTATCCTCCTGTTGCTGGTTGCCTGGGAGAAGAGATCAACCCCCACCTAGCTACAGCCTCCCTTCAGGTAGTTGTAGACAGCAGTGATATCACCCTTGAGCCTCCTTTTCTCCACGCTAAACAACCCCAACTGACTTGGAGACATCTCTCCATTAAACTCTTGTTCCTTGCAGTGCGTCAGCTTTGAAGCATTTTAACCACGTGCCTGCCTTGAAAGAGGTCTGAATGAAGAGGTTGGTGACAGACGTGGAGAAAGGATCTTCACTTGTGGACCATTATTTGTGGACTGCCTGGTGGAAGTGGCAGTGACAGTGAGGATGCGCAGCTCTCCTAGCATCCCCTTGTGCCAGAGCCAACCTGAGTGCCTCTTTCCCCATAAGTAATTTAAAAGCAAAAAGCAATGTGATTGCAGAACTTAGCTGAGCTTCCTAAATATCCTGCTAACATCAGGCTTGGCACTGAACCTTTCAACTCTTCTTCCTCCCCTTGTGCCTGCAGTTGATAATAATGTTTGGGTTTTAATGATCCTGACAGACCTGGGATTTGTTTTGACACAGCAAGTTAATATTTTCTTTTTCTATATCAAATCTAGGTCAATCTCTGGCTTAGCACTAATGCTGTGGTGAGCAAGAAAGGATTGGCCACTAATGGTTTCAATTTAGTTTTTCATGGAGTAAAGAAATTTTCACTCTAGCTATTTTCATTTGTATTCCATTGGCCTTTCCATGGGACCTGTTAGGATGGAGAATGTTTGTGCTTCGATTAGAGGAGACCCAGCAAATTCATTTCAGCAAAACAAATCCTCTGTGAAGATGGATGAGAATAAGAGCTTCTGCTTACCTGTGCTGTGCCCCATAGGACATGCCTTTGGTTAGGTGATGTGAGATCCTGAGCGTGGGGTTCTCTTTAGGGAAGAGCCTCACTTGTGATACAACCTTATCCTAGTTGAGGTTCTCCATGATACAGGAGGAAGAAGAAGAACAAAGAATATTTACTCTCCCTTGTGCATTAGTATGGCTGTAAACTCAGATTGACTCTAGCCTTGGCCAGTGTCTTGGGGAGAAGGTTCACCCATGGCTGCAGTGTGGAAGGGCTGCTAGGACCATTCCCCATCTGTTGTGAGCCTGTTTCATTTTGTATTTCCCTGCCCTGTGCTGGTCTGTGTGTACCATGACCAAAATCCAAGTGTGATGATAGCAGAAGCTCTGGGACACCACACCTTGGAGCACCAATGTGGATCAGTGAGTGTGTGCATGATTTAGGTTGATTTTATGACTACTTCATGCTCACTGTGTGTATGGATGGCACCATGCTACACATGGAGATGTTTAATGGGAACAGAATAGCTTTTACCTCATCAGTGACAGTGAAAGGAGCTTGGGGCAGCACCAGTCCCGCTGTTGGCACACTGATGCTGCATTGCTGGTTGGCGGAGCCCGCAGGCAGATGGATTAGAGGGTGCCTCCTCTCTTAGGAGCTCATGGGTGAATATTGTGATTGCATCTATTTATTTTTAAAATTGTTATGGCCATTAGCATAGAAATGAGATGCAGCTCCCTGGCTCCTGGCCAACCCCACCCAGTCTGGTGTGCAGCTCTGTGGCAGCTGAAACAACAGTGCCCAGCTGATAACTGATGTTTGGTGCTGAAAGACAAGTGAAAAACAGGAGCAAGCACTCTGCTGGAGGAGTCTGTTACAGTCGGTGGGGATGTGTGTAAAACCTCATGGGTCAGCAGAGATTCAGCCCCTCCAAGCAATGCCCTGTAGAGCAGCTGTGCTCCAGTCCCTCTCCTCTCCTTATGCCCAGTGACCAGTGCTGTGACCAGCAGAATGAGTGAGGTGATTCTTCCCCTCTACTCTGCTCCCATGAGACCCCACCTGGGGTACTGCATCCAATTCTGAGACCTTCAACAGAAGAAGGACTTTTGACTGCTGGAGCAGGTCCAAAGGAGGCCATGAAGATGATCGGAGAGCTGGAGAACATCCTCTATGGGGATAGGCTGAGAGAGGTGGGGCTATTCAGCCTGGAGAAGAAAAGGTTGTGGGGAGGGTTTATGGCAGCCTTCCAGTACCTGAAGGGAGCTACAGGAAAGATAGGAAGAAACCTTTTACAAGGGCTTGCATTGGTAGGATGAGAGGGAATGGCTTTGAGCCGGAAGAGGGGAGATTTAGACTGGATTTTAGGAAGAAATTCTTGACAGTGAGGGTGGTGAGACACTGGAACAGGTTACCCAGGGAGGTCATGGAAGCCCCCTCCCTGGAGGTGTTCAAGGCCAGTGTGGATGGGGGCTTGAGCAATCTGGCCTGCTGGAAGGAGTCCCTGCCCATGGCAGGGGGATTGGAACTGGACGATCTTTAAGGTCCTTTCCAGAATAAACCATTCTATGATTCTTCTGTGATTTAATTTCAGGCTGAGAGCAGGCTCCCAGATACTCACTCATGTTCAAGCTTTGTTGCTACTTTCTAGGAGATGCTACAAAAGCTTTTGTCTCCACAACTGTAAATAAACTGGTAAACCTGTTTTAAAAATAGCATTTTGTAGCTCAGCACATGAATTTTTAATGCATCTTCTGCAAACCAGCTGGTCTTGGCAAGGGTCACAGTGTTTCCTAGGCATTTAACATAAAACTGTGCTTCAAAGCCACATTATAGGGTCGTTGAAGAGTAATGTTTTACTTAACATCCTCATAACTGAATTATTTATAACTTCCCATGTTTTATTCATGATAAATATTAATACTAGTGTCTTTAAGAGTAGAGGTTATTGCTGCAGTTTTACCTATAAGAGGTGATATTATTGAAATAAAGGAACGGCGATGAATTCTGTAACCAGCAGAGCGAAGTCTGTGCCGGGGCTGTTCTCATTCACACCTCCCTCTTCTTATCAACCCTGTCAGCCACCAAAAACCCTCAGCACTGAGCATCTGTACATTTGAAAGGAGTTTTCCTGCAGGCATCTGAAGCTGGTGTTACTATTCCTCTATTTTCTTTGTGTCATTCTCATCAATTCTTGGATTTTTCTTTCCTGGGAAGAGTTCATTAACTTTGCTTGCAAGATACTTGCCCTGCTCTGGATTGCCAAATAGCAGCCCTGAAATATTCTTCCTTCAACTGACTTCCTGCAGGCACCCCCAGACCTCTCATTTTTTGAAGCATCTCTTGCCACTTCTGAATGAGAATTGCGTAGTGTAGGAGACTCCCCCAGCAGCCTTCCCATATGGCTGAGTGCTTGGGGCCATGAGCAGTCTCATTTCTAGGCTAAATCTGGGTGAGTTGGGTAAATTACCATTCCACCATTGGGCTCCATCCCTTACCAGAGAGAATATTTGCATTAGTTTTCATCTTGGGAAATGGAAGTAGAACCATAGAATGGTTTGGATTGGAAAGGGCCTTTGAACGTCCTCTAGTCCAGATCCACTGTGATGAGGAGGGAAATCTTCAACTAGAGCAGGCTGCTCAGAGTCCTGTCCAACCTGACCTGGAGTAGTTCCAGGGATGAGTAATCTACCATCTCTCTAAGCAACCTAGGCCAGTGTCATCACCCTCAGCATAAAAGATTTCCTCCTTCTCTCCAATCTAAATCTTCCTTTTCTAGTTTAGACCCATCACCCTTTGTCCTGTCTCAACAGGCCCTGCTCAAAAGTCTATCTCCAGCTTTTTTAAATGCCCTTTTAAGTACTGAAAGGCAAATAGAAGATCTTTCTGGAGTCTTCTCTTCTCCAGGATGAACAACCCCAGCTCTCTCAGCCTGGCCTAACAACAGAGGGACTTTCAGCTCTCCCATCATTGCTGTGGCCTCATACAAACAGGTCCATATGTGTCCTGTGCTGAGGCCTCCAAAGCTGGACCCAACTCTGTAGGTGAGGTCTTAGCAGAGTGGAGCAGAGGGACAGGATCCCCTCTCTCAACTTACTGTCCGAAATATACTTTTACAAGATCTTCTTCCCACCTGGCTGGAGCATTGCCCAGACACCTCCCAGTCCCATTCCCATGGGTGCATCCCAACGTGAGGCTGGCTGCCCATCCCACCTTCAGGGCTCCAAAACCTTCCCAAACCTACATCCGCATGGGGCCGGTGCTCTGCTCCATGTTACTCCATCAGCTTAACAAATCTGCAGTCGGTGGGTTGCGAGCGGTGGCCGCGGGAGCAGCGTGGGTTAATGCAACACATATTTAATGTATGATTGTTAATGGCCATCTCCCATCTGCCTGCGCCCAACTGGAGTTTGCAGATGAATGATTAAGCTGCCCTGACACAGGCGCAGGCTGTTCCTTAGCAGAGGAACATTCATTACACTCAACGCACGTGAAAGTGGCCGAGGCTTTCTTGCTGGGGAGAGGGGAATTACCGGGCTGGGGGCGCAGAGCAGGGGGCTCTTGGGCTTTATTTTGTATGGTAATGTGAGTGATCTTCCCACGGATGCGGCGCTAGAAATGAATCATGAGCTAAATAACCACCGGGATGTTTATTAGCTTCAGATATGTTTATTGCAGAGTCAACAGGCAGCACCTTCCAATTAATTAATAGTAATAATTACTGTATTATTTATGTTGCTCTAACAGCATGCCAGAGTCTTGCCGCACAACAGCTACAGCTGTGGCTGTGCTGAAGTGGGATGGGCTGTGTTCATCCTGCGTGGGCATGCTGAGCTTTGTCATTTGCTGTCGGGTGGTCTCAACCCCAAAAGCCTCCATTTGTGGAGCTGCTGAGCTCTTGGCAGCTGTTCTTTCTATCCACTGAAGCCTGTTGCTCCACAGCATGTGGATGGGACCGTTCCTTCCACGGTGCTGGAAGGCAGAGTATGTGATGAGCTGGAGCACCTGCCAAATGGAGGTGGAAAGCAGCAGTTGCAGGTTTTACCAGTTATCTGGGAGCTATTTTGGTCAAGGTATTTAAGCAAAAGGAATTTTTTGAGTCAAATTGTGCACATCAGAAAGGATCTTTGCAGCAGATAAGAAATTGGCAGCAACAGGAAGGAGAGACATCTCTTTTCTGTTTTAAGATTGGATGCAAAGCCTGCTGAAGCTGAGAGTGACCTCCCATACATGACAGTGCAGTGTTTGCCTCATTGCCTCCATAGAACTTGCTGTGAAGCATGTGGGTTGTAGAGCACCATCTCCTGTCTTGGTTGAGTCAGTCAGTTCAATGTACAGAGGCAGACACACAGCAAGACCTTACCACAGACATATAGCAAGACTTTGCCACTTGTGTTGTTACTCAATGCAGGAGGTAGGCTGCAAATCAGCCTCCTGTTCTTGCATTGCAGCCCCAGCCAGCTGAGGTGTTTCTAGGCCATGTGAAGTTGTTGACAATGGATTTCTCTTCATGTGTGAATGTTTTTGTCTCTCTTTTTGTCTTCCAGCGATGTCTGACTTCCACATCCACCCCCAGAATGCAGTGGTGGAGGAGGGTGGTGTGGCAAGATTCCAGTGCCAGATCCATGGCTTGCCTGAACCGGTCATCCTCTGGCAAAAGAACAGCATGCCAGTCAATACAGACAACGAAAGGTAGGACATCTCCAAGCCATGTGCTATTGTCCTTTCTCCAAAAGGTGACCAGGCTTGCTATTGCTCTCACAGCTGTGCTAGTACATGGCTAAATTGGGCTGAGGGCTGCCCAGGGAGGTGGTGGATTTGCTGTCCCTGGAGGTGTGCAAGAAAACCCTGGATGAGGCACTTAGTGCCGTGGTCTAGTTGATTGGGCAGGGCTGGGTGATAGGTTGGACTGGATGATCTTAGAGGTCTCTTCCAGCCTGGTTGATTCTATGACCAGCATTTCTGCCATGGAACTTTCTTTCAGTTAATGCTGTGGGTTGTCTGGGCTCCTGCTGGCCAGACACTGTGGAAATATTGCCTCTCCCAGGAGAGCTAGATAAACCCTGCTGGCTAAATTTGGAGGGAGCAACCTCCTCTGTCAGGATCAGCCCTCCTCCAAGTGGACTTTCAAGCACAAAGAGCCTATCTAGCAGGGATGAGGTGTCTTTGACATTCATCATCCCTCTGTGGCTCCATTTTGTGCAGCTCTTTCCAAGACAAGTCCATGATTTAGGGTCTTCCATGTGGGTCTTGTACTCTTGCAAACACTGGATTGTACCGTGGCCAATAGACTTTCCTTCCCAGGTGGACTCTCCTGTATGCGGTGACAGGGAAGCTCTACAGAGCTGCCATTTCCCATTCCCCTCCTGAAGAGAAATTCCAGCTGCCTCTCATCCCCAGCCTAGACCTGGGCCGGCACGTCCTCGCTTCCTGTGTTTGACAGGCTGCTCCCTTCGTGTCGGAAACGTCCTTCATCACGGTTTGATCCTCCAAGCAGTGGTGGGGCCTGGCAGCGAACAGGTGGCAGGAAACATGTGCTCTGTGCCAGCAGCCTCCAGCAGTCTCAGCTGTGGCCCAGGAGCCACGCAGCCGATGCATCGGGAGACAATCGGTCACAGCACACCTCACTGGCGCACTGACGTCTGTGCGTTGGGAGCAGGTGAAACCAGGAAGCTGTAAATATTTTCCTGAAAGTCTCTATTCTTAAAAATGTCAGCTCAGCAGCAGAATGTGGTTGGGCTCTTCGGAGGCAGGAGAAAACATGAGGGCTGGAACAATGCTTGACCTTTTCAGCGTTACGGTGAACTTACAGTAGAAGGACCCAAGAGGCCCAACCGTGCTGCGGGAAACTGCAACTGTCAGGTTTTGCTTTTCCTTGCGTTTTTCATCTGAGCTTTTTTTTCAGATCAGCACAGGGATGATTTGTTAAGCTTGATCTCTTCTGAAGGCTCCTTATTCGCACAAGCACTAAACTGGGGATAGTGTAGAGCAGGATGACTGGTCCAAGGTGGTATCGCAGAATGATAGAGGTTGGAAAGGACCTGTGGAGATAATCTGCTCCAACTCCCCTGCCAGAGCAGATTCACCTACAGCAGGTTGCACAGGATGGCATCCAGGTGACTTCTGAATGAATCCAGAGATGGAGACTCCCATTACCTATCTGAGCAGCTTGTTCCAGTGCTCTACCACTCTCAAAATAAAGTTCCTCCTGATGTTTAGATGGAACTTCCAGTGTTCAAGTTTGTGCCAGTTACCTCTTATCCTGCTGCTGGGCACTGCAAAAAAAAGACTGGCCCCGTCAGCAAAAGTAAGGGGTGCAGAAGTGGGCCTGATGTCTTATGTGCATCCTGATGAGATCTTGCAGGACAGGTGAAATTCCCTTGAAGTCTCTCATGCATTATTGCCCTTTTCCAATTGAGCTTGGCCCACACGTGTGGAGATGGTTAGAGATGTGGTCGAGTGTCACCATTCACTTGTGGCTGAGATGCTCCAAGACTGAATTCCTCGAGCCACACTCATCTTTACTGTTTCTCCACTGGTGCAGGGAGCTTGCCCAAGTCTTGGAGATTCACAGAATCACAGAATTGTTTTGGTTGGAAGAGATGTTTACGATCATCAAGTCGAACCATTAACCCAGCACTGCCAGGCCACCACTAAACCATGTCCCTCAGCACCACATCTATACAGTTTTTCAGTCCCTGCAGTGATACTGACTCCACCACTTCTCTGTGCAGCCAATTCCAGGCCCTTGACAACCCTTTTGGGGAAGAAACTGAAGACCATGGGCTAGGAGCAGTTTTGCCTATGCGCAGTGCCCTAATTTTGAACAGATCTGGTATTTTATAGAATCATAGAATGGTTTAGGTTGGAAGGGACCTCAAAGATCATCTAGTTCCAACCCCCTGCTATAGGCAGGGACACCTCCAAATAGAACAAGTCACTCGAGGCCTCATCCAACCTGGCCTTGAACACCTCCAGGAAGGAAGTATCCACAATCTCCCTAGGCAACCTGTTCCAGTGTCTCACCACCCTCACTGGAAAGAACTTCTTCCTAACATCCCCTCTTCCAGTTTAAACCCATTACACCTCATCCAGTCATTAAAGGACCTTGTAAATAGTCCCTCCCCAGCCTTCCTGTAGGTCCCCTTCAGATATTGGAAGGCTACTACAAGATCTTCTTGACGCCTTCTGTTCTCCAGACTGAAGAGCCCCAACCCCAGTCCTCAGAGGAGAGGTGCTGCAGCCCTCTGTTTATGGCCTCCTCTGGACTTGCTCCAACGGTTAGATGTCCTTCTTCTTTTGTAGGAGTAAAGTTACCAGGGAAGGTTTTTGTTGTCAGCTGTGTGGATTAATCTCTGACAGCAAGAGGCCTGGGTGATGCAGGTTGCTTCTCCCACTGGATTGTATCTCTACATTCATCACGCCGGGTGCATTTCTGCCTATAAAGTGTCTATAAATTTGTATGCCGAGCTTGGCGCTCGCAGCCTTTGAAGGCAGAATAATAGCTTTGGAATTGATTCTTCTAATGCTGTGGGCAGATTGTTAACAAAAATGAAGGCTTCTTCTCCTGGCATATAATTCATCCAAAACAATGGGCATTTGAAAGTCCCAGAGAGATTGCAATCAACTTGGGGACGTGCAGAAACTGATTGCTGTCACGCTGCCGCTGCAGCAGCCACCGAGCCACACGCTCGGAAGCCAGCACGGGGAGCAGGCTGTAGGCACTTAAGCATATGCTGATAGGGGGAAGAGATATTCTTCATCTTCCAGAAGGAAATGGATTATTAACTCATCACAGAGTAATGACTTGCAGCCAGCCAACTTAAACAGGGGGTTGCTGAGCAACCCCTAATGTATGTATACAAATATGTGTGTGTGCAGGCCTGGTTTAAATGGATTTAAATGTACCTGTGTCTTAAACATAGGGAACGTTTGTTGGCATTTACGCAGGCTCCCGCTCGCTGTCTATTTTAAACACACCTCTCATACGGTCACAGAACTGATTTGGTTGGAAAAGACCTGTAAGAGTATAACCATTAACCCAGCACTTCCAGGTCACTACTCAGCCGTGTCCCTCAGCATCGCATCTACACAACTCTGAAACCCCTCCAGGTATGAGGACTCCACCTCTGTCCTGGGCAGCCTGTTCCAGGGCTTGGAAACCCTTTCTGGGGGAAAAATGGTGTTGATATCCAACCTAAACCTGCCCTGGTGCAACATGAGGCCATTTGCTCTTGTCCTCTCACTTGTTTATTAGGAGAAGCAGCCTGCTCCCACCCTGCTCCAGCCTCCTTTCCAGGGAGCTGTAGAGAGCAAGGCCTGCCCATAGCCTCCTTCTAGACTCAACAACTCCCATTTCCTCAGCTGCCCCTCAGGAGACTTGTGCTCTAGACCCTTCATCATTGTCTTTCTTTGGACATGCTCCAGCACCTCCATGTCTTTCTTGTAGTGAGAGGCTCAAAACTGAATACAGTGTTTGTGATGTATTCCCACTAGTGCCAAGTACAGGGGGACTATCACTGCACTAGTGCTGCTGGCCACACAGTTCCTGATATGGGCCAGGGTGGTGCTGGTCTTCTTGGTCACTTGGGCACATGCTGTCTCATAATCGGGTGGCTGTTGACCAACACCTTTAGGTCTTTTTCCACTGGGCAACTTTCCAGCCCCTCTGCCCCACTATTCCACACATTTGAGGTTTTAAGCTCATGTGAGTGAAAGTCCTGGAGCTGGAAGAATGGAGCAGACACCACTTCTGATGCTTGTCCGTGGTCACTGTGCTTCACTCCCACATCTCCTGTGTTCACATGCACATGCACTGCCAAAGCTTTTCCACAGGTTAAACATAAAGCATCTACTTCATAGCCTTCCGCATCCTTTCTCAAAGGATGCATCAGAAGAGGAAGAAAGGGGACACGATCCCCTGCAAAGGAAGACCAGAGGATCAGTCATCCAAAAAAATAAAGAACTGTTGCAGTGGTGAGCATGAGCTCAGTGTGTCAGGGTCTACATGACTGGGGTGGCATTGGTGCCTCCGCAGTGGGGTATGGGGAGCCAGCCTCTTTTCACGTGTCCTGCTTTGTAAGTTCTTGTTCCTGCATTTCTGCTCCCACAGGTACACACTGCTTCCAAAGGGGGTCCTGCAGATCACAGGACTGAGGGCAGAAGACAGTGGGATTTTTCACTGCGTTGCCACCAATATTGCTAACGTGAAGTTCAGCCGGGAGGCCAGACTCACCGTGTCAGGTTAGTACCAGTAGACTCTGTCCTGACTGTCCTGTCTCCTTCCTGCTGCTGTTCCTGACCAGGACAGTTGAAGAGAGCTTCCGGCTAAACGCACTGAGAAGTGTTCCTCTATGCAGCCGTCACACCTTTCTTCCTCTGGATTGTTATTAGTTCCTGCCAGATCAGACCACTTGATAGCAGATAAATCTGTCTCTTTGCCTGTAAGTTAGCACCAGTTTCTGGGCAGAGGGAGGACAGTGGGAAAATGAGTTACAGCAGCTTTATATTGAATGAATTCTTTTGGAAATGGGGAACATTCATCGTTTCCTTATGAGACTGCCCACTCTGGAAGTAATTGCAGCACGTGGGGTGATCAGTTGTTTATCTAATGGGGCAGTTGTCTTCTGTAGGCTGTTAGCATTGCATTGAAACTGAAGAGGGCTAACCTTTCTTTGGAAGACAACAAGGAGAAGCCCTGAGCAACCCAGGCTGAATTTTGACTCGGTTCACCATCCACGTTTGAAGTCAATAGCTGAAAGAGGTTTTTACCTCTGAGAGCTTTGAAGAAATGGTGGTCTGCTCCTCCAAAAAAAAAAGGCCCAAATCTGGTTCCATGCTGCTTGATTTCATGCTCCCAGAGGTAGCTCGTGAAGCTGTGGTGAAGCTTTAAAGGCAAATCAAAGCAAGCCACATCCACACTTTGCATGTGCATGTGTTTGGCCTCTTTGTGAACACACACAAAGTGGCATGTGGAAGTGATGACCTTGGGCAGTGTGAAGCTTCCGTAGGGTGCAAATACGCTACCACAGGTCCATAGGCATGCTGCCTTCCACTCACCTGCCCATTGCCCATCCTTTGTTAGCTGTCCATGTGGGACCCAAGCTGATCTCTTGGAGCCCCTTGGAGCAGTAACTCGTCAGTTTCAAAGCCTGATGGCAGATTGTGATCTCCTAGGTAGGCTTTCATTGTCAGTCTTTCTAATTTAAAACACTTTCAGCTTCAGAAGTCTCCCCTGATGATTCAGTAGCTGCTCCTAGCATGAAGGAAGTGGGAAGTATTAAGTCAAATCATACAACTCAGCATGATCAAGCAGCCAGGAGTGAATAAAACCTTGGTGCCTTCTCTTTAGAAAAGTCTGGGATATGCTCAACTCCACGTATGCAAACAGGAGAGCATTTTTCTCCTGAAGTTGAGAGCATTTGTGGGTTACCTTCAGAGAAGATCAGAGTGCGAAAGAGGTGCTCACCTGCAAATTGTGAATACATCCAGCTGGCAGGGGAGCCTTTGAGATAAGGGACTCTGTATAGGTCAAAACCCCTCTGAGGTGGTGTATAGCCACTGTGTATACCCTGTCATAACAGTAGTAATGGATATGTGGCTCCAAATTCCCTGTGGAAATGAAGATTACAACTTTGGAGATCAGAGACAAGGGATACCTGCACAGGGCCAGTTGGGTGTGTGATTCTCTCTGAGCTGTTCTGTATGCAGCAAAAGACCTTTACCCTGTGAGCTGTGATCCTCCTGTCCATCATACAATCATTGGTACTCGGTGGTGGGAGGCTTGCCAGTGTACATTGGTATGCCACAGCCTGCCTTCCCCCCACCCCAGGATGGCTGCCTGGCCAGTGCTTCTGGAGCAGAAGACTCCACACTTGTATCAAGTGTCAGATTAGCCTCTGGTGCCTCTCAGCAAAGCAGCACGTCTGAAATGGGGTGAAGCTGAGGGAAGAGTGATGCTGTGTTTATCAACTCTGATGGGGAAAGCAAGCAGGTTAACTGGTTCTGAGAGCCTTTGATGCCTGTCACACTTCTGTTTTCTTGATCTATGTGAACAGTAGCTGCATGGAGGGAAAAAAAGAACAGTAGATTGTCGAGGTGGTGAAGTTCTTTGTGTCAGTGTATCCGTCTGAGTTACTATTGCTCTCGGGGCAGAAAGTGCTAGCTGTTCTCATCTGCCCATCTCTCATTTCAGATGGATATTTTCCAGGCTTCCTGTCTGTGAAAGGTTTGTGGGTTTTCTCTTCCTTAAAGCAGCTGGATGATGAATATAGGCACCATGTGCAAGTGTCTGTTGAAGGGCTTGGACTGTGCTTTGGTGACTATGTGTCAGTAGAGCTGCTGCCATGGGATGTTTCCATGCTCTTAGCCCATGGAAAAGCCATTACACTGGGTAAAACCTTGGGGAAAAAGGATTATTCTCTGTGATATTAGCCAAAAGCACACAAATACCTGTTGGATCAGGTCAGTGGGTATGTGCCCAGGCTTTGGCACATAAGCAGACACTGTGGTGTGCCACAGAGGTAGCACAGGAATGTTGCTTCACTGGTGTGGGTACCGTGTCAGTCAATACTGAAGTAACCTGAGTGAGCTGTGCACATGTCAACAGGCACGAAGCAGTGGTCTTGCAAGTCTTTCCATTTCCTCCCTCTTATGGTGAGGGATAAAGGGAGTGGTGCTCACTGCTCTTCATTGTGGCAGGATAGCTCACTCTCTTCTTAGCAGGACAGCAGCTTCAACCATTCATTACTTCACCCACAGAGCAGCACTGTGACTGCCTCACCAAGGTTTCCAAAGCGAGCCCTGGCTAGAAAGGGAGAAGATGGAGATGAACTCTGGGAACCCCTGTCCTGCAGGACAATACCATAGCCTGGCTGGAGAGGAAGAGGAGGGTGGCTGCCTATGGGGATGAAGGAGCCCATTCACAGCACTTGCCTTCCTCTCCTTGGCAGCGAGCAGCAGGGATATGTCTTCCAGCCCTCCCAGTTGATTGTTTTCAAGTGCCTGCTTAGCAGAGATGCTCCCGAGGGGCTGCCTCCTCCTCTGTACTGACACCTTTCCAGCATGAGCTGCGGCTTTCTCTGCTGCTGTCCTTTTGATCAAGATCTAACAGCCTGGGCCAGCCATGCTGCTAGAGTGCCTGTCATTGCTGGTGGTGCCAGAGACCTCCCTGTTCTCACCGTGACTGCTGCTGTTGGGGTCTCTGGGGACCATGTGCATCATTAAAGCCTTTTTCCCTTTCGAAACACATCCTCTCCTGCTTTGCCCTGAACCCTGTTGTTCTCCAGCAGCATTTGCGTGCTGCATATCCCTCGTTTTGTCACTCCTTCCTTCCTGATTCTGCATAAAAGAGCTCTTCTGGTTGAAGAAGAAAACCTTCTCCTTGATGGTCAGACACAATCAGCCTCTTTGCAGGGTGCTGGTGTCTAATCACCGTGTCTGTGCTGGGTCAGCATCCTTTTTGGCTCTGAAGCTGGCACTGCAGTGGGCACTGAGCTCAGTGGGAAAACTGTGGGACCATTATGTGGCCTTTGGAGTCTCCCTCTCTGGAGATATTCGAGACCTGCCTGGATGAGATTCTGTGTGATCTGATATAGATGATTCTGCAGTGGCAGGGGCGGTTGGACTGGACGAGTTTTTGAGGTCCCTTCCAGCCCCTAACTTTCTGTAGTCTGTGAAGGTGAAGTCCTGCAGTGGAAATGCCACTTCCAGAGATGAGCAGGTTTTGGCCAAACTCAGAGAGCTAAGCCAGACTCAAAAACCTGAGTATTTATTCAGGACTCAGAGTTTAAATCAAAGGAGTGTGATACTGTAAATGTTTTTTTGGTCTGAACAGTATGTATTATAAATTCTACTTTGTTCTCAGCTCCCATTTACTGATACTCTTGGGTGACCTTGGGCAAGTCATTTCATTTCTCTGTGTTTTGAAATATTGAAACCACTATATAATACGATGATAATGTGGTATTATTCTAAGCGTGAACATTTAGTATTGTGACTTAGAACAATAAATCCACACGGGTTTTAAAGTCACTTGGAGGTACTGAGGGGGAAGGGATTGTTTTTCAGATCTCTCGGGGTTAACCAGCCGGTCATATGAATTTATTGTGCATTCTGGTTCTCATCAAAAAAAATCTGCATTTTATGGCTTGCAGTGAAATGCGTTTAGTGAGAAAGTCAGCTCCTAAGTCACACTGACATGGTGATTTTTCTTGGAGTTTGGCCATTTAGACACAACCTCGCAGTCACTTTATCACTCCCCATTTAGCCCCTGCAGGAGCGATTACCAAACGAGCTGCTCTGATCTGTGCTTGCCCTTGGACCGCTGTGAAATCCCTCTGCTAATGCCCTGACTTCAGCCCCTGAGCTGCTGTGAAAGGGTAACGCTAAAAACTGCAGGAAGGAAAGACATTTGTCTCTTGGAGCAGAGCCCTTGCAGATGTGGATTTTTGGTGGCTCACTTCTCTTTAACAAGCTTTTTGGACATAGGAAAGTCCATGCGCATGAGTCAGTGTGGGATGCTCCCTGCAGCAAAGCCCAGCCTATGTCAGAGCACAGCTCTCCAGCTCTCCCTCTGACCCTCTTCTGCCTGGGGGACAGGTAACCAGCCCAAGTATTTCTCTCCACAGGTGTACAGAGCATTTTTGCCAGCAGCAGCTGTCAGATTGTTGAAATTCCTTAAACACTGCTTGACCCTGGCATTTCTGGAGCGTAACCCAGCTCTCGTCCAAAATGGGGAGAAGACTAATGCAGAGATTACCAGTGCTCCTGTTTGCTGATGGGCATCTGAGAATAATTCCTCCTTTTCCTTCTCTCCTGCTCCAAACAAATGGGAGTGAAGACTGAAGGGACCTTTGGCCCAGGGATAAGGCACTTTTGGGGGACTCAGGAAATGCAGGTTCAGCTGTGATGTACCTGACACAGCATGGTGGTTTTGTTCCACACTCTCCTGTTTGCTGAAATGTGGTTTCTTTTGCTTGTCCTGTGCCCATCTGGCATCCAGAGTCCTTGTGCCAGGGCTTTATGTTATTATGAGTCTGTCCATCATCTTCTATGGTGGGTTTCATTCATAGAATCATAGAATCATAGAATGGTTTAGGTTGGAAGTGACCTCAAGGATCATCCAGCTCCAACCCCCTGCCATAGGCAGGGACACCTCCCACTAGAGCAGGTTGCTCAAGGCCTCATCCAGCCTGGCCTTAAACACCTCCAGGGAGGAAGCATCCACAACCTCCCTGGGCAACCCGTTCCAGTGCCTTACCACCCTCACTGTAAAGAACTTCCTCCTAACATCCAGTCTAAATCTCCCCTCTTCCAGCTTAAACCCATTCCCCCTCGTCCTAACATTACTAGACCTTGTAANGGGGGAGAATCATGGTTGCTGCCACTTGGTGCTACTGGAGTGCAAATAAATGATTAGTGATTGCATCATGACCAGTGATCGTAACATGATTCTATCAGAGTAATAGGATGCATCCTCTCCCTGCACCCAGTTACACTAGAGTGGGCCAGGACAGGGGTGCTATAAAAGGCAGGGAAATGACCACCCTGTGGGCTGCAGTCACCAGAGGAGATTCCTTGGATTGCTTCTCAAAATAATCCCCATCAGAAGTCAGAGACTGGCATCTCCATCGCTCTTTGTGTCCCAGGGCAGGGCTTCTGGAGCAAATGACACCAGCAGCAAGAGAGGATGCTTGTAGAGAGGTGCATTTAAGCATTGCAGACTGCATGGCTTACTCTATGGCTTGAGATGCTGAAAGATACAGCAGCTCCTTTGTTTATTTGCCTTCCTGTCCTGCAGCTTGCATCCTCCCTACGTGCCGTGTTTTTCCTGCACATCTGCTCGCCGCACCTCATGGTGTGGTTCCTTCTTTGTGCTGCCTGCGTCCTGGTGTTAACAGGGTTGCTTATGGCTGGGTTGGCTGGCTGAGGAGTTTTCCTCAGGAACATCACTGCACAAACTTAAAACACGTGCAGACAACGTGGCTGTCACACAGACATTGTGCTCCTTGTGCTTCATAGACATCTCAGATTTACTGAGGATTACGTCAGCCACATCGCTGATGTGTAGAGAATGCATGAAGCCCTTGGTGTTTCCATTCAACAAGAGAGGTTCAGATGCCTTCTAACACTGATTCTGTCCTTGTAGGCTCCCACTCCACCGTTTACAAGGACCCCATGATTCTCGTCGGTCCGGAGAACCTCACGCTCACTGTGCACCAGACAGCTGTGCTGGAGTGCATTGCAACAGGCAACCCCCGGCCCATCGTCTCCTGGAGCCGCCTAGGTAAGCCCTCTTTGGTGACTGGGATCTCCTTCTCCTCTCCATTGTCATTTCCTTCTCCTCTCCACTGATATTTCCTCCTCTCCATTGCCATCCTGCAGGAAATCAGGTGCCGCTGACAATTTGATGTAACAAGTGATCCCGGCTTTCCCTTCCTGCCGAAGTTCATTGTGGGCTTGAAGCACTTTTTAGCCTCATGTCTACACTTTGGGTTTTTTTTTCCTTCTGTTTTTATCTGTTAGAGAAGTAGGTTGGTTAAGCCTGCAGATGTTCCATGGAAGCTGATAATTTTATCTTTCCTTGAGTGACAGCATCAGCTCCATCATCAGCATCACCACTGTTGGCCCAGAGAAGCAGAATCATACACAAATATATCTTTCATGTAAAACAGACTTGAAAGAAGTTCACTGCCTGTTCAGGGAGTCTGGGGGGAAGAAAACAACAAAACAAAAGACTGAGGTGAAGAAAGTGTTTAAAGTAGCGTGTTGGAAGCTCTGGAAGAGCAGCTGCTTGCTGCTGTGGTCTATGGTGTTTGTTTTAATCATCGTAGAAATGAAAGGCAGTGTCTGATGGCATCATCTGAGTGAAGAGGAGCAAAGCTCTGTCTTTGTCCCAATCTGAAAGCAAAGACTGGCTTAAGTTTTAACTTTAACTCAGAAACTATCTTGCTCAGAGCAACGCTTCCATGGCCCTGCAAAAATCTGTGCTGAGCAAAGAGTTGACAGCTTTTAACTTGTAATTCCACGTCTGCATGCTGTGGGGTTGGGTTCAGTTAGTATTTCCCAAGCCCTTCTGGTCTGTGAGGTCACATAATTTTGGGATGCTAATCCCTGCTGAGTCCTCCAAGGTGGCTGTGAAGCACAAACAGGGATAATCCTGTCTTGTGCTGCTCTGCTGATGTGGGACTTCACCCCTGTGGCTCTCTGAGGGTCAGGGTCCAGCTCATGGGAAGGGAGACTTCTCACTCCAAAGCTCTCTGCCATGGGGTGAGGACATGGATCCAGCATCAATCAGTCAGTTTCTCTGTGTTTGCCCTCCTACTCACATCCTCTGGTGGCTTGTAAAATCAGCTTGTGTCTGCCCCTAGCTGTTTTATCTCCAGAGCCATAACCATCAGATTGATGCTGCTTTTAAAATTCCCCAAGTAGGCTGTATCACTGTTTTGGTTCTCTTGGACACAAGGCAGCACTACGTTAGTGATCAGCTGTAATAAACTACTTTATAATTGCCTTAATTATAAGTGCTTATTACCTTCTTCAAAACACTTGTCTCTATAGAGGAGTGCAATAATGAAGATGTAATAGCTTGGCATGATATTTGTTTGGATGGTCTGAGCTCAGTGTTACCTTCCACCAAAAATAAATACCCTCTCCACACTGCACTGTAGCACAGCAGCAGAGCTGGAGCTACCGAATGGGAAAGAGATCCTGTTATTTCCCCTCCCCTTCAGCAGGAATGTTTCCTGGCCAGAGCATCACAGGATCTTGTTTAGAATTACACGATCTTGGCAGTGATGTGGTGTGCAGGCTCTTGGATGAATTGGGGAGTTTGTCATCTCTCTGTGGCCTGCAGGCTCTTGGATGAGTTGGGGAGTTTGTCATCTCTTTGTGGCATGCAGGCTCTT
The DNA here is from genome assembly GCA_013400475.1 of Tricholaema leucomelas. Classification (NCBI taxonomy): domain Eukaryota; kingdom Metazoa; phylum Chordata; class Aves; order Piciformes; family Lybiidae; genus Tricholaema lacrymosa; species Tricholaema leucomelas. The sequence goes on along the minus strand of WAAF01012438.1, from coordinate 279,665 downwards.
GGATAAGTTGGGGAGTTTGTCATCTCTTTGTAGCCACTTTGGAAGCACTTTCTTGTCTGTGTCAGTGTGATCAGAAGGAGGAAGAGGGGTTCATGCTGGATGGGGAGGTCCTCTGAGCATCTGTCATCTGTGCATGTGGTCTCCTCTTGTGTGAAGGCCTTCTTCCTGAAGTTCCTTTGACAGAGCTGGTTTAGCTTAAATAATAGTTAACTTACAGAATCATGGAGCTGTTTGGGTTGGAAAAGACCTCTAAGATCATCAAGTCCAACCATCAACCTGTGACCACCATGACCATTAAACCATGTCCCAAAGTTCCATGTCCATACATTTCTTGAACACAGTCACTCCACCACCTCCCTGGGCAGCCTGTTCCAGTGCCTGACTACTCTTTCAGGGAAGTATTTTTCCTCATATCCAATCTAAACCTCCCTTAGCACAGTTAGAGGCCATTTCCTCTCAATCTACCACCTTATACTAGGGAGAAGAGACCACCTCTAGGGAGAACTCCCACCTCACTCCAGCCTCTTTTCAGGTAGTTGTAGAGAGCAGTGAGGTCTTCCTTAGCTTCTTTTTCTCCAGACTAAACAAACTCAGTTCCCTCAGCCACTCCTCATAAAGACCTGTTCTCTAGATCTTCCGTCAGCTTTATTGCCCAGAATTTACTCAACTTGCAAAAAACCTCTTTCAATCCACTGCCAGAAACAAAACAATCCATGCCCCCAAAGTCTTGGAGAGTGCAGCTGATTTAGCAACAAGAAGTCAGTTGTAGGTGAACACCTTTCTTACCTGTTCCAAGGAGGGAGTTTTCATGGCCTTGTCGTTGTGTCAGGTCTTCGCAGCCATTTTTGTGTGTCTCTCTGGACCCCGTTGCTCACAGGTTTGATGTTGTGGCCTTTCTTCTGTCAGAAGGGAGTGAAAGACCAGTTTTGCTCTTAGGGCTTTCTGGCACAGGGGAAAGCAAGCCATGAAACAAGGCTGGCACATTTTGCTTTGGCTGTGCAAGCCCGGCTGGATTCCAGGGGCAAAGGCTTGAAGGAAATCATTCGCATTCTGGGCCAGTTTTTGAGCGCCACGCAATCAATTTTGAATTTAATTTCCTTGGGAATATGTCGTAGCCCCCTGACCACAAGCAGAATTCCTGTGTCTCAGCGTGCATGAAATGTCAACATTCATTAGAGAGCGGGCTCTGAGAGAAATGTAAAATCATTAAGGGTTTGTTCAGGGAGGATAGGGCTGTTCCTTTCAGAGCTACGCGCTTCAGCCTCGGACCTGTATGCGCGCACAAATGAATATCCTGGGCACTTACTGCAAAGCCTTTTGAGTGAATGACGATTTTAATGTATCCTTACCCTTTAAGTGACAGGCCACTGAGCTGGCCTCCATAAAAGGTACCAAGGCAGAATAATAAACTATTTAGAGAGATAGAGAAAAGTGAGGCAAGAGAGAAAAGACAGTGATTATCTGATAGCGTTATACAGAAGTTGTCAGAAAGGGTTGCACAATGGGAAGGAAATTACTAAAGAGGGGGCCATTCAAGAAGTAAACTATACAACAATTGTAGGAGCCAATTAATTGGTAACTTATTGGACACAGAAGCTTGCAATAGATGGCTGACTGGTTGACAGGAGCACCGTTCCTGTAAGTGTTTAGAAATAATAGAGTAAATTTCACCACTTCACATACTGAATAGTCAACTGTTGCAATGTACTCTAAATATGCTAATCCACAGCGCCTGGTGTCGGCCGGAGCAGGAGACCCATGTGTCTAAAAAGTGGAAGGCTACTATGGCACAATACAAAGAATTCACAAAAGACCTAAATGATCAACATTAGAAAGTTGTTACTTTCTTTCTACTTGCTACTTATAAAAGAAAGGCGGCTGTGTTGTTGCATATTCATATCGCCTGGCACGTTTTAACGGGCCTCTGTAATTGGTGCCCGTGTGCCAATCACTCCCTTAGCAGGCAGAGAAAGGACTTCAGAAAGCATCACATAACACCTTGGAGAAATAAATAATCCTGCTCCCAAAGCGCCGGCGGCTTTCATCCCAGCTTCACCCCGCTGGGGAGCCTGGAAGCCTCAAGTTGCCCATAGCTGGACCATCTTTTGGCAGCATCGCTCATTATTAACTGGTTGTTCCGCCGCTCTTCATGACTAGCTGAACCTTCCCCTTCTTCCCTCACCAATCAAGAATCAAGAGGGAGAATCTGTCATGTGTTTCCACCCTGACTGGAGGACTGGAAGCCCTCAAATTTTTTGCTTTTGACCTCCTAAAAAGAAGCAGAAGGTCATGTTAAATCATCTTCTGGTGAGGTGCTAGAGCAGGTCGCCCAAGGAAGCTGTGGAGGCTCTAACCCAGAGAGCATTTACAGCCAGGTTGGATGGGGCCTTGGCAACCTGGTCTAGCAGGAGGTGTCCCTGCCCATGGCAGGGCATTGGAACTAGATGATGTTTAAGGTTCCTTCCAACTCAAACTATTCCATGATTCTATGATGTTTCCAGCCTGCATTGGTCCTGAGAACTTTGGAAACTTGAGAAACAGCTTAGCTTTTGCAGTCTTTCAGATCTCCTTCGTGGGGAGATCATAGAATCAATCATAAAATGGTTTGGGTTGGAAGGGATCTCCAAAGGTTGTCTAGCCCAACCCCTTTTGCAGTAAGCAGGGACATCTGTGGTGATGGCAGGTGACACTAGGAAGCTGGGGTTTCAGGCTTTGTATCCCTTGATCCAAGCCACTCTTCGGGTCTCTATGTAAGGCAAACAGGATTAAAGTAGATAGGAGCCTTGACAAAGCAGGTGTGAGGTGTCAGTCCCTCTGAACAGCACTTCTGCAAAGTGCTGAGCTTTAAGGATGCAAGGAATTTCTTGTGTAAACACTGTGTTATTTATATGTGTTGTCAATGTTAGTAAGTTGGAGTTGATATTAGCGGAAGACCTTCTGATTGGTGACAGGGCTGCTCAGATTGAGTGTGGTACAGCAGAGAAGGAAGGATGGAGCAGCATGGGAAAGTAGAGATACGGGGGGTCTGAGCTGATGAGCAGCTCAACCTGAGGCAGCAATGTGTGCGCACAGCCCAGACAGCCAACTATGTCCTGGGCTGCAGCAAGAGAAATGTGGCCAGCAGGGCAAGGGAGGTGATTCTCCCCCTTTACTCTGCTCTTGTGTGACCCCACCTGGAGTACTGTGTGCAGTTCTGGAGCCCCCAACACAGGAAGGACATCAAACTGTTGGAGAGGAGAGTCACGAAGATGCTCAGAGGGCTGGAGCACCTCTGCTATGAGGACAGGCTTCAAGAGTTGGGGCTCTTCAGCCTGGAGAAGAGAAGGCAGCTTCAAGGAGACCTTGTAAGTGGCCTTCCAGTATCTGAAGGGGACCTACAGGAGGGCTGGGGAGGGACTATTTACAAGGTCTTTTAGTGACTGAGTGATGTATAATAGGTTTAAACTGTCGGAGGGTAGATTTAAACTAGATGTTAGGAAGGAGTTCTTTCCAGTGAGGGTGGTGAGACACTGGACCAGGTTGCCCAGGGAAGCTGTGGCTGCTCCCTCCCTAGAGGTGTTCAAGGCTAGGTTGGATGAGGCCTTGAGCGACCTGTTCTAGTGGGAGATGTCCCTGCCCATCGTGGAGAGTTGGAACTAGATGATCTTTAAGGTCCCTTCCAGCCTAAACCACTCTTAAGATTCTGTGATTCTATGATTTCTTTAGAAGCCCTTTTCAGTGCTTTTGGAAGGGAGGAGCTGAGTAAGAGTCACCTGGGATGATCTAGCACCACGATCTTTGCTGGATGTTAGATGTCACTGCACTCTTGGAATGAAATGGCAGATCCCCCAAGGTTTCTGAGTTTGGAAAGCTTTGTTCTTCAGGAAAACGAGAACTGCTTGGTTGACAGGAGATGTTTCTTTAGACCACCACACCTTTAATTAATAGCTGGAACCAGATTGATAACCGAGGGTGGATCAATGCTGGTATTCAGACTGTGTGGAGTACCTGCTGCAGGCTGGGTCCTTGCATGCTTAAATTATGTAGCAGGTTATAAATAATACAGTAAAACTCCTGACGTTCAAGTCACAATTCTGTGGTATTTCTTAAGGCAATGATGTGATGAAGCATCCAGGTATGACCTCTTTGCATCTTTCACTGGTCTGGTCCCTCCCTCGAGAGAGAGATTTGATTTTTACGCCTGTTGTAAAGATGGACTTCCAAAAGGTCTAATTTAAAAGATGAAATCAAGTTCAATTTGAATTTAATTCAGACCCTTTTACACTTCAGTTCAAATGATGTTTGAAGGGAATGGTTCATTCTTATTGCTCATTAAATGTGGGACAGGTCATGTTTTACTGTCTTTTTTATGACTGAGCCGTTTACTGCTGCGGTGGCTTGGCCAGCTTGTGATCATTTAATGACATTGTTTTGCTCTCTCTAAAAGACCTGAGCATTTTTCTTTGCAATGCAAATAGTGACGTGGTATGGCATTGCCTGCCTAATGAAGGAAGGAAACCTTTCAGATTAAAATTTTCCTTTTACTGCCCACAACTTTGAGGCGTAAGGCACAGAGCTCTTCTGCTCTTTTGGAGCACACACGTATGGAGGATTCATGGGGTGGTCAGGTGGGGAGATCACTGGGGTTGCTTCTCGCTTCTCTCTTGTCTGTAGGTTCTTTAACCTCCTCCATGGGCAAGAGAGGAACTAGATTTCTGTGTGCTCCCTTTAACTGCTCCTGCCCTGCCTTATCCCTCTGCTCAGACATCCTGATGCACATTAGGGCTGACCTAGAGCTGCCTTTGGCAGACAAGTGTCTTAAAATACAAACCAATGAGACCATAGAAAGCAATAGCCTGATACTAATGCACACACTAATTAGAGCTGGCTGGGAATTTTGCAGTGAAAACTGGCTTTGTGGAGAAAAGGTGAATTCCTGGATACTTATTTCATCTTAAGCAATTCAATTTTGAAGACCTTTTGCAGAAGCCCAAATCTGTTTTTCAGGAACATCACTGCTCTCCTGCCAGCATGCCTCAGACCTAGCACCAAGGATGAAGCCAGCCCCTTTCTGATTGCCCTCCCAAGTCACAGCAGCTAGGCAGATCTAATCACCAGCTTAGAGCCTGGCTCCTTGGCCTTGAACTATTGTGTGTTCAGGAGCTAAGAAAACGAAAATCCAGTGTTCACATAGTTTCCTAAGCCATAAAATACAAGGGTTAACAAGCAAAAAGACATGACTTCTGGCTCAGGAAATCCCCAAATCATAAATTACTGGCAGCTGCGAGAGTGCATCCAGAAACTAAAGCTAGTTTTGTTCCCCGAGCATCTCTGTTTGGAGCAGTCTTTGAGTTGGTTGGATCCCTGACCAGTCTCACTTGGTTTAACTGTTCAGCTGAAAGGTGTCCTGGACACGTCTTCTTGATCTGAACGTGTTGCTGAAAGCTTTCACATTTCCTGTGATGGTACCTTGGTTTTCCAAGCAGCACAAAGTGTGGTTTTGGGCACACACCTGAAAGTCTTGGATTTCCCCAGAAGGCATTTCTGCTAAGAAGATCAAGCTAAAACACACTGACTTTACTTGGCAAATCCCAGTAACAGAGCGTGGCACCACTCCAGAAGTACTTGGATGGACCTTACTGAGGACTATGCCCTGGACAACCTGGATCAAGGGTCCAGTATGTGACTCTTACCTTTTTCCTTCTCCTTTCAGATGGTCGCCCCATTGGTGTGGAGGGGATCCAGGTGCTGGGGACAGGAAATCTGATGATCTCAGACCTCACCGTGCAGCATTCTGGCATCTATGTGTGCGCCGCCAACAAGCCTGGTACTCGGGTGCGAAGAACTGCGCAGGGCAGGCTCGTCGTGCAAGGTGAGCAAACATGGGCCCTGGGGAATGCTGATGCCCTCTGCACAGGCTTTGTGTATTGCCTGGGAACTCTGATGGGTTGGACAGATTCTGACTTTGCTTCTCTGATGACACCAAAGAACTTCTTTCCTCCACACGTGGTTTTCCTGGTGGGTGTATGTCTCTCTGTCTCACAGAGATCAGTGACAACCAAGCATCATTCAATTGAGGCCTTAGTTGTATGGGTTGCAGTGATTTCCCACTCCATCACAGGCATCTGTTTGGGTTAACAGACACTACTTGTTGTCATACTTGTATGTCTCAGAAGCAAGCCTGGGCTGAATTAATTCATCAGCCAAATTCATCTCTCACCCCTGCGTAGTTCTTAGTGATATGGAGACATGGGTACTGTTCTTGTATTGGACCCCTCTGTGTGATAGGTACCAATCCTGAAGAGATATTCAGGAGTAAGAATCACTCACAGGCTATTGCTGTCCATCTGAAATGGCACCAGTAAGCCTAAACCCATTACTGAAATGTCAGCAAGACTGTTTTCTTTGCAGTCAACTCTGTATCTGAGCCCCTTGCCACCATATGAGTAAAGCACCCTTTGGGGACCATACCAAGGAGATGCAGGGCACTCCTCTTCCCTGTAGCAGCTGTCCTGAAATGCCACTTGTGAAGGGTGATTCAGCCCAGAGCAGAAATCAGCACTCAAGAAAGCAAACAAATCCCCTTCACATGCTCCATGCAACCAGTCTCCATGGTGAGGGGATCCAGGCAAGTATTTCAGCAGGCAAACCCAGCTGGCAGTGCACTCTGAATGGCAGTAATCCGCCCCTGATTACAGGCACTCACCTCCTCTTCAAGCTAGTCCACTTAAAGCATCTCGCGCTCTCATCAGTTCACTCATTAACTATTGACTGATGATATCCTGAATCTAAAATTACACACCTCCTGCTGGAGCCAGCTAATTGAACCTTTCATGCTGGGGATGGGGAAAGTGCCCTGCTCCAGCCCTGATGCTCACCTGACAGGTCCCAGGAGTCACTAGCAGTGATCTGGCACTGCACCGCTTGTGCAGCAGGTGTGGTCCCTGAGTGCGGGCATCCCTCTTCCACTTTGCCTTGGGAGCAGCAAGGAGCAATGTAGAAAAGTACTTTACAGGACTGCTGACGCCTCCTGGCTCCCATGGGCAGATATGAGAGGAGGTGAAGCAGCAATGGTTGCACTGGCAACAAAGCTGGTGAAGGGTCTGGAGAACAGCCCTTGTGAGGAGTGGTTGAGGGAACTGGGGTTGTTTAGTCTGGAGAAGAGGAGGCTGAGTCAGGGAGACTTTCTTGCTCTCTACAACTACTTGAAAGAAGGTTGGAGCAAGGTGGGTGTTGTCTTCTACTCCCTATTAACAAGTGATAGAATGAGAGGAAATAGCTTCAAGTTGCATGGGAGAGGTTTAGGTTGGATGTTAGAAGAAATGACTTCACCAGAAGTGTTCTGGAACACTGGAACAGGCTTCCTAGTGAAGTGGTTGAATCTCCATTCCTGGAGTTGTTTAAAAAGCCACAGAGATATGATGCTGAGGCACATGGTTTAGCACCAGACTTGGTAGAGTTAGGTAATGGTTTAAAGGTCTTTTCCAACTGAAATGGTTCTGTGATTCTGTGAAAACTTGTCATTTCTTTTGCTGTTGGTTCGGGCGAGCAGTGCAACAAGGGAACCTCCCAGCTGCTTGGGGTTAGGCATACCTATGAGTTCTCTTGTTGTGAAGCAACCTTGCTGTAATGATAGAAATCCATTAGAGCTGCTGCAGGACAGCTCTGCACATGGTCCACGTAGCAGAGGTCTGCTAAATCCAAATGCCAAGCTGATATCCATGAGGCAGGCAGGCAGAGCCAAGATAAGTTACTTGGAAACCCCATGAAGTTGTAAAAATACAGCTTTTGGACACTGTTGACTGCTCCTTTTGGCAACTGAGTAAGGGGTGGGGGTAAGGTAGAGCAGCCTCTCATTGCTACAGATCAGCAGTTTTCAGTTTCTTTGGAGATCGGAACATCAGCTCCTGGGCAGCTGGGCTAGTGCTGGAGTTCATCTGTGAATTTTCACCTGGTGAACCAAGATGAGAATTTGTCCCTCAAATGGTAATCACAGAGCCAGAGGAGACCAGCCTCACTGTGGTCAGGGGTTGGTTGCTCCTGTGTTCAGCATTGCTATCTACAACTACCTGAAGGGACGTTGTGGAGAGGCTGGTGCTGGTCTCTTCTCACAGGTAATTGGAGACAGACCAAGGGGGAATGGCCTCAAGTGGAGGCTGGGGAGGTTTAGATTGGGCATTAGGAAAAAGTTTTTTAACGAGAGAGTGGTCAGGCACTGGAATAAGCTGCCCACGGAGGTGGTTGAGTCACCAACCCTGGATGTGTTTAAGAAGTGGTTTAGATGTGGTGTTTAGGGATATGGTTTAAGGTGAATCTTGTAGAGTAGGGTTATAGTTTGGACTTGGTGATCATGAAGGTCTTTTCCAACCTGGATGTTTCTGTGATGCTGTGATTAGCAGGAAGTTGGCAGTGATATGGAGAAGTGTGGCCAGTGGGTCATTGATGAAGTCAATCATCCTCTAGTGGGAGGTGTCCCTGCCTGTGGCAGGGGGTTGGAGCTGGATGATCCTTGAGGTCCCTTCCAACCTAAACCATTCTATGATTCTATGAAGTCCTTAGGCATGAGCTGCAGTGTCCAGGACTCCAACCTGTGTTCCTCACTCGTAAAATGGTTCATATTTTTCAGGGGGCTGTCGTTCCCTAGGGAAGGCCCTTTCCAGGCAGCTGGGCTCATCCCAGGTTTGCTCACTCTCCCGCTGGAAGCACCTTTTCCTTCCTCTGAATCTCATTTTTGCCTGAATTTTCCAGCTGAGAGACACAAATGATTGCTGTTCAGGTTTGTCTGGAAGGAAAACAGCGATAATGACTGACATGGGAGACCGTGGGTTTTATCTTTGTCAAGATGTCAGTGATGCAAATTACATCCGTAAGGAGAATAAAAGCAAAGAGCGGGCTATCAAAAGCCTGGTTGGAGAGGAAGTTAGCACAGGGCTGGGACAATACAGCGTCCTCAAAGCACGCCAGGCCAGGTACTTGCTGCCTTTATACAGGGGCCCTTGAAGTGCCCGGAGGCACAAATTAACTTGCCCCACATCTTTTGAAGGAGGCAAGTTTTATAGGTGGGAAACTGGAGGAGAAAGAGCGATGTTTCCTGTTGTAAGGCCGGGAGTTAGCGGGAGGCTGGGACCGTAGACCACGTCCTCACTGCTGCTGCCAGTAGCGATCCTTGTCCCCGTCACCGCCGCCACGAGGGCAGAGGTGTCTCAGTGCAGGGCCCTACTCTTGCTTCAGCAGCGATGTCCTTCCCCACTGCAGCCTCTCCTTCAGATCATCTGATTATCTTCCTGGGAATTCCTCCTCCCTTCGGAGGAGAAGGCGTCGATCTCCCGCTCCCTCCCTCCCTGCCCTCCCCTGGCCGTTTAGACTCCTTTGATCTCTTTTGTAAGGTTCTCACAGAAGAAAGTTTCCATTTTCCCTTCAGATCCTGGCGCAGGCATTTGAATATTGCTTTGTGCCGGGCTGCCAATGAAAGTCTCCCGGGGGGAGTTGTGGAAGGGCCGGACGAATGCGTTGCCGGCTGCAGCAGAGGCTGTGCGTGCGTGTGGTGCAAGGGAAGAGCAGGCTGCAGGAGAAGGCAAAAGGGGAAAAATATATCAAAGCACTTTCTCTCTACCGCCTGTGCAATCTTTTGTGCTTTATTATGTGTTTGGTGTCATAACAAACTGATGGGCTGTGAATGGCCAGATGGTCACCAGTGTTCTCCACTCCACGCTTCATTTCCTCCCGAAAGCTATGCAGAAAAATGAGATCCCATCTCATAAATGAGCGCCCATCTTAAGGACATGTTTTTGGAGGCTCTGCTGACAATGACTGCCTTGTTCACCTTGCTTTCTGCTGGCAGAACCAGGCAGATCCAGCCACTGCTGCGTTTCCTGATGTTCCTTCCATCCTTCTTGCTTGCTGGCATTGCCTGCCTTGGCTGCAGGGTTGAATTTTCACCATGAGAGTGGTGAGACCCTGGAATGGGTTGCCCAGGGAGGTGGTTGAGGCCCCGTCCCTGGAGGTGTTTAAGGCCAGGCTGTATGGGGCTCTGGCCAGCCTGACCTAGGGTAGAGTGTCCCTGCCCATGGCAGGGGGGTTGGAACTAGATGATCATAGAATCATTATCCTTGTGGTCCCTTCCAACCCTGACTGATTCTATGATTCTAATCAACAGATGCATTCCAGTTGCTGTGTTTTAGGCTTGGCTCTGTGATAGTTGTTTTGTCCTTGAATTTAGCCATAAATTTAGGTTGCAAAACCAGCTTCAGTAGGTGCTGCATGGATCAGTGTGCCCGATGGAGCACTCCTTCCTGCCCACGTTTTCCTTGCCTTCTCAAGGAAAGCCCCCATTCAGGGACAAACGGAAACTGAGATCTCATCTGTTGGGTTGCTGGAGTGAAGTGGGGTGCCTGAGCCCTCGGGAGCACCCTCCACAAGTGTGCTGGTAGGTGGCATGGGAGCACTGCTGCAGAGCTCCAGCCTGCACCTAAAGAGGTGGAGCCCATCCAAGTCTCCTGTTACAATCTACTGTTGTGATGCATCTTCATGTTCTCACAGTTTGCTGAACACAGTAATAGCTGTTGAAGCACTTCGTTAATGATTCAGGGGGGTGGGGTGGTGGTGTTGTAACTGCTTTTTGATACCAATGTCATGCCTTTAAATATTCATTAAAACTGCATGGTCTCCTCCCTCCCATTAAGTCCTGAATAATCAATGCTCTGATTTCTTCATACTTCATAAGCTAGGGCTGGATCCTGCCCACTCCTCCTTGCCAGCTTTGAGTCCTCTGCTCTTAACAGCAATCTTCATTAACATCTTTGTTAAGATCGTCATGGAGGACTAAAAATTGCTTCTTCATGCCACCCTTGATGGCCTCTTGGCATGTAGTGTGGAAGAGGGAGAGGCCACTGAGATGAGCACTGACAAGATGCTCTATTCATTATGAAAGATGAGCGTGGTGGAAGGCTTGGCTGAAAGCAGGGCTTGGCCAAAAGCAGGGCTTTGCTTCCACTCCTCTCCTGCTAACCCAGGGCCAGAGGTGGAAAACTCTCAGTCGCTGTTAAAATCATTTGAAAGGGCAGGGAGAGGACCTGGGAGGAGAACAGATGTTCAGTCCAGGAAATGAGCAAACTGTTTGCCCCTGGACCACACACCAGCAGCCACCTCTGCCTGAGAACACTGGTACGAACACTGGGTTGGGTGCACCCTGGTCTGGGTTAGCAGAGGAACGTGTTCTTGCAGCGATGTCTGGACTTTGATGGTTGGACTCAATGACCTTAAAGGTCTTTTCCAACCAAAATGACTCTTATTCTGTGTTTCTGTGTTAAGACCCTGGTGATGCTGCACCGCATCCTTTCTCTGATGTCAGACAAGGATGTGGAAAGGTGATGTGGACAAGAAGCCTTCTAACTCCATGGGTTTCTGCTGAGGCCTGGGCTCTTATGCTGTTGCAGCTCCACACTGTAGGTCCTTCTGCCTCAAACGGAGCAGGGTGAGGCCTGAGTGGGGCAGAGCAATGTGTAGAGAAAGCCAGGAGGAGCAGGAACAGTGGAAGAGCATCCCGTGATTTGCAGCAAGGGGTGCCATCGAGCAAGGACACCTTGGCGCGGCAGAGTTTGAAGGAGTGGCTGCCTGCTCCCTGGAGAGTTTAAGCAAGTTAACCAGGGGCTGGTTTTCTGATCTGGTTGTGTTTAGGAGGGACAGCAGAGGGGAGCAGGAACCCGAGGGGCCACGGTCCTGAATAGCTTCGCTGGCAGTGAGCCAGCGGCCGCAGCTGCACGTTGGCTGCCCCGAGTCACACGCGACACCGCTCCAATTACTCCCTCTTGACACGGGCTAATAAGGGAGGATAAGGGGAGCTGGCGGCTCCAGAGGGCTCACGCCGGGTGCCTCTTTCCATATTTAAACTTTGCTTCTGCTGGAACAAGCGGCGGGTTTGAGGTTTGGCAAAGCGGGAAAGGAGGCAGAGCGCCAAGCAGCAGGATCTTTAATGAAGCTTGGAAGATGGCTGCGCCCTTCCTTGGCATCGCGGGTTTGCACCTGCGAGGAGCGCGGGCGCAGCTCGGGAGCCCAGATGAAAGCAGGGAGGTGCACAGCCACTTGCAAACTAATTGCTCCTGCAGAACAGCCAGCACAAAGCAGGAGGCGGGAAGTTAAGGAAGTCTTGAAAATCAAATCTCTAATGCTCTCATTGCACACCACAAAGGGACCATTCACTGCAGGGATGGGGGGGTGGTGGTGAGGGGATGTTCCCCTCTGTTTCTCTGTGCTTCCAACTTTTATTGAACCCATCCTGAATTTTATTTTAATTTATAAGTCTAGAGAGAGAGAAATGGATGAGGGAAATAAAAGGACAAGGGATCGATTGGCACCTGGGGAAGTTTAGCAGGAGGTTCTGGAGATACGTGCCCATTAGGTTGTTGAGATCAGGTTCGTTAGTAGACCTGAGCGGTGGCAGAAGTGGCCTGACAGTAAACTCTGCTGGCGGACACCCCCCACCGCTAACATAAGTCAGATCTGCTATGCTCCACTTCCCTTTGATTATTGAAAACAAAAGAGGGGGCTCCTTGGAGGCAGCAGGGCTCATCAGTGGATTCCTGTGTCTTTCTGCTTGCAGGACTCTGCTCTCGCACACCTTGTGCTCTGCTTTGGCCTTCTGGCAGTAGCAGCATTGCTGTTCCTTTGCACAGAGGCAATAGGAGAAGAGCTTTGTCACCCTCCTAGGAAGAGCTTTATCCTGTAGCAAACTCTGTGGGTTTTTTCTTTCATTTTTGGCCATGAACCACACAGCTCTGCTCTAGAAACTTGAGGAAAAACTTCTTTATTGTGAGGGTGCCGCAGCACTGGATAAGGCTTACCAAACAAGTTGTGAAGTCTCCTTTTCTGGAGACTTTCAAACCTCCCATGGACATGAGCCTATGCAACCTGCTCTAGGTGGCCCTGCTTTAGCAGGATGATTGAACTAGATGATCTCCAAAGGTGCCTTCCAACATTCTCTACTCCCACCTGCTGCCTGGCCACTCCTCATCACATTTTGCTGGATCACTTTGCTCCTTTCTCCCATCTGAGCATTGCTGCCAAGGGCAGAGCCCACCAACCCCAGGCTTGGGAGATGGAAGTGAGTGGCACTGAGTGTGTCTCCCTAGGTAATCTTGCTTGCGTCGGAAGGATTTGACATCAGCCATCCATTACATGCTACTGGTGGGTAAATTCATTATGGGCTCGTGTCTCTTACCTGTTTGCTGCTGGTTCCACCTGATTTTAGGTTTCAGCAGCATTGTGGAGTATATTTATCACCTCACCCTTTGAAGCATAACCGCTTGAATAAACTCACCAGTGTCTCTCAGGCCCTGCTTTTCTGTAGCCTCATATGCTGGTTTATTCTGATAAATGATGTCAAATCCATTTTCAGTTGCTGGAAGGAGGGAAATCACTTTCCATTAAAAAATGTTGTTAAAGGTGAAAACATGTGGTTACAGAGGCAGCAGCAGTTTATAGGCATGGTGGAGTCTTCTGCCAGGCTTGGCAGGACCCCGAGGGTGAAAAAGTCCTGCCAGTCTGTTGCTACCAGGAGAGTCTGTAGCAAATGTAGTACTTACATTGTGATTGCCCTGCATGGTGCCACGCACTCTGAAGGGTTATGAGCATGCTTTCCATTCTACATGTGTGCAAGTGACCAGAGACTGCTGACCTCCCAGCCTGCTCCTTAACAGGCAGGATGCAGTTTTCTGTAACCTTTGTCAGATATGGAATATTTTGCAGCATTTGGGTTGCTTTCAGTAGGAGACTGAGGAGGGGTGAGGGAGCTTACGTCTTGATGCTGTTTGCCTGAACCCTGCAGAGCTCACTTTGCTCTCCATAAAGTGCTGAGCTGACCTTCAGGTGCCTTCTGTGAAGCAGTAGCTGCCAGGATGGATGACCAATTGATTACAGGCACAGCACCCAAACCACAGTTATCTGCTGCCTGTGCTGTGGGCTGGCCAAGTATCTTGTGTTCCCAAGCAGAGGACGCTTACTGAAGCCCAAGCTATGATCACATGTGGGATCATCATGACTTTTCTCACCCTTCTTCTTCTTCTTCCTCCTTTCAGCCCCTGCAGAGTTTGTGCAGCATCCCCAGTCCATTTCCAGGCCTGTGGGGACTACTGCCATCTTCACATGTGTGGCTCAAGGGGAACCACCCCCACAGATCACTTGGCTGAGGAATGGGCAGATCTTGGAAACCAGTGACCACATTAAGCTGAAGAATAACAACAGGTAAGTCCTGTTGCGCTGGCTGCTGGCACTGCAGCATGGGGTGGAGACCTTCAGCTGGGTTGTGCCATTCCCAAGCATCCATCTGGAATACCATACATGGAGGACTGACATCACCTACCTGATGTTCCAAAAATAGCTGTCCCTACAGGCTTCATTCTTGGGCAAAGAGCAAGCTGGCTCACACAGGCTTCAGCTTTTGTGCCCACAGCAAATCTGGGGCAGATGCGTGGTGCAGTACCTCATTTTGGACTGCTGGGTGAAAGCTAGCAGAGAGCAGTGGGCTTTGCAGCATGTTATGGCAAGCTGTGCAAGCCCTGCTTTTGCCACAGCCCTGTTGTGCTGGGCAATGGGCAATGTGCTTGGGGCCAAGATGGGCATGAGTGGTCAAGAAGTGATGCAGCCCTGATGTTTGGAAAGTGAGTATTTTAGAGCCAGCTTGGCTTCAGCAGGCAAAGTGGGGTGAATTAAAAGCCTTTTTTTTAACAAAAGAAGTCCAGTAGTAGTCTGTAGTCTAGCAGAAAAGTAGTCCAGTAGAAAAGATAAGTGGGAGAGATGTTGGCTTGCTTTCTGCATTAGCAAAGAGCTAACGTGAATGTGGCAATGTCCAGAAGCAGGTCTGGATTCATCTTGGCCTCTGATATACTAAAGTACTACTCCAGCCCTACTAGCTGCACTTTGTAGGCTTACATTTTGGTGCTTCATGCTTTATTGTATCAGGACATCAGTTTGGGACTTAGCCCAGTGGTGCAGGAACCTAGCAAAAGTTTGTCTTCAGTCTGATCATCATCAGGGTATTTCTGAAAGGACCAAATGTTGTCCCTGGAACTGGCAGGGACCACACTCACTGCACAGTGGAGAAACCATGCTTTAACCCCTGAATGTTAACCTGAGTGGGTGTGCAAATGCAAATACATTTGAAATAATATTTGCATGGAAGCTGAATTTCACTAAACTTCAGCCTTTTATCTCACCAGGGGAGAACATTTTCTCTTGAGTACTAAATAACTGCATTTTCATGCGAGGGGATGGGGATGTTTGTACTAAGGAAATGGTGCAGTGGGATGCACTTAGTGTGGAAATTACAAGTTGACAACATAGTTTCTATGGAAATAGCATGGAACAATATGCTGAAAAATAATAGTACCTGTGCTGGAAACCTCAATTATTGGTGGAGATTTCTGCTCAATGGTGTCGTATAGCTGCTGTGTGAAGAAATGCATCTCATGATGTGTGACCCTTGCTGAAAGGTCTGGACTTCTGGTTTAGGCTGCTGGAAAGTGCTGTGTGGGTACCGTGGCTTGTTCCTCAAATCGAAACTGAGATTTTGTTTTTCTAAATCTCTCTTTGAGGCTCTTTTAAAGCTTCATTACATTGAGGAAGGAAGGGTTTGTGTTGCAAGAAGGACACAGTGTAAGATGTTACAAAAAAATCTGTTGATAGGGGGTTTGTCTTGGCTGGAAGTTTTTAGAGCTTCAGAGAGGTTCAGGCTGGGCATTAGGAAGAAGTTCTTCATGGAAAGTGTGATTGCCCATTGGATTGGGCTGCCTGGGAAGGTGTGGAGTCGCTATCCCTGGAGGTGTTTAAAAGGAAGCTGGATGAGGTGCTTAGTGCCATGGTGTAGTTAATTAAAAGGGTTAGGTGATGGATTGGACTCAATGGTCCTAGAGGTCTTTTCCAACCTGGTTAATTCTGTGATTCTGCGTGTTCACAAACAGATGACACTCAATCACAAAGTCATAGAATCATAGAAGTATTTCTGTTAGAAAAGACCTCTAAGATCATCAAAGTCCAGCTGTCAACCTAACACCACCATGGCCATTAAAGCATGTCCCAAAGTGCCATGTCCACGTTTCTTGAACACCTCCAGGGATGGTGACTCCACCACTTCCCTGGGCAGCCTGTTCCAGTGCCTGACCACTCTTGCAGGAAAGATTTTCTTTCCTAAGATCCAGTCTAAGCCTCAGGCCATTTCCTCTCGTTCTGTCACCTGATACCATGGAGAAGAGACTGACCCCTACCTCACTTCAGCCTCCTTTCAGACAGTTGTAGAGAGCACTGAGGTCGCCCCTCAGCCTCTTCTTCTCTAGACTGAACAATCCCCATTCTCTCAGTTGCTTCTCACAAGATTTATTCTCTAGACCCTTTGCCAGCTTTGTTGTCCTTCTCTGGGCATACTCCAGCACCTCAATGTTCTTCTTGCAGTGAGCAGCCCAGTATTCAGACTGTGGCTTCACCGGTGCTGAATATAATCAGGCCGATGGTCTAGATCATTGCATGGGCTTCTGAGGCATGTCTGCCCTTAGGATATGAACAGTGCAGAAACAGAAGGGAAATTAATGCATCTATCCAAGAAGCAGTCAGAAATGACTGAAGAGTGTGCAAGCAGCCATTGAATCCATGACAAAACTCACACTGAGTCCAGCTTTGCATCTCACCCCGACGTCTTACCTGGGAAATCATTCCTCTTTACTGATGGAGGAAGGTAGACAGAGTACCTTTGGTCACAGTTGTGTCTCCTGGAGCTGCACTACACATACATGAGCTGCGACTTGGCGAACATCGCTGTAATCATTTTCTTATGGGAATCACTTAATGCAATTTAGCATCAGCCTTTTCCTCTGCAAGCTCGGTGATCAGATTACATCGCATCTGGCACAGGCTGGGGGAGCTCCGCCAGTTACTGGGGCTCAGCTGACACGTGGCATCTTCTCAAGCTATAGTAACGCGATTGTAAAGCTGAGCCCCGAGGCCATCATGCTTCACGATGCTGAACTTTCAGCTTCTTTCGCAGTAGGCTTGGTCTACTCTGACCCCCAGCTTCAGGCAAGTGGCCACGTCTGGTGGTTTCCAGAGCTGTCAGGCTGAAAAATGCCCTCTCTGGTACAGCAGAGCTGGGTGCTCAGTAAGTTAGAGGAAACAGATCAACGGCTGGGGGATTTTTCTGAGCTTTCTGGTGTTGTCCTTTGTTTCATTCTCATGGGCATGACTAAGTGCTGTAACCCACTTAGTTCCAGGCAGAATCAGTTTGTGATTATGCTTTGGATTTATCAGTCTGTTGCACTTGGAAAATATTTGCCCCTGTAACGATGGATCTTGAATCTACTTGTAATGAAGCCACTAAACTGCACTATGAGCTTTTTAATTAGATTACATGCTTTCCTAGAAAATTCATTTTGGATTAAAACTCTGCTTAATATGGCAATAAAGGTCTGAATGCCCCCAAAGGGATATTTTAGTCAAAAAGGAGTAAATCATCCCAAATCATATCATGTGCTAATTGATTGCAAACTGTGGCATTACGAGCAACTTCTCCTAAATAAGCACAGCTAGAAGTGAGGTCCAGACCTGCAGAAGATCATAGAATCATAGAATGGTTTAGGTTGGAAGGGACCTCAAAAATCATCCAGTTCCAAGCCCCTGCTGTAGGCAGGGACACCTCCCACTAGAACAGGTCGCTCAAGGCCTCATCCAACCTGGCCTTGAACACCTCCAGGGAGGGAGCAGCCACAATCTCCCTGGGCAACCTGTGCCAGTGTCTTACCACCCTCACTGGAAAAAACTTCTTCCAAACATCTAGTCTAACTCTCCCCTCTGCCAGTTTAAACCCATTACTCCTCATCCTGTCATTACAAGACCTTGTAAATAGTCCCTCCCCAGCCCTCCTGTAGGTCCCCGTCAGATACCGGAAGGTTACTACAACAAAGTCTCCTCTGCTCCTGCAAGCTTGAGGCACGGCTGCTATAGCATGTCTGCACAAACCCACTGTCCACCAAACTGTTGCTGCACAAAGTTGAGAAGGGTCCTCTGGCATCTATGTCAACCTGTGCTGCCTCTCAAATGGCAAACCCAAGGGGAGCAAACACTCCAAGTCAGAGGATTCAGAGGATTCCAGAACCCCGTCATTGTGGAGATGAGAGACAGCAGCTTCAGGCCTGGATTAGTGACAGATTGGTTGTGGCTGCTGGTATGACATCAGACAATCACTTGCTAAGCAACTTCCAGCCTTTGAGCACAGTAAAATAAGCCTCATGGGCTGCGTCCAACAAATACCTCTTCCCTCGTGGTCCCTCCAATGTGAATTCTCATCACCTGACGTGTTGACAGTTTCTGGTCACATTAGCATTAAAGATCAGCCTTCTGCTGTGCCCTCTCCAGAGGTGGTTGTTATGTTTTGAAAATGCCAGCTGTGTGGGAACAAAATATCCAATCGATGATTAGCAAAAATCAAAAGCAGTTCTGGGATGGCAGATAATTGTTAATGAAAAATGCATGAAGGCTCAGGCATGGGGGATTGTGGGCCTTGCCATTAAAAGCTGTGAATAAAAATCACTGAAGGAGCTGATGCTGGGACTGCCTTGCCACACAGGTTGATGGAGCTGTGGCTGTCAGGGTGATGCCACACTCAGCCATGCTGTCAGGCGGAGAAGCTGATGGAGGCTTTTTGACTTGGGTGGAACCCTTCCTGTGTCCAGCAGCCACGGAGTCTGTCCCTTTCTGATCAGAGATGCTGTTTTGCCTGTGTTGTTCCTGGGATCAATTGTGGTCCAAATACCTGAGAGGCATAATGGGCATTTCCAGCACAGTTCCTGTGTGGCATGACCAGTTTGGCCCAAAAGCAGATGTCTTACTGCAGGAGGAAAGAGCGGCCCAGTCTGATTGTGGGCTTGTCTAAAATCATGCTTTCTAGGTTGTTACTACTTCAAAATTTACAAGGAAGCATGAAATAGTACCCAAATTGCTACCCTGAAAGCTTTATTGCTTTTCTTCCCTTGACCCAATCAGGTTCAGGGGGTAATTTTCAGCCAGAAGTATATCACACTGTGGGGTTTATATTGCTGTAATAGCAAGGAACAAAGGCCACCATCTTCAGAGGAGGCAGGCTCTAAATATTGATTTTCCAAGAAGATTTTATTTACGAAATGGTAATTAAGGGACTTCATTTGTTCCCCTGGAAAAAGGCCTCGGTACAACCTGGGCTCAGGTGGCGTTTGCTCTCCTCCGTGACCTTTGCTTATCAGCTGTCTCCTTTTTAAAGTCTTCCTCCCTGGCTTGCGCTTGTTTTAGTGCTCTGCGAATGGCTCATTTCAAGGGCCACGAATGCTCGGTGTTCATCAGGGAAAATAGTCCTCCCTAGATAAACTTCAGGACAACTTTGCTTTCTTTGCACTTGTTGTGCTGCTAGGAGAGACATGGAAGTTGTCAACCACAAACATCCAAGCAGTTGGGACCAGACAGCACTCTTGGTACCAAACCCAGTGAAACTAGAACCTGTCAATCAGGAGGTGGCTGCCTTTCTTCCCTTCCCTTCTCTGGGAACAGCACACTCTTATCTCGTGGTTCATGAGGGAGTTGGTTGGCGGGGAACTGAGCCACTGAGACCTTGTAGGCCCCAGCTGGGGAGGGTGGCTTTGGTCTACCCTCAGGCCCACTGAGGGTGGAAGGGGTGGAGGATTCTAGAAGGCCAGTTTGGGCTTAATAGGTTTTTGTACTTGTTCTATCCGATTGCCTTATGTCTGTATGCTGTTGTAAATAGAACTTCTCTTTACACTTCCAATCAGTGTGCAGTATCCTCGTTCTTACTCCTGGGAAGGGCCACAAAGATGCTCAGAGGGTTGGAGCAGCTCTGCTATGAGGATAGGCTACAAGAGTTGGGGCTCTTCAGCCTGGAGAAGAGAAGGCTTCCAGGAGAACTTGTAGTAACCTTTGAGTATCTGAAGGAGGCCTGCAGGAGGGCTAGGGAGGGACCATTTACAAGGTCTTGTAATGACAGGATGAGGAGTAATGGATTTAAACTGGCAGAGGGGAGATTTAGACTAGATGTCAGGAAGAAGCTCTTTCCAGTGAGGGTGGTGAGACACTGGCACAGGTTGCCCAGGAAGGTTGTGGCTGCTCTCTCCGTGGAGATGTTCAAGGCCAGGTTGGATGAGGCCTTGAGTGACCTGTTCTAGTGGGAGGTGTCCCTGCCTATGGCAGCAGGGTTGAACTGGATTATCTCTGAGGTCCCTTCCAACCTAAACCATTCCATGATTCTGTGAAAGGGGTAAGAGTCATTTCTGTCCTCCAGTCCCAGGTATGCTGGTGTCCCCAGACTGGGACACTTGTGCAGGACAGCAGGAGAGTCCCCATCCCTAGAGGTATTGTAAGAGGTGTGTAGACCTAGTGCTTGGGGATATGCTTTAGGCATTAGGTTAACGTCTGGACTCGATGATCTTAAAGGTCTTTTCCAGTGTAGGCAGTGCTGTGATTCTGTAGCTGCTGCACTGAGAATGCTCTTCTCCCGCCAGCCACAGCCAGCTCTCTGCACTAATTTCATCACACTCCCTCTTTTGTGCGCCCGTCTGCGTGCGCATGCTGATGTCCTTCCAGATGGGCCCCTCTTCTTTGTGCTGCTGAATCGATGAAGAGGCTTCCTTCAGTTCTCAGACTTTTCAGAGGAGCCTTTGGAAAGCTGATCTCCGGTCACCGGCCCAGACCCCTGACCCCAGCCAGATCAGTCATCATGATTGCCTATGAGCTGGGAAGACAGCTTGGGAATAGCAGGGCTTTCGAGCAGCCTCTCGTTTCGGCTCAGCCGGGTGTGAATCTGCAGCAGCTCCTCTCCCCATTTCCATCAATGCCTGTCAGGGCATTGTGCGGGGATGTGATGGAGCCCTCTGCTCACCGAGCGGCTTTGGTGACCAGCAGAAAGCCTTCTGGCATCTCGCCTCGTCTGACGTGCTCACAGCACTGCCAGTCTGGCACTCACAGGAAAGTTTTCCAACAGCAGATGTCCCAAAGTGACAGATGATACTTTTTTCCCTGTTGATGGGAAGAAATAAAAGGACACTGCATATTTCAGATGGTTGACGTGCAGAGACGCTCTGTGCCTCCTCACACAGCAACTCCATCGTCCCCTTTTGTTTGAGCTTCCTTAAGAAACAGACAAAAAGCAGCAAAACCTGGGAAAGCTGCTGGACTGAAGCTGGCCTCACCATGCCCACATCCTCCATGTCCCAGGAGTATGCAGTGGATGAGGGCAGGAAGAATTTGTTGGTAATTAATGTAAAAATGGATGCCCAGCAGAGGTATCAGCTGGGATGATGCTGGGCTTCATGCAGCTCACTGCCAGCTTCTGCTCTTCTCATCACAGCTACCAGCATGCTCAGGGCTCACACAGGGGAGCTTGCAGGGAGGTCAGCAGTCTGCTTGAGTGTGTTAGAGGGACTGACAGGGAGGGAAACCTTTTATTCTCGTGATGCTGGGGTTTAGGTGCTGGGCATTCTGCTCACCAACTTCTCCATGCTTGGTTCCTGCTCCTTACCCAGGTTTAGAGGCATCACGAAACCTCTCTTTGTTCATTGACCCTGTTGCCTGCTCTTTGTTTCAGAGTCCTGTAGGTGATGGGTGGCTGAGGCTCTGATTGTGTGGTGCACCCAAATGCAGCCTTGTATAGCTCAAGGAAAATGAACTTTTCAAAGCCTGAAGCAAGTTCCCAGCTACCTGCCACGTCCATTTTGCCGAAGTTTATTTATTTATTTTGACCTGGGTGCCAGACTGCGTTACCAAGCTGCCCTGTGACCTCTGCAGAGAGGCACCTGGGGTGTCTGAGGTTCTGTCCAGCTCCACATCCCAGTGGTCAAGTGCTCTTCATCTGTCTAGAGAGGGGAGCATGGCTCACTCTGCAATCCTTCTGGGAGAGAGCTGCCTTTGGCCTCAGTATGATGCTGTTGCCATCAGGTTCCTCACACCTTCGCACTGCTTTCCAACCAGTCTTCCTTCTTCTCTCTTTTACAGCTTTTGCTCTCTTCAGTTAAATCAAAGTAGAATTCTTTGGGTTGCCATCCCCCACCTCTCTGGACAACCTGGGCTAGTGTCTCACTACCTTCATTGTAAAAAATACCTTCCTTCTATCTGGTCTGAATCTCTGTTTTAGTTTTCGCCCATTGGCGAAACAACAGGCCCTGCTCAAAAGTCTGTCCCCAGCTTTCTTATCAGCCCCTTTTAGTAGTGAAAAGCCAACAGAAGTTCTCCCTGGAGCCTTCTCTTCTCCAAGCAGAACAACCCAGCTCTCTCAGCCTGTCCTCATAGCAGAGGATGGGGGTTCCAGCACTCACACCATTGCTGTAGCCTCCTCTGGCCCTGCTCCAACAGGTCCACATTCACTCCTGTGATGAGGATTCCAGAGCTGGACATGCCACTGCAGGTAGGGTCTCACCAGGGTGGAGGAGAGGTAGACAGTCCCCTCCTACTACACTTCAGAGCATCAGAGTCTAAATACTCCTCATTGTTCCTGCGCTGCTTATGCTGGGTAAGCCTAATGCCATTCTGGACTTGCGTGCCAGCCTACCCTGGCTGCTCCTGGGTGCCCAGATGCACAGCGGCCACCTGGAAGTAATCCCTACGTTGAGAGGGCAGAAGGAAGCTCTGCTGCTCCTTCCACACATCTGCTTAGCGCAGAGCTGCAAGTCCAGCTTTTGGATGGCGTAATCCTGCCTTCTGCCATCTGTCCTCACAAGAATCAGCTCTTGTTGACACAGTTGAGCCACACATCGGGGTCCTTCCTCCCTGTGCCCCCCTCCCAGCCCTGCCTTTCTCCTTCCATTTAATCAGATATGTTGAGCCTGTGGCTATCAGAGGAGCTTAGGGCTGATTCTCTGAAATCATCGTATCAGCTGAAACCATCACATTTGATATTCCATTTACAATGTTTCCAAGGAAACAAAGGCACAGGACATAAATAGATGGCTGTTAAACATTTGCTCACTCACCGTGGTCCTGATAATTTGCAAGGCAGAAATCAGAATGTTAAATCAGCAGCAATAGTAGATTTTAATATGGGAAGGCCAATATTTTGCTGCAATTAGAAGCAGGCAGGCAGGCAGGGGAAGGTTATTTATTGTTTCCACTTCCAACATACAGGTTTTCATTTACATAAAAAGGCAGTTTCAGTTATGACCCCCAAAAAGCTGTGAGGTGCCCTTCGCATCAGCAGGGGTGCTTGGAGTTTACTCATGTGCAGTAAAGTCCTAATTTCACCTAGAATTCATTGCAGGAGAAGAAAATAATTTCTTTCTCCCTAGAAGCAGGCAGTAGATGTGGATTTTGTAAGGTTTGAATCATTGCTTACAGCAAAATAGCAACCAAAAAGCTCAAAGTTGGTGTAAACCAACAAGGTGACGCTGAAGCTTGGAGTGATTGTGGTCTCCTGAGCGTTCATGCAAAGCCAGAAGTAAACCACAGTTCAAACTAACTGGGAAGGACTGGAAAAAAACAGATGCACAAATAGGGGTTAATGCAGAGTGGTGCATGTATGGGGGATGCTGTGAAATAGAAGTGGTGGCAGTGGTGAGTGGGATTTTCTTCACTCAAATCGAGTCATGTCATTCCAGGCTCGGTTTCTGAGGAAGGCAGCAAGCCCTGGAGGGAGCAGGGCTTTCATTGATGGGTCCTTCTTTGTGACCAAGTATTATTAAAGAAAGCTGCTTGCACGCTGAACAGCAAGACAGAGCTTGTTTACTGCACAGCTACTTGGGAGTCAGTATTTGCTGATGGTGTAAATATATTGAGCAGTGCAGTCCTTTGGCTGGCCATGAACTTGCTCTGGTTGTACGCAACCATTACTGGAGGGTTATGCAATGCTGAAAGGGCCTTCAGTTTTTGTGGCCAAATGTATAAGGACTCTGTTTGTCCCTGTGTTCAATGAGCCACCTGGAAGAGGTGCAGAGATAGGTACCATGCTGGGAAACACTCTCCTTTGGGAAGCTTTTCTCCCTCCTTTAGAGATGTTCTTCACCAGGGCAACCAGTGCCTGTTTTTCTCTTAGAGGCTGAAACCAGCACCTAATCATGGTGGAGAGGTCCCTGAGACCAGCCTGGACAAACTGTCCTGGTTGCTGCCCTGGGAGAGTGAACTTTGATACATCAGCATCAAAAAGATGCTCAGAAGTTTTGCAAGCAAATCCTGTGACTTGCTTCTAAGCTTTGGCTTTTGGCTCGTGGTGATCTTTCTGAAAATACAGAAGCAGAAGCTGAGGCTGTGACCCTGCTGGATAAGTTAGCTAATCCCAGTGCTACCCTAAGACTGTTCTAATGTGCTATAATGCAATTAGACCATCACCAGAGGGCTTTCTGGCTGTGCTTGATTAGACTTGGCTCAGCAACTGTGCGCTGTGCCTGGATGGGTCTCACTGGAGTGTACTGGAACTAAGCCAGTTAAAGCTGATTTGGGTGTATGGATGCTCTTGTCACAGAGCTGTCTCTGCATTGTGGCTGGGATCTTCCTGCACTCAGAGCTTTAGATCCTGACCTTCCCCATCCCACTCTCTGTCCCCATCTGAACCACAGACCTCATCAGTTGAGGCAGAGATGATCTTCCCAGTCTTAGAATCATAGAATGAATCATAGCATGGTTTAGGTTGGAAGAGACCTCAAAGATCATCCAGTTCCAGCATCATAGGCAGGGACACCTCCCACCACAACGGGTTGCTCAAGGATTCGTTATGGGATCTGGGAACAAAGCATCCATCTCCTTGGCTTTTCCTTCCCCAAAAGCACCATCCCAAAAACTTCCTGGGAGCTTTACATGGAAATAGAGTGATATAGGATGCCCTGCCATCCGAGCCAGCACAGGGGCCATGGCATGGCTGGAGGGCAGAGAATCATACAGACAGAGAATTGCTTTGGTTGGGAAAGACTTGTAAGATCATCGAGTCCAGCCATTGCTGGGATGTCAACTGCAGAGCACTCGGTGAGACACTTGTCCTCCTTGTGTCCCCACGCAGCACTCTATCCATCTATGGGATCAACCAGACAGATGAAGCCATCTACCAGTGCATCGCTGAGAACAGCGCCGGCTCCACGCAAGCCAGCGCTCGCCTGACTGTCCTGTGGGCAGATGGGCTGCCTGGTCCCCCACAGAGTGTGAAGGCTGAGACGGTCTCTGCAACCACCATCCAGGTGTCTTGGAGAGAGCCTCTGCAGAACACCAAGGAGATCATCGGCTATGTGCTGCACATTCGGAAGGCTGCAGGTAGGGTGCTCTATCCACTGCCCAGAGCGTCTTCAGGCTGCCTGAAATTTAGCAACATGACCCCTTGGGTAAAACAGGTCTGCACCACAGTGGGCAGCGCTGCCACGTGTGTTCTCTTTCTTGCCACCCACCTTCCTCTTTCTGAAAGACAGATGAGACAGTAATGCTGATGTGAGCACCAAAAGGGTGGAGAGGGTGAAGCTGCATGGTCGGATTCTGCTGCCCACTTAGGCGTCTGACAAAGAGCACGGAAAGCAGCAGATAATGTGGGCAGGTACACATCCACCTTAGGGATCACAGTTACCACTTGCAACATCTATTTAGTCTCTTTACCTCACACAAAGCCTAACACTGCCCTGTTCTCTCCTTGCACTTCAGATCCTGTAGAGATGGAATATCAGGAGGCAGTCAGCAAGAGCACCTTCCAGCAGCTAGTGACTGATTTAGAGCCCTCGACCAGCTATAGCTTTTATATAAAGGCTTACACCTCCCGGGGCGCCAGCAAAGCCTCAGAAGTCACAGTGGTGAGCACACTGGGAGAAGGTAAGGAACACTTTGCGCTTGGACCCTCAGCTGCTGAAGCCCGCAGTGCGTCGCAGCAGCCACGCTCACCCTGACGCCCACTCTGGAGCGCTTTGGCACATTGCCTGTGGTCTTGGTGCTCCTTGATCCTGCTCCTCATACTCTGTGACACGGTGTGAGCCTCACTTGTATTGGGGTGGGGAGTCAGCTACTGGCCCTACAGCATTGCCTGGCACAGCTGACATGTTGGCAGTGGGGGGAGTGCAAGCCTGGCTGGTCTCTGCGTTGCAGCTGCTCTGGGCTTTTCCTACACTGCTTGCTAAGTGCAGATTTCCTGCTCAAGCGGCGTCTCCGCATCCTCCAGCAGCTCTGGTACTCACAACTCTTAACTTGAGCAGTGCCACTCTTCTATAAATCTGATTTTTTCTGCTCTACTCTGGAGAAATCACACTAGAGCTGAGACGTTCTGATCTACAAATCTCTGCCTTGGGGCAGCCTTCTGTTTCAGTGGGAAGTTAGGGCCATCTCTAAGGCTGTTCTCCTGACTTAGCCTCCCAGTTTGGGCCACCAGGTAACCTCCCCAGTAAGAAAGTGGATGCTTTCATGCAGAACCCATGCACACGGAGGATGGCAGATGGCAGCCACAGCCCCAGCGTGATCTGTCAGCATTTTAGGAACATTTTTCTGGAGACCTCCTCAGCGCCTCTGAATCCTGGCTCCTTTCACACGCAGAAATGAATTTCTTAGGAGCACTGAATCACTGTCACGAACACTCAGCTATGAATCTGCAGCAGAGAGGGCCTTGGGTGTGAGGATGTTGTTTAGGATCAGATGAATGAGTGTGTTGACTTACAGGGAAGGGATCCAGTTCTCATTCTGTTTTCATCCCATGCAGATGTTTACTGCAGCATTTAAGCAACGACACCAATAAATCCTCGCCCTGCTGGGTCGTTGCTCTGCACATTTATTTTCCTTGGTACTCTGCAGGGCATCGGTCACCCTTTGTGTTTGTTTTCCCTTCCAGTTTAGAGACAGAAAGATGAACTAAGGCAAAACTTGAAACTCCTTGACCCAGTGTGCTGAGTTCAGCTACTGGAGCTAGAAGCCAGCCATGCTTCACAGAGCCTGGGGTTTCTGCAGAAGGCTGGGTCAAGCTGCAGAGGACTTTTTGTCATTGTTGCCTTCAGTCATGACACCAAGTTAGGCATCCAGTAACGGGCTCGTAAATTCCCTGGCTCTCTGAAGTTTCAGGCATCAGTGTCCTGTTCTGCTATCCTCTAAAACAGGCTTGCCCTGTGTAACGAGGCTTCAGCAATTAGCCTCATGTTCAGGATGGACAAGCTGACCTGGTGGCGATCACTCGACCCCTGCTTGCATTTGTCTTGTAGGAGGATAAAAAGAGATTTAAAAGGCCCTCTTCTGGCTTGGTTTGTTTGCTTTGCTTCACTTGGATGCTTGTTGCCTTCTGCTCACAGAAGAGAGAACAGGTCAGAGAGACAGGATCAAGTGGCTTTGGTCACCAAATTAAGGTTTTGCTGCAGGTTTGCCTCTTCTCACAGCCAAGCCATCTCACTTCGTGCCTTCCTGAGGTGCCCCGGGGAGCTGTGACTCCCCTGAGCTCAGACAGCCCTTGGATCTGTGCCAGCAGCCTCGGACAGGAAAGCAATTCCTTGACATGCTGTGTCTTGGCTTTGCCATCCCATCTCAGCATGATGCCCATGAGATGTGCACAGAGATGTGTGTGAAGCCCTTTGCTGGCAGGGCCCTTCATGCTGCCACACTGCTATGTCCTGCCTCGCATGGAAAGGACAAGGAGAGCCTGAATCCGGCACGCTTGGTGGAATTTGGGCAGCACTTAATGGAGTGGTCAGCAGAGATTTTGTCAGCTGGAGACTGGTCTGAGTGCAAAAGTTACGTTGGTATTATCTGGAGTAGGAATATGGTGAAAGTACTGAGGCTCAGGACTGCTTTCAACTTTTCAGAGCTATGAAAGTGCTGATAGAGTGCATGTCTGAAGACTGCAATGCTTTCTAGAAGCACAGGTCTCCTTCCTTTGTGCCAGTGATGGTTTGGGATGGAAAGTAGAAGGGATGATGCCACAGGGAAACTACTCAAGTGAACCCTGCCCTCCACAAACCATTCTTGCATCCTCTCTTCCCTGTCGTTCTCCTTTACGCCGTGGTATTTTAAATCTCAATCTCTCTCTGCTTCACCAAGCAGCACACACTTCTTCTCCTTGTCTTTTAATGCTTTTTAGGATTTTCTCCAGGACCTTTTGACATTTCTCTAGGGTGAAGACTGTTCCTTTAGTCATCTTCGGCTAAAGACACCTTCAAGAAGAAAGTTGAAATGACCTGGGGAAAATTCCAAACAGCACGGAAGAGGAAAACAAGTACCCCAGCCCTTAGCATGAGGGAGATGCCTCACTTATAGTAGATACTATGTCTTATATATACTTCTGTGAAGCACCTATAGACTGCTGTGTGCACTTATATTTACACACACACGCAGATATACTCCTCCTGTATACACTTATTTGTGTAACGACATGAACAGCATCTGCATTCTGCCAGTGCATCCATATTATCTATATTATACATATATATATATACATACTCAAAGCTTGAATAAATACTATATATTCCATACATCAAAGGAGAGAGATTCTTGTGGTTTTTATTCATTGTGAGGCTTTGCACCCATAAAATAAAGCCAACTCATCGGTGTTTCTCTGTACTCTAGCACAATGCTGTTTCCATTTCTGTGGCATTTTCACCCATCCTTGGGAAAGTGATGCTTTAAGCAAGAGTCCAGCTGCTCAGAGCAGGGAATCCAGGCAATTCCTGATTCTGCTCTGAAGGGAAAGGGGAGAATTTCTTTTTTTAAAAGAGAGTATTTGATTGAATTGCAAAAACAGAACACAGACCTGGGAGGAACGGTTCCTTCTGGCATCGATAGCATTGACTCTGGTTTGCACCCAGCAAACGTGAAGCACAGCTTTCCCATCTGCATCAGAATAAGTCCTAGACACAAAATGTGCTTCAGCCCATGTTTGTTCTGCTCTAGTAGGAGCAATCTCATAACCTCACTGAGGATAGGGGCTCTGAGTCTTTCCTCCTGAATGCTCACAAGTCAGCAGAGACTTGTTCCTCCCTTCATACTTATTTGCAGGGCATCAGGCAAAGCCCTTGCAACCTGAAGGTGGGCATCACTCTGGGAAGAGGCAGCGTAGCCTAGGTCCTCCTTCTCACTAGGAGAGAAGTCTTTCCTTTCCCTAAGTCTCCTTGTGGGAAAGCTTGAGCTCTCAGTGCCTGGGAAAAGACAAGCTGTAGTGCTGTGTGCTTTGGCTTTTCCCATTAACTAGAGGAAATGCCCTTTTTAGCTCTTGTCAGTCTTACCCTGACACGGCCACGTTTCATCTGCCTCTCCCAATCACTCTCTAAGTGGCTGTGCTGAACTCTCTGCCAGAGGCCAGGTTTGCACTGCTCAGCCTTTAGAGACCCTTTGGGAAAAACAAAACAAAACAAAAAGCAGCAGCAGCAGCTCAGTGCAAGCCCATCAATCCTTGTATTGGGAAACTTCTGAGCTTGCAATCAGGTGGGACTGGAAAAAGAGCTCTGCCTCCAAGCCTGGAGGCTGATGGAGAAGCAGAGCTGTTGTTTTGCTGGGTAATTTTGCTGTAGGGTGTATCCAAGCTCACTGCATGGTAGAGCAGTGCCCAAACATATGGGCACTGCTCTACCTCCTGGACCTCTGGGCAGGGCAGGTCCTGCAGCACCTGGTGCTCTGTGCCAAAGGCTGGGGAAGAGATGGAACCATTTGGCCTGAGGATGTTTTGCAGAAATGTGGTGGGGAAAAAAAATCATCATCCTGCTGAGACACATCTCTGTGTTGGTGTGATCAGTGTAGGAGAAAGGGAGGGAAAGGGGAAGGAAGAGCCTTGGGGGAAATGTGGTCTTGTGTGTCCCAGCTTTGCCTGGGGCTCTGGGCTAGGTCTGGGGCAGAACCAGCTTTGGAAAACCCAACAAGAATCATAGAATCAGAGACGGGTTTGGATTGGAAGTGATCTTTTAAAGGCCATCTATTCCAACCCTCCTGCAGTCAGCAGGGACATCTGTAGTTAGAGCAGATTGCTCGAAGCCCCAGACAACCTGACCTGGAATGGTTCCCAGGGTGGAGCAGCTACCACTTCTTTGGGCAACCTGGGTCCATCAGTGTAAAAAGGTTCTTCCTTCTGTGTAGTCTGAATCTCCCTCTTTTAGTTTAAACCATTGTAAAAAATATTGGCTTTGGCTTACAAATGTTTGCCTCTCAGCCCAGGCTGATGGGAGAGGATGGGGCCAGGCAGCTTTCTGGGGACCTGGAGAGGCAATGGCTGTGATCACCCCTCTGCAGCACGCCCTGAGAACAAAGACAGGGTTCGGGGCATTGACTGGAGCGAAAGGCGTCCTGGTGAGCCTTGATTCCAGCCTCGGTAACACTGGGCAGCAGCAGGGACATCTTCCCAGCTGGACCCATGCACCCCTAAGGCCAGGTAAGTGCCTGCCTTCCAAAGCAAGCCAGCCACAGCTCTGCAGGGGTCTCCAGCTGTGCAGGGATCTAGGACTCTTAATGAAGATGGCCCTGGTCTCTCCTAAGTCCCCAGCACAGAGTAACAAACATCCCTCCTAAAGCTGATAGGCAGAGCGAGCTATACGCACCCTGCAAGCCAGTGCAGGTACCCAGCATGCTTTTAGAGATCCTCCAGCTCCGTCTTTTCTGGTTCCTTCCTCCCTGGGGGATTAATCACTCTGAAAGGTCCTCACTGCCCCCCGGGAAAGGGCAGGAAAGTGGAATTTGGGAATGCTGTTGCCAAAGTTGCTGCATTCCTGTTTTGAGCTGAGGGAGGTGAGCGTCAGATTGCAGCTGGAGTGTTTTGCTTGCAAAGGAAACTTTTGGAAGTTGCTCCAGCTCCTCAGACCAGGATCTGGTCTGATGTGATTTTTCTCACCTAGGACCTTCTTTGGCGTGGTGAACACAGGGAAAGGCTGCTGAGGGATTTCTCATTGTGCATGCTCAAAAAGCAGGTACAACCCACTGTCTTTTTCTCTCTGTTTCAGTCCCAGCCATGCCATCCCTCTTTATTAAAGTCATTAACAGCACTGCCGTCCTGGCTACCTGGGAGCCCTCCATCAAACTGGGCCAGCATGAAGGCTTCAAGCTGTACTACCGCAAGGTCCACCTCTCCCAGTACACGGGTCCAGTGCTGCTGCCCAGCAACGTCACAGCATACAACATTACCCACCTAGGTGAGTACAGTGGCAGCCTGATCCAGGTCCCTCCCTGATCCTGGCAGGCTCTGTGGTGATGGGAGAGTTCAGGTGTGTTGCGCAGCTGCTAAGCAGCAGATGCTGCAGCTCTCCTCCAGGGTTCCCCGTGGCTTTCCCAGCAGCAGGTACTTGTTTGCAGCATCTCGTGTGTGAAATGTGTGTCCTAAGTTAGCATCACTCCTGGAGGGGATGCTGAAGATTAAACCTGAAATGGTCTTCTTGTGCCTCCTTCAAAACAGATGCATCGGTGGTGTACGAAGTCAAGCTCCTGGCCTATAACCAGCATGGGGATGGAAATTCAACTGTCCGCTTTGTGTCCTTGAGGGAAACTGTGGAGAGGACAGGTGAGATGGGACACTGGGATTGGAGGTGGTTTATGAAGACTTTCCTGGTGGCAAGGCCAGACACGTCCCCCAGACACCCATGGCTCTACTGCATCTCACCTTTGGCCACTTGTTCGTTTGCAGCATCACAAGCAAAGGTGAAGCAAAACTTGGCAGGGCTGGGACTGCCTAGTGCTGGTAGGGTTAACTTCTCTGCCACGTGGCTTGCACCATCTCCATTGGCCAGTCCCACCTGATGGCTTTTTTACCAAGGGGGCAAGGACAAACCCAGTGTCCCTGTAATTGCCAGTTTTGTCCCGTAAGCCTGAGCCAGAGGTAAAGCCGTGGACATGAACAACCGCCATATGAAAGTCAGGAGCTGCCATCCTTGGATGAGATGTGGTGTGCTGAGCATCTCCTCTCTCCTGGATACTTCAGCCTTCAGTGGTGCTAGGGAAGGAGAAAGGCTGCAGAGCATGAGCACTGCATTATGTGGCAGAAAGGAGGAAATCTCTGGAGGGAATCTTTAACTGATCACACCTTTCAGATTCACCTATGTGTAAAAAACATCCTGCTGCTCTTGGAAGCATTTTAAGCCTTCCAGTGGGAATATCTTCATGAAACAGTTATTACTCTTCTGTCTGTTTGGAGTAAATACTAATCTCGTTGGCATCTTCCTACTCAGACCCTCCAGTCCTATGCCTGCTGTGGTTGCCTTCCTGGGGTACCAGAAGCAGGGCAGCTGCTCTGGCAGCTGGGGTGGGGGCAATTCCACATCCTGCTTTCTTCTTCCCCAAACGTGGCTCCCAGCACTGCGTAGGCTCTAACTTTTGCTCTGAGTTCCCCAAAAGCTGAAGGAGCAGCAGTCAAATAGCACCACTGACCCCCCCTCTCCCTTTCCTCTGGCAGTGCTGAATCCTCCTTGCGACTGCATGAAGGACGAGCAGAACAATAAAACCTCTGCCACTGGCATCATCATTGGGATCCACATTGGCGTCACCTGCATCATATTCTGTGTCCTTTTCCTCATGTTTGGGTACAGAGGCAGGTAGGGATTGCTCACACCACTGCTCACAGGAGGTGATGGTGCCTAATGGCATATGGGTGTTGCTGCAGGGGTCTTGCACCCTCAGTCTGATCACAGAATCAACCATGTCCCTCAGCACCACATCTACATGGCTTTTCAGTCCCTCCAGGAATGGGGGCAACTCCACCACTGCTCTGGGCAAGCCTGTTCCAGAGCTTGACAACCCTTTCAGAGAAGAAATTGTTCCACATGTCTGACCTAAACCTCCCCTGATGCAACCTGAGGTCACTTCCACTCCTTCCATCACTTGATAGTATTCAGGCAGTTGTAGAGAGGTAGGTCTCAGCCTCCTTTTCCCCAGGCTGAAAAACCCCAGCTCCCTCAGCTGCTCCTCAGGAGACTTTTTAGACCTTTCACCAGCTTTTTTGCTCTCTGGACCTGCTGCAGCACCTCAGTGTTGTGGCAGGGATGCTGTGCTTTCTGTGTGCATCTCAGGATGTCCATCATGCAGTGTGCGACTGCACAGCCCAGCTCCTGCGAAGGCCATGTGCTGCTCACAGCATGGCTCCTGCCTCCCCCTGAAGTGGGCTTCTCCAAATACACCCCATCAGCCCTGGCCCTCAAGGAGCCTGGTGCTTCCTAGGGCCATTGCTATTTCTGCTCTGGCAAACCTTGACCCTACTTGTAAAGCAGAATCCCTCTCTTGGGAAGGGAGAGGTGACTGTAGGAGGGGTTTAAGGTGTAAAGGAACATAGCACAGGGATGAGGCAGACCCAGGCCTGGGGGAAGAACAGGGAGGAGGCAGCAGCTTTGCTCAGCCTCAAACTCTGTGTCTCTTTATTTGTCAGGCTGCTGATGTGCAAAAATGTGCAGGAGCAGCTCTCAACCCCACAGATCCCCAGGAACCAGCGGAGCTCCACTGGCCTCGTCCTGAATGGAGCTGCTCGCAGGGACAGGGACGACCGGAACCTGAACGGAAAGCAGCTGGATATGAATGAGCTGGAGAGGTTATTCCCAGCATCCCCGTCGCAGGAACAGCAGGAGAAGGGAATGACGGTAAGTCCAGCAGGATGGGAGCCCACCTAGGAATGCAGACACGGCTGCATGTCTAAGAGCATCAGTGCCCTGCTGCCATCACCGCATTGTCCCCTTCTGTCTCTTCAGTCAGCCCACAGCTCACCAGCCACCCAGAACGACACTCAGCTCACCACACTCCCTCTGGATGAGTTCAGCTTCATGGAGGAGCAGCCAGGCCCCCTCCCGAAAAGCCCCCACAGCGGCAGCCCTACTGCTCCGGCTCCCAACCAAGGTCCCACCAATGAAGGATAAAACTGCCAAGACTCAAAGCCTCTTGTAGGAGTTACCAGAAACCAAACCCACGGCTGGTGACGTCTTTACGACGAGTCGTCAATCTCAGGTCAATTGAAGATTTCTATGGTCTGATTGTTATTTTTTTGTTTTGCTTTATTTTTTTATATATATATAAATATATATATATATATATATGTACACAGGCTTTTGGAAACTCTTGTCAAGTTTTATCTTTCTGACCTCTCTTGGGCCTCTCGATGGGTCTCTTCCAACGATGGTTTTATGGAGACTGGTCACGATGGATTTTTCCCTGCAGCTGCTAAGCGAAAGACTCCTTGGCAGAGTTTGGCAAACTCTGCTGCCTCTGACAAACTGGGGATGTGGTTGAGCCTCCTTCTCTTGCGCATCCCAGACTTGTTTGGTTTTTTTTTTCCCCCTGATCAGCAGCTTTAGGACTACTTTTGGGATCTATTTTTTATTTCCAGAAGAGCGGATTTGGAGAACTCCTTTCTCACTTGACTCCCAAAGTGGCAGCCCGGGAAAGGGGCATGTCTCCATGGATTTGATGAGTTTGTACACCTTCACTATTTCTCAGGATACCTTTTTTTTGCTGATTGACTCTAAATAATATCCAAAAAAAAAAAAAAAAGGAAAAAAAAAAAGGAGAAAAAAAAAAAGGGGTGTGTGTGTGTAAGGATGCCTGCCTGAGGGCTACTGAAAGACTTGGACAGACAACCCGAGTGAACTCAGAACCTACCTCAACCGGAATGAATGTCTTCTGGGAAGCAGAAATACCTGCGTCTTCCTTCGTCTTCAAAAAGCAAGTAGCATAGCACTTGGTCAGTACAAGCTTGGTCCTACCTCAGCAGTCATGCTCTGTACCTGCCACCTTGGTGGCTTTGTTGTCGTTGTTCCCATGTAAAGCACTTCCAAACCTTTGAAAGCAATGTTCTACCTCAAGCGTGATAGAAGCTCGTGTGTGTGTGGAGTGTGTGTGTGCATGCATGTGTGAGAGCCTGTGTGCCCTCTCCTCTCCCCCAGTTCTTGCCTCTCCCACCCAGCCCTGCACGAAGCATGGTGCTTCACTAGTGTTATGAGCTTTACTTTAAGGTGGGGTGCTGGGGCCATGTTGTGTGGTGGAGATTTGTGTCATGGTTTTTTACTTTAAAGATTTTGGGAGCCATCACAGACATGCAGCTCCATGCCCTGTGGTTCGCTGGCACCGTTGGCTCTTGCAGGGCTGTGATGAGGGTGCTGGTGGTGGCTGCCTCTGTCCACCCTGGGTGTATTCAGTAGTGGGGTATGCGAGGTGCTTAGATGCCAGCACTGAGGCCAGAGCGCCCTCCTGCCCTCTCAGTGTGCTGCTCTCAAAGGCTGATTCCTAGTAGGATGGTTTATGGCATGTGCCAGCATGAGCAGCACAACACAGCTCTGGGAGGTGGGAATCTGGACATCGCTGTCTTGTCCCTTCAAAGCCCACTCTGCCATCAGGAGCACCTACAAGAAAACTCTGATACAGCACTTCCAAACTCCCTTGAGATGCTACTGAGCAGCTCCCAGTTCCTCCAGCCTATTCCAGCTACCAAATCATCCAAAGGATGAGCTGAGATGAAAAGGTTTCACTTCCCTGGGACAGATGAAGGAGGAGGACTCCTTGGTGGTGATGCAGAATGAGACCCTGCACTGAAGGATGCTGGGAGCTGCTGGCAGCCACCCCTTCCTCATGCCCAGGGTTGGCAGAGAAGCTCCTGACACCAAAGAGAGGGTTTGTGCATGACCCTCATTCCAGGGACCAACCACCAACCTGCCACTGTAGTTTTCGGCTTGTCCTGGCACGGAACAGCCGTGTGATCAGCATCCTCCATAGGGTGAGGTGGGGGCACACACAGGGGACAGGGACATTGGCCAGCCAGCACCCAGGTCCTTTACCTGCCACATGCACTGGTGAAAGCCAGGTGAATGTGAAGATTTGAACTCATGGTATAGGCGGTGGTAAGCCAGACCCCTCCCCTGTGTGCAAGGACAAGTGAAAGGAATCAGGAAAGGAAACAAGCTGAAGTTTAAACAAGGTCAGAATTGTGTTGCTTTAAATGGTACCAGTGGGAGAGAGAGTTCCTCGTGTCAGAACTGTCCCTGTCACTTCCCCGTTTGGCAGCAGTTGTGCTACCCATAACTGTGTCAGTAATGCAGCATACAAGAGGAGGAGACAAAGGCCAATGTCTCTTCCCCTGTGCTGTGCCCTGGGCTGGATGAGCTGTGAGCAGGACTCAGTCTTTCCAGATCAAATCATTCAGGCTGTCTCAAGCAGATGTAATGACACTGACCTTGAGAGCAAAGAGCTCTTGAGGTTCCGTGTTTGAAACCTCCTCCCCTCCTGTAGACTTCCTACAGCACAGAAAAAATGTGAAGGGCTAAAATTCTGTATTAAGCTCTGCAAAGAGCCTCTCCTCACCCCACCAAAGAGGCTAAATGGGTCATCAGACTGAATCCTGCTCACACCTACCATGGGGTGCTGCTCCTGCCCCACGATGCTGGACCTGGAGATGGCCTGGGAAAGGACTGTGGGGAGGATGATGCCGTGGCACCATGCAAGACCGAGAGCCCAACCCATCTTGGGAGCTGACTGTTGCTGGGTGTTGAAAAGGGCAGTATGGAGGAGGAGATGCCAACCAGCTCAAATTATAAACTCATATCAAAGAAGTCCCAATCTCCTCCTGCCATCCCACCCCAGCCCATCCCGCTCCAGCCCAGCTTTTCTTTCCGTTGGGTTTCTTTCCGTGTGTCACGCCGACGTTCACGTTGAATTAAGTCCTGTTGCCAAAGTGAACACAGAATTTAGATTAGCTTTCAGCTCAGACTTCCTGCAGCTGTGAACATGCTATTAATTTAATATCATATTATTGTGATATTGTAATAGTAACAAGTATTTGTCACTACTTCCTTTTATTAAAGGGAAATGCTGTGCCATTTGACTAGTTGACATATGCTAGTAGGTCAAGGATAGAGCTTTTGCTTTTGGTTGGTGTTTTGTTTCTTCTTTGAATTATGCAGAAATGTGGTGGCTTAAACCAATGCAGACTGGGTGTTGGTTTGAGGCAGCTGGAGGTGGGTGGATATCTTTAAAGACTATTTTTTAGGTATTTAGCTTTTCTTCTTTTGGGTTGTTTTTTTTTTGGGGGGGGTGGGTTTGGATGTGTGTTTCTTTTCTGCTCTTCTCAATCCATACTGTTGGGACCTAACGTAAATGGTTGCGGCAGGTCGGTCCCCAAAGGGATGAGGCTGAAGTCTGGAGATCCATCAGGACAACGTGGTCATCCCTGAATTATCAGAGCCTCCCAAGTCTGTGAAAATAGGGGAAAAAAACCACAACCCCCCTTGAAATGGCTGTGGAGTACCTGTAGATGCCATTTTGCTGGAGAAGCAACATGTAACAGCCCCTCTTGCTGTTCACTGCTGCTGGAGCAGGGCTAATGGCAAAGCTGTGCCAACCAAAACCTTTGGAAATCATCACCTGGAGTCTATCTGGTCTTTAATCTGTCAAAGAAGAAAGAGAACAAAGAAAAACCAAGGAGAGCTTGTGTTTGGTTTCAGCATGGGGCTCAGCTTCCAAGTCCTTGGTTCACCCAAACTGTGTTCGAGGAAGCCGTTGGACTTTTAGCATGTGCTTGGAGTGCAGATGCTCTTGGGCAGACATACTGTGTCTGAGAAGGTGCTGTGTGGGGATGGTGAAACGCTGGCATGGGTTGCCCACAGAGGTGGTAGATGCCCCATCCTGGGAACCAACCCAGGTCAGGTTGGACAAGGCTGTGAGCAACCTGCTCTAGTTCCAGATGTCCCTGATGACTGCAGGAGTGTTGGACCAGGTGAGCTGTAGAGGTCCCTTCTCACCCTAAACCATTCCATAATTCAATGATTCTTCTTGGGTAGACATGTTGTGCTCAGGTAGCCACGGTGTCCTGGGGTAGACATGTTGTGCTCAGGTAGCCACGGTGTCCTGGGGTAGACATGTTGTGCTCAGGTAGCCACGGTGTCCTTGGGTAGACATGTTGTGCTCAGGTAGCCACGGTGTCCTTGGGTAGACATGTTGTGCTCAGGTAGCCACGGTGTCCTTGGGTAGACATATTGTGCTCAGGTAGCCATGGTGTCCTTGGGTAGACGTAGGACTGGAGGTCCCCATGTATTGACAGTGGTTTGGATGCAGTTTTACAGGTATCAGAACTGCACCTCCCAGGTCTTCCATAAGCATCTACCTGTTTTCATGGAATTAGAGGCATGTTCAGAGGGATCAGCTCCAGGCTTGGGCCGGGCTGTTAGTTGACCAGGAGCACTGCTGCTCTGGGAGTGTGTCCCCACGCTGTTGGCAGCTGCTGTGGCAGTGTTCCAGGAGGAGCAAGCCCTCCTGAGCCTCAAGCCTGCAAACCCACTGGCCACCAAACCCGCCACCTTGGGCCAGCAAAGGGACATGGTGTGCAGACATGGGGCTGTGCCACAGCAAATGGGTCTCAGCATCATTTTATGTACCCAGACCACAGGGCTAAAAGAGCCCAGACTGTGGCAGTGGTCATCACCAGTGCCTTGCACCTGCGCTTGCCTGCCTGCCAGAGAGCACCCCTAGAACTGGTTCAGACATCTCAAACATTTGAGCAGCAGCTTGCCAGATTCCTCATCTTTGCTCTTTTTCATCTCTGTTCTTGATGAATCAGAGTTTTACCCAGAGATAAAGCCACTGGATATTGGGCAGGTGGTGGCTCCAGCAGAGAGTGTTGGGGCAGAAATCTCATCCCCTAGCATTTTTCCAAGCAGGTAATTCCACTAATCCAATTCACTGCCTTTTTTTGGGCAGAGCCAACAAAAAAAAAAACGAACAACCAAACCCTTTTGCTTTTCCGGTTGTGGTGAACTGAAATTATACAGAAAGGCACAAAGTATCCAAAAGATGATTTGTTGTTGGTTGGTTTTTTGGTAACCCACAAAGGACAGAACCTGTTGTCAGAGCTCTCATGCTTACCAGAGATGGCTGCTACCTCAGGGATAGTATCCATATCACCTTTAGTTTGCTGCTGTGACAGGGTATTTTCACGCAGTCGGATTCAGGTATTTGTCAGCTGTACTTTCTTCTTCCTTGGTTTGTTACAACGCTGACAGATGCAAGTGCTGGACCAGTTTGGGACTTTTAAAGCTTTCACCCACAACAATACCAAGGGCCTGTACAGTTTAGGTTGGCAAGAAAGGAGTGAAGCTACAAAGGCTGGTGCACCTGGAAGGGAGTAGATTTTGCTGCCTCCTCCAGGACAACCATCCCATGGCATTCCAGCAGGATTGCTCGGGGAAGTTGTGGCTGCTCCCTCCCTGTAGGTGTTCAAGGCCAGGTTGGATGAGGCCTTGAGTGACCTGTTCTAGTGGGAGGTGTCCCTGCCTATGGTGCGGGTTTGGATCTGGATGAGCTTTGAGGTCCCTTCCAACCTAAACCATTCTGTGATTGTGGTTCGGTGCTGTGGCTGAGCCCTCTCTGAGCTGACTGACAGCACTTAGGCATGGAAAGATTGATTAAAAAAGGAAATTAAAAGCTTATGAAAACAAATGGCAGCGGTGCAGAGCACGGGGGGGGACTACTTAGTGACTTCATCTGTGCAAACAGTGCTTGGAAATCTATCCCTTCTTGCACTGCACCCGCCAGGGC
Organism: Tricholaema leucomelas; assembly: GCA_013400475.1. Classification (NCBI taxonomy): domain Eukaryota; kingdom Metazoa; phylum Chordata; class Aves; order Piciformes; family Lybiidae; genus Tricholaema lacrymosa; species Tricholaema leucomelas. The sequence goes on along the minus strand of WAAF01012438.1, from coordinate 240,269 downwards.
TGCTGGAAGAGCCTAACTAGCAACTCGACGCCTGCTCATTTATTTCCCTCACCCACCAAACTGAAAAAATAAAAACAAAAAAGGGAATGAAAGGGAAGGTGCCTGGACTGGAGCCATGTGTGGGGAGAGGGTTAGGTGTGCAGCACCAGCACTCCCAGCCAAAATGAGGGGATGGCAGCAGCACTGAAACTCACCGTGAGGCTGGAAATCAGTGACAGGGCCCCAGGTTTGCTCCAAGAGCAGAGGCTGAGCTTCAGCATCAGGGACCAAGAAGAGCCTGTGCACAGCACAGCCAGTCGGGGAAAAGCCTGATTTCATGGGGCTTTGCCTCAGGCTCTTACTTACGAAGCAAAGAGGGCTTTTTACTGTGATCGTATTGCCATCCTGTAGGCTTGCAACATCTTGAGGCTGTTAATAAAGTAGTAACAGAGGAGATGCTGAACCTTTTTCCCAGGCCTCTTCGGGAACCAGCCCGTAAGGATAATGGTTAAAAACCCAAATTACAAAGCACTTTTCTACTGCTTATTTTCTACTTTTCTTATTTTGAGCTGTCTTGATATCTGCAGTCCCACTGATCCCACGATTGTGAGCTCTGTATAAACAACAAAACAATAAAACCTTTTTGTTTGTTTGTTTGGGGCTTTTTTTTGGTGGTTGTTGTTGTTTGGGGGGTTGTTTTTTTTTGTAGTTTGCTCTGTTTAGATTTTAGCCTGTGGCTACTTGTACGAGAAAAATAAAGCTAGAATAAACGAGCCTGAGCGGTTCAGCCTGAGTGGTTCTTTCTTCATGCTACTGGCAGCCTGGGTCAGTGTCTCACCACGCTCAGTGTCAAAAATGTTCTCCTCTCTCTAGTCTGAATCTCCCCACTTTTAGCTTAAAATCATCACCCCTTGTCATGTCACAACAGCCCCTGCTAAAATGTCTGTCTGCAGCTTTCTTATCAGACCCTGTAAGTACTCAAAAGCTTCCAGAAGGTCAGTCTGGAGTTTTCTCTTCTCCAGACTGAACAACCCCATCTCTCTTGCTTGGCCTCACAGCAGAGGACTTGCAACCCTCACATTGCTGTGACCTCCTCTGGGCTCACTCTACTAGGTCTATGTCTGTCCTGTGCTGAGCACTCCTGAGCTGGACCCAGCACTGCAGGTGGAGTCTCAATAGAGAAGAATCCCTGCCCTTTACCTGCTGCCCATGCAGCTGAGGATCATCCGAGGACGTGGCTGGGTCTGAGATGAACACATGGTGCCAGCTCACATCCAGCTTTTTACCCAGTACCCCAAAGTCCTTCTCCACAGAGCTGCTCTCCAGCCCTTCATCCCCCCATCTGGATTGGTATTGACTGCCCCAATCTATGCGCAGAACCTTGCACTCACCTTTGGTGGACCTCAGGAGATTCACAAGGGCCCACTTCTCAAGCTTTCCAGGTCCCTCTGGACAGATTCTGTCCCTCAGCTGAGTCATCTGCACCGTTTAGCTCAGTATCATCTGCAGACTTTCTTCAAAAAGTGAAGTGCCTTGCATGCAAGGATAACTCACAGGACAGATTGTACTCAATGGTCTTAGAGGTCTCTACCAACCTGGCTGATGCTGTGACTCCTGTCACAGAGGGACCAGTGTCTCCCTGTGTTAGTGGCAAAGCTCCTTCCCAGCAGCCCCAAGACAAGGAGCTTTGTGAAAACATTGCTCAACAAGCTGGCTGGAGGACCGGTCCTGTATTCTCCTCCTGCTGCTGCTCTGGATGCCAAAGGACAGTCAAAGCAAAGGGCTGTGGGGAATAAACGAGGGAGCCTGAGCCCACCAGCACTTTCTGAGGGGGTTTTCTGTAAGCAGGTTAGTGAAGAGTCACTTCAAACAAGTCCCCAAACCTTGACACTGCTAAATGGCAGCATGGTTTGTCTAAATAGACACTTAGCAATAAATACAAGCATCAAAACAGATTAGATTTCTCAGTGGCAAGACAGGAGGTGAAAAAGGAGATCAGAGCTCACTCGCTCAGGAGAATTTTTTTTGTGTAAGTTCAGTGGAACACAGCACTTCAGACAGCAGCTGTGAAGTCAAGGTATTGTATAAAGCTTGCAGCTTGCATTAGAAAAGGACTTCTCTTGCCTTGGTGGCAACAAAAAGGAAGGCCTGACAATATTAATCTGACGTCTTAGAAACTAAAGGACTAAAAAAACCCAAGCAATACATGTAAATTGCTTTGATTTGGGGGCTGTTGGAAGTATCAGCAGGCTCAAAAACCCACCTCCCTGCGTGTGCAAACCTCAGAGCTAATGAAAGAACTTTCCTTTTGCTTGTGCACATCCAAATTTCTGCTGGGAGCAGCTCGCAGCAACTCTTCAGCTCCAGAGATATTTAAAGGAGCAGTTTCATCTCTGACTGTCTCAGGTATCGCTGGAGAAGATCTTACTGCTGATGTCCCACTTATAATCCTGTCAGCCCAGGGAGAATTTATCATAGCCCATAAAGCCCTAACTACCCAAAAGGTCACTCAGTGCTAGTGCCACTCGGGCAGCACCATCTCGGTTGGTGACACTTTTACGAAGCCAGGCTAAACGCCAGCAGGGCTGCTGCTGTCAGACCTTTACAGCCGCCGCTTCTGCCTCCAAAAACCACCTTTAGCAGGCGTGAGCTGCAACAGCTCCATCGGCAGGTGCAGGCAGCCCCAAAACGCTGCGCCTGCGCTCACGTGTCAGCTTGCTTCAAAGTGTGAGGCTGCAGCTGGGCTCTTCTCCTGAATTACTAAGGATAGGACAAGAGGAAATGGCCTCAAGTTGCATCAGGGGAGGTGTAGGTTGGATGTTGGGAGGGCTTTACTGAGCACTGGAACAGGCTGCCCAGGGAGGTGGTGGAGCTGCCGTCCTTGGAGGTGTTTAAAAGGAGAGTGAATGTGGTGCTTGAGGCTATGGTCTAGCGATGAAGGATGCTGGGAGGAACTGGACTGGATGATCCTAGTGGTCCTTTCCAACTATAGCTATTCATAGTGATTAGAGGCTGTGCTGAGTGATTTGGTTTAGTCAAGGACTTGTCAGTGTGAAACTACTGATTGGACTCGAGGATCTTGAAGGTCTTTTCCAATCTACAAAATTCTGTGACTACCCCCCGCCCAAAAAGGAGTCTGGGCACCTCAAACCACTGCAGAGCTACTCCAGGGAGAGTTCAACCCTCAAATCTGTGTCTCCAACCCCATTAGTCCCAGTTCTACCAGAGCCCACCAACACCCACTTGGCTGAACTAGAAGCCTCCTAATTTCCTGCAGGCCTATCTAACCCTGGTCTTGCCCAGAAAGCCGCCTCCTTAGTGCCAAAATAGCTAAATTAGTCTTGCTCGGCGGCGTGAAGGAGCTTGTCTTGTTTATTGAGCGATAAATATAAAGGTACAGTAACTAAATTCATCAGCCCCTAAACACAGCCGCTGGGAACGGCCATTTCCACCATCCAATCTACCATCACATGAATATTTCAGAGTCCTCTCTCCCCTGGGTCCTCGCCTTATCTCTGGAGCCTGGATATTATTTTCTGCTTTTCAGCTTTTCGGATGTATTGGAGGAAATGTCATTATTTGGACCTGGGTGGATTACAGTTGACTTTCCTAAGCCAATTTATATTGGCAAGCTGCTGTTTTTAAAAACCCCTATAAATCACTCCCATGAATTTTAATAATATAATGTAGTTTCAAACACGCTCCCTTAATACCTGACACACTCTTAACAGCCAGCAATAGCTCCTCGGGTCACGAACTCCCTCTTACCATCACCTTCAGCCACCACCACAGGGGGACGAGTGATGCCTCGGCCCTGGTTTATGGGAAGAGCTGCTCCTGCCCCAAACATCTCATTGTGGGGCTTGAAGTTGAATGTTGGGCAGAAATAAAACTACCCCTCTGCTCACACCACCCCACTATGCTGATGGTCTCTGCCTACCCGAAGTGTAAAAGGCAAAATGAAAGCTTAGTTGCAGGAAGCAAGGCTTAACCAGAGTCTTTGAATGGTAAGGGCTTGTAGAATGGTAAGGGCTAGAAGAGGTCATCAAGACCAACTCCTTCTGCCAAAGCAGGATCACCTAGGACAGGACACACAGGGTCTTCAAAGTCTCCAGACTCCAGAGGAGTCTCCAGAGGAGACTCCACAGCCTCTCTGAGCAGCCTGTTCCAGTGCCCCAGGATCCCTACAGTAAAGACGCTTTCCCTGGTGTCGAGGTAGAACTTCCTGTGTTCCAGTTTGCATTCAGTGCTCCTCGTCCCACCACAGGACACCAGTGAAAAGAGACTGGCCCCTTCTTGACACTCACCCTTCAGATATTTACAAACATTAATAAGGTCCCCTCTCAGTCTTCTCTTCTTCAGAATAAACAATCTCGGGTCTCTCAGCCTCATTCTGAGGTACTGACAGGAACAAAGCTAGAAATGGGTAGATTCAGACTGGATGTCAGGAAGTTCTTCACCATGAGAGTGGTGAGACAGTGGAACAGGTTGCCCAGGGAGGTGGTTGAAGCCCTATGCCTGGAGGTGTTTAAGGCCAGGCTGGAAAAGGCTCTAGACAGCCTGATCTAATGTGAGGTGGCCCTGCCCATGGCAGGGGGGTTGGAACTAGATGATCCTTGTGGTCCTTTCCAAGCGTGACTGATTCTATGATTCTGGTTGGAAAAGACCATTAAAGTCATCAAGTCTAACCAGTATCTAACTCTACCAAGTCTAGAAGCACTAGAGGACAGAATAGAGGTGCTGGATTCAGGCCTGGCACCCTCACCTGTGCTGAGCTTGTGCAAATTCAACACAGCTGCCAACCCTTCACAAAGGTGTGTCCCTTTGTAGATGGGTCTGAAGCTGTGTATCTCTGGCTTGCATCAGGAACAGCGTGGCCAGGACTACAGCAAAGATTGTCCCCCTGTACTCAGCACTGGTGAGGTCACACCCCCATTACTGCATTCAGCTTTGGACCACTCACTACTTGCAGTGGCACTGAGGTGCTGGAGCAGGTCCAGAGAAGGGCAAAGCAGCTGGTGAAAGGTCTAAAGCACAAATCTTGTAAGGAGTGGCTGAGGGACCTGGGCTTGTTCAGCCTGGAGAAAAGGATCAACTCCATCCTCCCCAGGGAAGATACTCCACAGGTGCTCTCCTGGTCCCACATCACCCCATCAGCCCCAAACACTCCTTGAGACAGCCCCCATCCCTCTGCAGGGTGTCAGGTACCAGTCACAACAGGGCCACTGCTGGCAGTAATACATTCAGGGCCATTTTGTTAATTCCTTTACCTGAAACTTTGTTTGGAAGATCAGGAATTTCCTCCCTCCTTGCCAAGACCTTGTCCCCGAGGCAGTGGTGGGATCCAGCACGTGGGGTGAAACCTTGAAAGACAGCAGTGCAGAAATTGCTGGGATTAGGACTATCTTCTGATAGCTCTCTTAATAAAGACCTAAGATGCACACCCAGAGTGTGAGCCCAAGCCAGGATTCAGGGCTAAGTCATCCAGAAACTCCCCCTGGCACAGACTATAGAATCATAGAATCAACCAGTCTGAAAAAGACCTCCAAGAACATCCAGTCCAACCTAGCACCCAGCCCTAGCCAATCAATTAGACCATGGCACTAAGTGCCTCACCCAGGCTGTTCTTGAACAGCTCCAGGGATGGCGACTCCACCCCCTCCCTGGGCAGCCCATTCCAATGCCAATCACTCTCTCTGCCAACAACTTCCTCCTAACATCCAGCCTAGACCTCCCCTGGCACAACTTGAGGCTGTGTCCCCTTGTTCTGTTGCTGGTTGTCTGGGAGAAGAGACCAACCCCCACCTAGCTACAGCCTCCCTTCAGGTAGTTGTAGACAGCAATGAGGTCACCCCTAATCACCTACTGACTTACTCTGATGAGCTCTGTGCTCCTCTTATGCAAATTACATTCATTTTCTTCACATCCCTGTTGCAGTGACTCTAAGGTGTCTGCCGGCTACCAGCAGGTGTCCACCTATCACGGAGAGAGGTCTCCTGGTGTGACAACAAAGGCTTAAGAGAGATGGAGAATAAAAACCGGGACAGAAAGCAGATCACGGGAGACCTTCTTCAAGGAACCAGGTCATGGAGCATCTCCTGCTGTTCCTCTGGAGGAGCTGATGATAGGATTTGATGTCCTAATGATGGCATTGGTGATGAGGTTTGATGTCCCAGTGATGGCACTGGTGATGTCCCCACTAGAGGGTTGACTTTGCTTGTCCGAGTTGTCTGGAAATATAACAAACCAATATGCACATGTACAAGAAAGAGGATCATTGAGGGATTGATTAATTGCAGGCAGGGAAACAAAATAATGAGCCAGCCTTTGTGTTTTTGGCTTCTGAAGGAACCGAGGGCTCCCTAGAAGCAGGGTGGGGGCAAAGAGGTGCAGGCACCTCCCCAGACCTTCCTACTGCTTGCTCGGCTACAGCCAGCACTGCCAAGCCTGGGAGCAATCCCTGGTTTAACGCTGTTAGGAGCCGAGGACGAAAATCCAGTTAGTGCAGGGAGCAGAGGAGCTTTTGCAAGGCTTTGGCTGGGATGATTTACCCTGCCCAGGTTGTCACGTTCATCATTAATCCATTTTCCCTCCTTTCTGCAACTTAACCTGCGCCAAGCCAATGTCTAAGTGCCTGGCTTTGCAAGAATAAATTACGGGTTCAGAAAAGCTATTTTGCTCCCCTGCTCAATTTGCAAGTGAAATGATGCCAATTGCTTTGTTCAAAAGGTTTTGGGTTGGGCTGTTGTGGTTTTTTTTCTTAACCCAGTGGGAACAATACCATCCTCCAGATCGGTGGGGCTGGGTTGTTGGGGGGGGGCGGTTAACCCTCTAGTTATTTTCCTACCCCATGTAACAGGGATACATGGAAAAGCACACAACAGCCCTGGATGTTTCTGCATTATCAACTAACCACCAGCAGATACAAGGCCACGCGTGCCTATAAACACCACCCCACACCCACTCCCCCACGTCGATCTAGAGATAAGTCACACACAGAGCCACCCACTGCCCAGCCAGAAAATAATCCTTTAGCTCAGAAATATTTACACTCGCCACATGCTGGTTTAGAGAGGGCCCCAAGTGATTTTTTACATGCATGATTTATGAGCTGGAGTTGGGAAATCAGCCCCCTCAGCCTTCCTCAAGGACCCTTTTAGGGTGGATGTTGGGAGGAAGTTCTTTACTGAGACCAAATCCCTCAGCACAACATCTAATCACTATGAATCGCTATGGTTGGAAAGGACCACCAGGATCATCCAGTCCAGTTCCTCCCAGCATCCTTCATCACTAGACCATAGCCTCAAGCACCACATCCACTGTCCTTTTAAACACTTCCAAGGATGGCGACTCCACCACCTCCCTGGGCAGCCCATTCCAACGCCAATCACTCTCTCTGAAGAACTTCCTACTAACATCTAGCCTAGACCTCCCCTGGCACAACTTGAGACTGTGTCCCCTTGTTCTCTTGCTGGTTGCCTGGGGTAAGAGACCAACCCCACCTGACTACAGCCTCCCTTCAGGCAGTTGTAGACAGCAATGAGGTCTCCCCTGAGCCTCCTCTTCTCCAGGCTGAACAACCCCAGCTTCCTCAGCCTCTCCTCATGGGGTTTGTGTTCCAGGACTTTCACCAGCTTTGTCACCCTTCTCTCACTGTACTCTTTTGGTGTTAAGACAAACAGTCGATGTAAATGCTTATCATGCAAGCCATGATAAGTACTTGTGGTGCTTGTGCTCACCGATACATGAAGACAACTTTATGAAGAGCCTAGAGCTTCATCTCCAGTCTTTAACCTGAGCCACCCCATTGGAGCTGGCTGGCTCCTGGTTGTCCAGCTGTTGATAAACTATTTAACCTAAATCACTGAGATCTGAAGCTGTGTGACTCCAGTTCTGTGGGCTACATGTTCAGGGAGAGGCAATACTCATATTCCCAACAGAGAAACTGAGGCACAGAGAAAACATTTGTCTTCCCTTTCAGAGAATGCGTTCGCCCACATACCTCCTTTTCTTCCCACCCCAGGCCCCTCACTCAGGATCTCAGGAGAGACTTCACCTTTTCCCTCTCAAGATGAATGTTTTAAACCAGACCCAGTCCCTAAGGGGCTTTGTTTTTTTTCTAGTGCTGAACAAAGATGCAGTTTTGATGGTAAACTCCACCACGAAACAGAATTGTCACTTTTTAACTGACCCCAAGAGGCAACACCAAAATCCCAAAGAAATGAAACGTCCACAGCCAGGCAAGTGTAAATTGAAAGGAGGGAAAAGTAGGTTTGTGCAATCCTAGCATTAATTTATCCTGCCTGGCTTTGAGGGGGCAGACATCAGAGAATCCACAGTGAAACCTTAAACCCCAAGCTCTGGGGCTGCCCAGCACCCCTGCTAAGGACATGGCTGGATGTTTACTGCTGTGCAAAGAGGAAAATGTGGTTAAAAAGTAAATGTACAATCACGGAGAGGCTGCTCACTGCAGAAACCAGGAGCGAGGGGTCCCTCCCGACACCCTTTGCCCATGAGCTCTGGGCTACTAAGAGAGCCACAGGGGCAGCGGCTGCTAATGGCCTTAAGTGGCTAATTGATCGGTGCACTCACTGTAATTACGGCCCTGGCCCTGGTGGTGAAGCACTGGCAGAGCATGAACCGCTGTGGGAGGAGAAATCCAAATCGTGGGCTCATTGATCTTCGGCCAGCTGGCACTGCCCCGTCCTCCATCGCCGAGGATTTTCCACGGTGCCTGGAAAAAAAGGGGAGGTTTTCTGTGGGAAGATGCTGATTTCAGGAACAGTAGATGGGAGGGGGAGTGGCCACTTTGCTCTTTTCATCTCTTTCTTTGCATGTTGCTGCCAAACCCGGGCTGAGCCATCGCACATCTCCCTGCCTCTGCCCACGCTGCACTGGATCACCCCAGCAGCCCCCGTCCGAAGCTGCCCAGCAGAAAGCACTGAGTATCTTTGTAATTAATTAGACTTAACGACGACCCTCAGCAGCATCAGTGCTCGCAGCCACAAGCCACCACCAGCAACAGGGACCTGCTCTAGTCCTTCTTCCCAGCACAGCTCATGTAATTATCCTAATTAAAGCACATACTGATGGGTACTCCTGATGGTGAAGGGCTATGTGAGGCTAAGGGGCAGAGGGCTCAGCCCTCAACCACGGGCTCCCAGCAAGGGCCAGAGTGAGGACGGAAAGGGGGACAGCAGAGCAAGGTGGAGTTTGGTTGGGGGACGGCACCTGAAGTGACAAAGTGTGGGAAGCTGCCACTGTTTCTCAATAACCTCCCAACCTTTGTTAATATCGCTGTCACAGCGCAGACGTGCTGCCTTAATTAAAACGAATGGTACATGGCAGAGCGGGGAGGAGAGGTGCAATAATGGCATTATTTCTCCATGCTTGCTTCTCCTTGAGCAGAAGGGTAAGGGGTACAGGGCTTCGGGGTGCTGGCACCCATCCTGCCGGGACCTGTGGGCTCTGAGCAGCTAAAGGTCCCTGAGTTTCTCGAGCAAGAAAGATGCTCAGAGCTCTGAAGCTGCTCACCCCCTCCACTACGGCAAAGCCTCGGCGGCCACAAGGATGCGTGTGCCACATCCTTGCAGGGGCACACCAAGGGCAGGGAGGCTCCTGGGGCTGGGAAAAGCATCCAGCAGAGGCAAAAAGCTTTCTCGCCCACAATTAGCATCCACAAGCCCAGACAGGGACTGACGGACAGCAAATCTGAGGTACGCTAAAATGCCTCACACAGAGGTTGTTCCTCCCCCTCCTGCACCTCTCCCTGCCTCCGTCCAACAGCATTCCCAAAAGACTAAACACCTTTGGTTTCCATGGCAGCCTGATTTTCAATGAGCATCCTTCAAGTCCTAACCGGAAAGAGAGTTTCATTAATGCATACAGGACACACTGGCATCTCCCTGGGGCGACAGCATCCTCCCCCCCAGAACTAGCACCTTCTGCCCATGGTTTTTGTGTTTCAGCGGATTGATGGGAGCCGGCAGCCTTCGCTCCCGGTGGAGCAGAGCTGCTGCTCGCTCCCGGGCATGGAGTTTGCAGAGATGGATGGGCCAGGAGAGGGAATTGGGCTGCTTTTTCTTGGTGAGCGTCAGGAGGCGGCACATGGAGGCCTTCCTCCAGCACATCAGGCTAGGGGCAGTGACGCCTCCCCATCAGTCCTCTCCCGGGTGGTCCTGGGATACAAATGGGTTACTATCCACGTTCTGCTTCTTGCCTTCTTTTTAACACAAGCCTGGTGGTTCGCACACTTAAGATGTGCCATTTCTTTCAGGTCTGACCCCATTTATGTGGCTCTGCTGGGCAGGAGGTGCTTGAAGCCTGGAACTTCAGTCCCACAGGATTTCATCACAAAGTTCCATCTAAGAGTCAGAGGACACTCCCACCGGCCCACACGTGTCCAGGGTAGGGCAAAATACTGTTTGCTGTGTGATCAAAACATCATAGAAAGGTTTGGGTTGGAAGAGACCTTAAAGATCATCTAGTTCCATGAGCAGGACACCTCCTACCAGACCAGGTTGCTCAAAGCCCCATCCAACCTTGAACACTCCCCAGAGACGGGGCATCCACAACTTCTCTGAGCCACCTGTTCCAGTGCCTCACCACTCTGACAGTGCAGAAATTCTTCTTAATATCTAAGCCAACTCTCATTCGGTTTAAAACCATCACCCCTTGTACTGTCATGTCATGTGCTTGGAAAAAGTCCCTCTCCAGCTTTCTTATTGGACCCTTCGAGTATTGAAAGGCCACGAGAAGGTCTCCCCAGAGCCTTCTCTTCCCCAGGCTGAACAACCTCAGGTCTCTCAGCCTGTCCTCAAAGGGGATGTGATCCAGCCCCCTGACCACCTGTGTCCAAATAAAGTAACCATTAAGCAGAACCAGGGACATTTTTTTGTGCAGGGTGCCTGGAAGAGGATGCAGAGGACATGCTGATGCAGAGCAACCCAGCCCTTCACCAGCCTGGGACCCTTCAAAGATAGTTTAAGAGACTCCAGGTAATGGAGCAGCCTTGGCTTTTCCCAGCCCAGGGGATAATTACTGTCCAGACGTGACCTACCCTTTTGCTGACCCTGTCAAGGTCCCAGCCACTCTCCAGGATGTGGCAAGGACAGATATATGGCTGGAACTCGGGGAGGTGCTGAAAACAGGTCACACCAAAACAATAAAGCTTTGTTGGAGGCAAAGAGGGAATGAAGAGAGCCCCGAATGCTGCCACAGGATTTACTGCCCACAGATGGGCTGGAGCAGCCTGGGCAGTGGGCAGCTGGCAAAGCCTCCCCACAGCCAGGACGCTTGGTTTGGCTTTCTGTCTGCACATGCAGCAACACAGAACCACAGACTGGTTTGGGTTGAGAGGGGCCTTTAAAAGCCATCTAGTCCAACCCTTCTGCAGCCAGCAGGGACGTCTGCAACTACAGCAGGTTGCACAGAACCCCCACCCAGCCTGACCGGTAATGATTCCAGGATGAGGCATCTAACACCTCTGAGGGTAATCTGTGCAAGGGTTTCACCACCTTCACGGCAAAAACTCCTTCAACCTAGTCTAAACCTGCAGCACAGGAGGTTCCACCTCAACACAAGGGGAAACTTCTTTACTGTAAGGGTCACAGAGCACTCGAACAGGCTCCCCAGAGAGCCTGTGGAGTCTCCTTCTCTGGAGACATCGAAGGCCCATCTGGATGTGTTCCTCTGTAACCTGAGCTAGACCGTATGGTCCTGCTCTGGCAGGGGGTTGGACTCAATGATCTCTTCTGATCACTTCCAACCCCTCACATTCTGTGATCCTGTGATTCCTTGTTCTGTCACAAGCATCCTTGCTTTAGCTGCAGCAGAGACTCCTCTCCAGAGACCAGAATGTGGGGTCTCAAATGGGGAAGGAATGGGTTCAACACTCATCTGAGGTTCCCTGCTTGGACTCAATCCCCCTCCCACTAGGATGTGTATATCTGGAGCTAGCAGACATGCGATAACCCCCCCACAGGGAGGTCTGCTCTACCTCATCACATAGTCTGACCATGAGGTGAGCTTGGCTGTGCAGATGCCAGGGCCCCAAAGGGCCCCAGAAGCACATGCTTATCAGATGTATTTATCTGGAGCCACAGGGACATGATAAAGAGCTTGTCCATGCACCAAGGGGCAGGTCAAAGAGCATCAAAGGTAAATGTAGATAAAGATGCTACACAGGGAACAGCTGAGATAAAAGCTGTTAATTTTTAGAAGATCACCTAATGCAAGTTAATTTTAGGATGTAATGGATGTCTGCCTTAGCAGCCTCTTCAGCACCTTCCTGCTTTGGAGAGGACACACAGTTCTTCATTAGGAATCAAAGACTTCCAGCACCACAAAAACTCCAACACATTTTCACTGACCCGGTGCCAATAGCGCATCTGCACCACGTGTGGCCTTTTAAGAGGGGAGAGAGAACTTCCCTAATCCTTCTGCAACAACACTGCACTTTTCATAGCCAAATGAGGAGGCTGTGGGGAGACCTCATTGCTCTCTTACCTGGTAGGAGGCTGGAGTGATGTGGGGAGTCAGTCTCCTCTCCCTAGTATCGGATGATAGAATGACAAGAAATGGCCTCAAGTTGCACCAGGGAAGGTTTGGGTTTGGTATTAGGAAAAACTTCTTTCCGAAAAGAGCAGTCAGGCATTGGAACAGGCTGCCCAGGGAGGTGAAAAATCACTGTCCCTGGAGGTGTTCAAGACATGTGTGGACATGGCACACGTTTCAGAACATGGTTTAACAGTCATGGTGGTAGGTAGATGGTTGGACCCGATGATCTTAGAGGTCTTTTCCAACTGAAGCAATCCTATGATGCCATGAAATTTCAGCCCAGCCTTAGAGTTTTCACCTCAGCCTTGCTCCACTAGCCTGGATGCATCTCTACAGCCCAAGGTAGCAGAGGAGCATTTGCAGCAAAACCTGCAGCCCTCGTTCTGCCAGCATAGAAAATCCATCAAAGCTCCCAGGAGCAGAAACAGCCTGGGAGCTGGCAACGTCATGAAATGAACACGCATAAATTATTTTGCTACACAAACAATATTAACATCACACTTCCCACCTTCAAAAGCCCACGGCAGGCCTGGATTCATTAAGAGCCCAGGCTCGCAGGAACGACTGCTGGCAGGCTTTGGGTTAAACTCAGGGACTTTATTAAACACCAGCAATATATTTATTTTAATAGAGTACAAAGCCTGGATTTGGCCACCCTAAAACAGCACTTGGAGCACCGAATCTCTGAATAACCTGATCAAACAAAGCTAATGTGTGCAATATATCTTGGGTGAGTAATATACAGCCACATTTCCTGCTCCATTTACCCAGTTTTAACTACACCTGACCTACTCTTCTCCTAATAGAAAACGGCTGCTCTTCTCATTGCCCCGTCCTCCACACATGTTTTTCTGATAATGGCCCAAACTAAATCACTTCCCTTTCTCCTAAGCACTGGGCACCAGCTGTCTTGTGACATTTAACTACAACAAGTCCTTTAGTAGGACCTCCAGGTTAGTTCCTGGGGCTCTGGACCTCCATCCCTGCGTCCCGTCTCCATCCTGCATCCGGGCATCAGATCTAAAGCATTAAGCCAAGTGTTTGGTCCTGTACTTGGGTCACAACAACCCCATGCAATGCCACAGCCCTGGGGGAGAGTGGCTGGAAAGCTGCTCAGTGGAAAAGAACCTGGGGTGTTGGCTGACAGACAGCTGAATATAAGGCAGTGTGTGCATGGGTGCCCAAGAAGGCCAACGGCATTCAGGCTTATGTCAGCAATAGTGTGGCCAGCAGGACTGGGGCAGTGATTGTCCTCCTGTACTCGGTAATGAGGAGACTGCAACTAAAATACTCAGTTCAGTTTGGGGCCTCTTGCTTCAAAAATGACATCAGGGTGCTGGAGTGGGTCAAAAAAAAAGGGCAGCAAAGCTGATGAAAGGTCTAGAACACAAGTCTGATGAGGAGCGACTGAGCAACTGGGGTTGTTCAGCCTGGAGAAAAGAAAGCGGAGAGGAAACCTCTGACTCCCCAAAAGGAGGCTGGAGCCAGGTGGGGATCAGTCTCTTCACCCTCATAACAAGGGACAGGACAAGAGGAGATGGCCTCAAGTTGCACCAGGGGAGGTTTAAATTGGGCATGAAAAACAATTTCTTCCCTGAAAGAGTTATCAAGCCCTGGAACAGGCTGTTAAGGGAAGCTGTGGAGTCCCTGTCCCTGGATGGATTTAATAGATATGATGGTAAGGGACATGGTTCATTGGTGACCTGGCAATGCTGGGGTAATGGCTGCACTTGATCTTAGATGGGTTTTTTTCCAACTTAAATGACTCTACAGTCCTACCCCTGTGGATTTCCCTGCTTAGGAAAATAGCAGGAGCTCCATGGGAAAGCTTGGGAAATGACCCAGGTTGGCTTTGCAAGCCAACATCTCACCACATCAGTAAGGATGCTGCTGCAAGTGAGCACAGTGCTTCAGTTCACACCAGGGTGAGAGAGGACATCCCAAATCCGTGCGCATCACTTCACAGTGCTGGATCCATTTTGGCAGTGAGCAAAACAGAGGGGAAAATAAAATCTGCTTCCAGCAGTGCTTTTTTCCCCTCCCGGAGCTTAGCTGTTAGTGATCCACGGAGGTGGATTTAAGGCTTCCTGAGCAGCATGTTTAAATGGCCAATCTGACCAGAAAATGTGTCTGACGCACAAGCGCTGCCTGCCTTTCTCCAGCGCCAAGGAATCGCAGCTACATTTCATTATTGTTACTAATTGCTATAAAGTATGATGGGGAAGTGATGGCACAGGCAAGAAGAAATATAAAACCATTTGCAGGATATTGACCCTGCAGAAAATTCCCCAGGCTTGCTTCGGGGTGCAGAGATCCGTGCTCGGTGCAAATAAACGAGGAAAAGCATTCTCTGAAGGAATTAGTGCATGGCACAAGCAAATTGCAGCAATTGTCTCCCTCCTTTCTAAGTGCTGAATTGCCTCCATAATTCCCCATCATTTAGCTGCATAAATCTTGCACAAATAAACCAGCAATTTGCATATGCACAGAAAAGAAATTATAGAAACACGAGGAAAGAAGTTACTTTTTTTTTCCTGCTCGAGATAGAAATCAATATGCATTGCTTACTGCCTCAGTTGTGTTTGGCCCAGCTTGGAAATAAAGATTTAAGGAACCCTTTAATTTTCCATCATAAATACATATCAGAGGATGAAATAAAATAATTTGTGGCATACACAAGCCCATAGCTTCTGAGCTTTTGCATCAAGAAGTGCGATGGCTGTGGCGGTGGAGCCGTGCATGAAGAAGAGGCAGCGTTGTGGGGGACACTGGTGGCCTTCAGAGAAGCAGAGAATCAGAGAATGGTCTGGTTTGGAAGGGACCTCCAAAGGTCATCCAGTCCAATGTCCCCTGCAGTCAGCAGGGACATCCTCCACTAGACCAGGTTGCCCAGAACCCTGTCAAGCCTCACCTTGAATATCTCCAGCTATGGGGCCCCAACCATCTCCCTTGGTTACCTGTTCCAGTGTTCCAAGACGTTCACAGTAAAGAATCTGCTCCTAATATCCAACCTAAATCTGCTCTTCTCTACTTTGAAGCCGCTGCCCTTCACCCTGCCAGTGCAGGCCTTTGTAAACAGTCTCTCTCCATCCTTGTGGCACCCTTCAGGTACTGGCAGGCTGCTATTAGGTCTCCCCAGAGCCTCTGCTTCTCCAAACTGAAGACCCCCAGCTCCCTCAGCCTGTCCTCATAGCAGAGGTGCTCCAACTCCCTGATCATTTTCGTGGCCATCCTCTGGACCCACCCCACCAGGTCTATGTCCTTCCTATATTGTGCGCTCCAGACCTGGATGCAGTACTCCAGAGCAGAATCACCTCTGTGGATCTGCTGGCATGAGGCTGTGCAAGGGCTAGCAGAGCCCCAAGGCTGATGGGAAGAGTGACACTGTGGATCACAGATGGTTTGTTCCAGCCCTTACTGAAATAAAAGAAGCTTTTTGGGTAGGCAAATGTCTTTTGAAGGCAACAGCTCTTCATGAATCATCTCGGTTTTTGGTCCATGAAACATCTATTCATAGCAATTTCTACAGACTCTGCTGATACAAAACTAACACAGTGTCAGGGTCTGCTGCTATTCGGTGAGAACCGGACAGGCTGCAGAGTTGGGTGGAGGAGAACCTCGGGAAGCTCAACAAGGACAGGTGTAGAGTCCTGCCCTTAGACAGGAATAACCCCCTGTAGCAGCACAAGTGAGGGTTTGACCTGCTGGAAAGCAGCTCTACAAAGAAGGACCAGAGTGTGCTGCTGGGCAAGTTCACCATGAGCCAGAACTGTGCCCTCATGGGCAATGGTCTCCTGGGGTGCATGAAGAAGACTGTGGACAGCAGGCTGAGGGAAGTTCTCCTCCCCTTTTTTATTCTGCCCTAGTGAGGCTACATCTGAGTACTGGGTCCAGTTCTGGGCTCCCCAGTTCAAGAAAGACAGGAAACTACTGCAGAAAGTCCAACGGTGGGTTACAAAGATAATGAGTGGCCTGGAGCATCTCTGTGAGGAAGAAAGACTGAGAGGCCTGGAACTGAGAGGGAATCTTCTCCGTGCTCAGCAAGAAATAAAAGGTAAGAGAATGGGGCCAGACTCTTTTCAGAGGTGCCTCATGACAGAGCAAGGGGCAATGGGCACAAACTGGAAGCCAGGAGGTTCCACATAAACATGAGGGAAGTATTCTTTGCTGTGAGGATGCTGGAGCCGTGGAGGAGGCTGCCCAGGAAAGTCTCTCCTTCTCTGGAGAGATTCCAAACTGGCCTGGACACTGTGATCCTGAGTAACCCTCTGTGAGTGACTGTGCTTTAGCAGGAGAGGTTGGACTGGATGATCATAGAATGGTTTAGGTTGGAAGGGACCTCAAAGATCGTCCAGTTCCAACACCCTGCCATAGTCAGGGACACCTCCCACTAGAACTCATCCAACCTGGCTTTGAACACCTCCAGGGAGGGACCAGCCACAACCTCCCTGGGCAACCTGTGTCAGTGTCTCACCACTCTCAGTGCAAAGAACTTCTTCCTAACATCCAGTTTAAATCTCCCCTCTGCCAGTTTAAACCCATTACTCCTCATCCTGTCATTACAAGACCTTGTAAACAGACCCTCCCCAGAGGTGACTTCAACCCCCACCACGTTGAGTCGGTGATTCGATCTTCACTACTACAAGAAGTCCAAAGTTAGGGCCAGAAGTAATTAAATTATCTCTTTATATTATTAAGCCATAAGGCACTGACCCTGTGAATGGAAGAAGGCACCAGTGGGCAGCAGGCAGTGGGAGCAACTTCAGCAGTCCAACTGTTTGCCATGGTTCTGGAGGCTTCCCAAAGGAGCAAAATAGCTGTTTCTGATTAACTCTCCGTGTGACTGATCTCATTCTGGAATAAGAGGGTGTTATTCCAAAACATCCTAATCCTTTTCCAAATGACTTAATCACATTTGGGATAACGTGCTTTTCTTCCAAAACATTCATATAGAGGGGAAAAAAAAAATCAATCAGAAACAGCCCTTTGGAATAACATCTCCTGCAGAAGAGCTCTCCATGGGGATGTGCAGCACCGTGCTGGTTTACAAAGATTTCATAAATCACTGTTTGCAGTAATTCCTGCAGGCTGGGAGAGTGTGGCCAGGAGGAACACTGCATCTTCTCCTTCCTGGCTTCATCTCCAAAGTGACTCCACTATCGATGTTTTCTTGCACTGGTGCTTCAAGCATCCACCCTTATCCATCATGATCTCTATGGGCCCTTGTAATGTGGCACCACTCCATGCCACGTAGCTGGAGGGTTGCCACGAATTTGCTGCTCAGGTGATTGTAGAATTGACCAGGTTGGAAGAGACCTCCAAGATCATCCAGGCCAACCTATCACCCAGCCCTATCCAATCAACTAGACCATGGGCACTAAGTGCCTCATCCAGGCTTTGCTTGAACACCTCCAGGGACAGCAACTCCACCATCTCCTTGGGCAGCCCATTCCAATGGCAAATCACTCTCTGTGAAGAACTTGATGCTGGAAAGCCAAAAGAAAGTGCTACAAAGGTTGTGAATTATGCTTCTTTAAAGTAAAAGATCTTTGGAGAGTGGGAGAGAGAGGGAAAGGCCAACTTAAACCAGTAGATCTTTGTCAAAGCCACTGACTAGTGGCACCAATGCTGCATGCAGAATAAACATTCCATTAAACTCCTAGTGTGGACCTGCACTGCTGGAGTAATGTTCACTGTCCTGCTCAGACTGCGGTGGTGGTAGGTTTGGCCAGAGTCTGTGCTGCAGATGAAAGGGTGGTCTAAGCTCCAGGGCACTGGTGGAAACCTGAAGGAAGATCTTATTTCATCAGGGGTCCTGCATCACCTGCTGCACCAAGTCCTCTTGGTTTCACCACCATGGACCAAAGCAGTGCTTCATTACCCTTCCCTCTCCCCAAAAACCAGTTACCAGCTGTGGCAGCGGCACACTAGAAGACCCAGACATGCACCGAGGAGAAGGTACCACCAACACCCACTGACTCCCACAGCCTGTGTCTCACTCTCAAGGCAGGAAGAGCCTCAGAAGGGAGGAGAAGCAGAGACTCAGGATGAAAGCAGAAGCTCTCACATCTCTCATCCAGCAACTAATCATTCCTCCTGCACGACACACACGTCGATTCATCATACGTGATCGATACCTTCCTTGAGGCCCCAGGATGATGAATGTCTCTGCTGATATTCACAAGACCTTGAGCGAAGAGGGGCAGCTCCCCCAGGCACAGGTCAAAGAGCCAAGACTGACGTGCAATGTAAGACGATATGTGAGCCCCAGATCTCTCCACATGGCACAGAGAAGTATTTTTGCCAAGAAAGCTCCTCCAGCAACACAAGAAGATTTTTGATCATGCAGAGGCTGGAAGCTGACGCTGGACTAACAGGACCTAGATTTTGTGTACCAGGCTGGAGTAAAAGGCTGCAAAAGGGAAATGTGGTTACTCATCCCATGCTCTTGCTCTGATCTTAGGGTCCTCTCACAATATCGGTTTGGGGACAGTTAGAGATGGAGTCTGAGGCTGTGATCTCCATTCTGAGTGCGTCCACACAGATGATGAGCCTCATGTGCTCCTGCATGGCTACTCTCTGGGTAGAAGCTCGCCCTGCCCAAGGCTGTACGACAAATCTGGCAGGGTAAGGACCAGCTTTCGGCCTCTCCAAACCACCATCTAACATTCCTTTCACCAACCCAGCGTCCTGCTGGGGCTGCCCTCCTCCTGCGTGAGGAATCTTTGGCTTCAGCCACATCTTTCCTTTGCCCATTTGCAGCAATGTCAGCAGGAAAATGAATCCCAGTCCCTTTCCATATGCAATGCAAATAAGGCACAGCACTGCGGGCTGCCCAGGGACTCTGGTTCATGGGGCTTACTTATCTCAGAGAGAGAAAAAGAAAGATAAAGCAAGCAGCATCTCCACCTTCAGATTCTAGAGGAAGCGAAAACCAACCCTTTAAGGGTGTTGTTTGTCCTGCAAAGCTCTACATTTTGCCTCCCCAAAATGATAATTACAAGAACTGCTGAGAACCAGGAAAGCTCTTACAGAGGTTGTTTGCGTGATTTAGGTTACAAATAATTGCTGTCCAGGCTTCCCTGCCTGACACAAGCAATTAGATAACGGAGCACTTATAAGCTGTCATTTCCTATGAGCATATTTTAACGTGGCCTTTATAATGTGACCTTTAGATCTGCAGAGGCTTCAGCCGCTCCCTGCTCCCGTGATGGATTTATTTTTGAAGCTCGGACACACGCTTGCCAGTCCCCAGGCAAGGATGCTGCATGGGAGACATGTCACAGACCTGGAAGCTTCTGCAGTGAGGGGGAGAGATCCTGCTCCCAGCTGCTCCTGGAAGATGTGCCAGAACAGGACTCTGCTGTAGATCCATCAAAACTAATCCACAGGGTTACATTTATTGTTTGCACCAAGAGCAATTCCTGAGAGGCACTAGGACATCACAGAATTTCTTAGATTGGAAAAGATCTTCAAGATCCTTGAGTCCAATCATTAGTTTCACACTGACAAGTCCTTGACTAAACCAAATCCCTCAGCACAACCCCTCATCACTATGAATCGCTATGGTTGGAAAGGACCACCAGGATCATCCAGTCCAACCTTCCTCCCAGCATCCTTCATCACTAGACCATAGCCTCAAGTGCCATATCCACTCTCCTTTTAAACACCTCCAGGGATGGCAACTCCACCACCTCCCTGGGCAGCCTGTTCCAGTGCCTGACCACCCACTCAGTAAAGAACTTCCTCCCAACATCCAACCTAAACCTCCCCTGATGCAACTTGAGGCCAATGTTGGGTGCTGTAGAACTGTTGGGACATGGCAGCACACCACTGGAAGGCAGTGTGCCTTATTATAAGCGATATATTCATATAACTCGTATATTCACACTTTCCCCAAATAAATGTCCCTATTTTTCTCCTAAAAAACAGAGAAGCCTGAAGATCCAAACCATTCTGTGATTCTATGATCCCTTCCTGCACATAGAATCATAGAATCAACCATATTGGAAACGACCTCCAAGCTCATCCAGGCCAACCTAGCACCCAGCCCTAGCCAATCAACTAGACCATGGCACTAAGTGCCTTATCCAGGCTTTCCTTAAACACCTCCAGGGATGGCGACTCCACCACCTCCCTGGGCAGCCCATTCCAATGCCAATCACTCTCTCTGTGAAGAACTTTCTCCTAACATCCAGCCTATAGAGATGTGCTTCTCCACTCGCATAGGAGCCACCTCCCTCCTATCCAATGCCCTGAGGAGGCTAAAAGCAAAATGACATGAAGGAAAAGGACCCAAGAGATTTAAATCGTCACCAGTATCTTCAGACATGAAAGCAACTACAGGGAGACACTGACGCCCTTGCACAACAACCCCTCCAGAAGCACAGCAGGGACTGGAGTCCTTCATGGCTGAATGGCTCCGAGTAAATAAAAATCCCTCCAAAAATCTCAGACAGCACTGACTACTTTCTTTCCCTTTTCTAGGAATCCCAGGCTTGGGTAGTTCCCTCTCCCCACCAATGTCCCTTGAGAAGCAATTTGACTTTACTGAAGTTGTTAGATTTCTAGAAGAAGAGGCTTCATTTTCACACCTCACTATTTTTTATCAAATCTTCCTTCCTTCCAAAAAAACATTTTCAAACTTCCCTCATGACTGATGGATTTGTTTCTCTTTTATTGTCATAGCTTCCTTAATGACATAAAGGCCCCACATTTGAAGAGTAAGCAGGGCTTGCTAAAAAGACTTCCTACTTATTGCAGTGGTGTCTGGGAGGATGCTGCTAAGACAATATTTCTTTGTATCTTAAAAATCTACATGTGGACCAAGAAGCATGAACTTGCTATGGGAAACTATAGGATGGGCTGGTTTGGAAGGGACCTCCAAAGGTCATCTAGTCCAATGTCCCCTGCAGTCAGCAGGGACATCCTCCACTAGATCAGGCTGCCCATAGCCCTGCTGAGCCTCATCGAGCTGGAGTATCTCCAGCTATGGGGCCCCAGCCACTTCCCTGGACAACTTGTTCCAGGGTTCTAACACCTTCACAGTGAAGAACCTGCCCCTAACATCCAATCTAAATATGCTCTTCTCTACTTTTAAGCCACTGCTTCTCATCCTGTCTGTGCAGGCCTTTGTATACAGTCTCCCTCTGTCCTTCTTGTGGCACTCTTCAGGTACTGGAAGGCTGCTATTATGTCTCTCTGGGGCTTCCTCTTTTCCATTCTAAATAGTCCCAGTTCCCTCAGCCTGTCCTCATAGAAGAGGTGCTCCAAATCCCTGATGATTTTTATGGCCCTTCTGTGGACCCATCCCATCAGGTCCATGTCCTTCCTATATTGAAGGCTCCAGAGCTGGATGCAGTACTTCCACTGAGGTCTCACTGGAGCAGAATCACCTCTCTGGATCTGCTGGCAACACATCTTTTGATGCAGCCCAGGATGTGATTTGCCCTCTGGGCTGCAAGCACAGTCTGTTCACGTTCAGCTTTTCACCCATCAGCATCCTTGAGTCCTCCTCCACAAGGCTGCTTTCTGTCACCACAACCAGCCAATACATTGCAGCTTTGGTACTCAAAAATACACTGCTCTGCTTATTTGTTGTGCTACTAAGAAGAGGCACAAAAAGGTTAAAACAAGTCCCTTCACTACTGAAGAGCAAACCACAGGAGAAACCTTGGCTCAAACCCACATCACAACCACGCAAAGGTCTCCAAGACTGAGGAACTGTTGCAATGCAAAGAAAAGTTATTAACAATAAACTCCTGACTGGAGCAGGGTACAAAGCTGCTCATCAAGGAAATGTGGATCCTAAGAACCTTTTCTGGTCCCCTGGAGCCTGCTCTCCACTGTGTATTACTAAGATTCCTCTCTGCAAGGCTCCACTTTAATCCCAGGCACAGGCAGATCTGGGTATCTTTAAAGACAGAGGCAGGTTTTATCTGAGTCAGAGATGGGTGTTACCAGTTTTATTTATCCAGAGGAAATCAGCAGCTCTGTGCTACCACATTCCTCTATGAGAAAAAAGAAAGAAAAAGCAACGTGTTTTCAACCCAAGAACAAGAAGGTCATCAGGCACACATCAATGCAGTGATCCTTTTTCCTCACAAACCAGGAAGTCAAGCAAAGGATGACAACGTTTGGACAAGCAGGTTTTGATGGCTGATGATGTTGTACCCAAAAATGTGACAGGTATCAAGTAGCCTTGTCCCAGCTGTCCTCAGCCTCTCCACACAGTCTCAGCTACATGTGATTTGCGTCAGGCTCCTCTAATGGGAGCTCAGCTCCCACCAAAGTTGACCTTCCAGTTTGGCCACTGAGATGCTTTTCATGGGGTTTGTCAGGGCATCCCCAGGTCTCACTTTCACCCAAAGCAGTTGTGGTTGCCCCATCCCTGGAAGTGTTTAAGGACAGGGTGGATAAGGCCTCAAGCAACCTGGTCTAGTGGAAGGTGGCCCTGCCCATGGCTATGGGGTGGAACTAGATCTTTAAGGTCCTTTCAAACTCAAACCAGTCTATGATAAGCAGCAAACATTCACTCTATAGCCTCTTTGCCAAAGCACCTTCCCAGGGTGATATAAACCTTTGGGTCTTACAGTGGCTTTAATGTTTTGCAGAGCCATCATGATTCTCCAGGAATGGAAATTTTACTCATGCAATCTGAGAGCTTTAGAGAGCTCTGTCCCTCTCTGTCTTCACACAGGTAAAGTCAGAGACTGGGGTCAGAATTATTTTGAGAGAAGCACTAAGATGGCCTCTCCTTTAGGGCACCAGGCTGAAAATCCTGGAAGCTGCCAACCATGTATTTTTCCTGCTGAGATTTCCCAAATTCCAAAGCAGGACACTACAGCTGAACCTGAGGGCCAGATAACAATGGTGGGAGCTCTCCAGACCTTTGGAGTATGTGGAAAACTCAATTCTTCCCTTAACGTGTATAGGACCTACCTTTGATCAAGAGGGTGCTACATCAGCCTCTCCATCAAGTGCTGCCTCCCCACAGCATCTTGGGCAAGCTCCTAATACATTTGCCATGGTTGCCTGCTGGTAGCTGGAGGTGGTTCTGATGAGCTGAGAAGGACCAGCAGCCCCATATAAAAGCCAGGGCTGTGTTAGATCTTCAATTGCTTTCAGAAGTGGTAGAGATGGAAACAGCTGCTGCAGAACTGAGCTGTTTCCCATCAGGTGGACAAAGCTAAGGGTCTCTTTTGAGTTTGCAGGAGTTTGTTTCATCTATGAGTTTGTCTCTTTTCAGGGGAGGAAGAATAGCTCTTAATAGGATTTCAGAACCAGTTTATCTCTCAAGGACAAAATCCCACAATAAGACAACATCATGGAGAGATTATCCCGTGTTCTCTGAAGGACAGATCACAAGATTATCCCCAGTTGAGGCTTGTTTATGTTGAGCTAATGACAGATAATTGGTAACCCCCTTTGCATAGCTGAGTGACCCAGCCAGTGCTCAGAAAGTAGCAAAGCAGCAGCACTTCCAAAGGGAAAGAATCCAAGGTTTGATGTGAGGACTCAATCTAAAAGAAAAACTTCTGGAAAGGATCAGGGCAAGGCCATGAATTTATGAAGTAGTCGTTCGGCTGACTCTAATTTTTAAAGCATTATTATCCTTTTAGCGAGGCTGTCAGGTAGATGGAAGCCAGAGCTCGTGTGATGAAGAGCAGCTAAAGAGTGATTTGCAGCAATTCCTGCCTTCCACACTTTTTTCCCCTATTCTTTTCTTTCTTTTCTTTTCCTTTTCTTTTGTTTTCAGAGCAGTGAGACAAGTTGCTTGTAAGCAGCTTACCATAGCCCAAACTGCTGTGAAAATGGGAATTTCTGAACTTGGGAGAACAAGGAGGGAGAACGAAGGCTGGATGTTAGGAGGAAGTTCTTTACAGAGAGAGTGATTTGCCATTGGAATGGGCTGCCCAGGGAGCTGGTGGAGTCACCGCCCCTGGAGGTGCTGAAGAAAAGCCTGGATGAGGCACTTAGTGCCATGGTCTGGTTGAGTGGATAGGGCTGCGTGATAGGTTGGACTGGATGATTTTGGAGGTCTCTTCCAACCTGTTTGATTCTATGATTCTAAGTTCTGAGATCCAGCAGCTTTTGAAAGCCCACAGACAGAAGGCAGATGATGGAAACATTTGCTCCCAAATGGGGCAAACCAAAGAGCCTTTTCTGCAGGTTCAGGTGTGTGCCCTTGCAGCAAATCCTTACCTGGCTCACAGCAGGAGCATACGCATTTCTCCTGCACTTGTGGATGAGCAAAAGCAGCTCAGCCAGATGCTGCATCTCTCTAATGTTCTAGGAGCTCAGATGCCACCTTCCAAGTAATGCAATCAAAACAATCCAGCTAAAAGCATTTCATCTGGCCTAGACTGACACGAATTGTTTCTAATAAAACTAAAGCTCTGTGGGACAACTAATGGGTGCTTATTAGTACAGGCAATGGACTATTCAATCAACCATATAGGGAAGCTAATGGGGATTGATGGCCAAAATACAAGATGAGGACTTCCCTCTTTAAATAAATAGCTGATGGGCTGGTGATAAGATTAATCTCGGGTTTCCATGGGGAAAGTTTATACCCAGCTAATAAAGAGAAAAACAAAACGTGTGCAAAATAGCATCAGCAGGGCCCTGGAGGTTTTAATGCCATTGCCTTTGGCAGCAGGTGGGCTTCCAGAGGCACCCATCTTGTCAATGACTACTGGTCTGGGAGAGGGTTTGCAGGTGCTCTCATCCAGATAATGCAAGAACACAGCTGCAAGACCTCTCTTAGCTCTTTTAAGTCTCTGGCAGTTCTTTCCATCTTCTCTTGCAAAGGTCCTGGGAATCACTACCACAACCTTCGCATGAGAATCAGGAGCAGCAAGCTTTGGAGAGGTGCTGGCACAGAGCCTGCTGCAAGGGTGGCCTGGGGAAGGCAAGCTGTAAGCTTGCTTCATTTCAGGAGTCAAAGCCTGATGTGAGCAGTCTGGGAGTGGGGTGCTTTTAATTTGCTTTCAGTAGTTTGCACCAGACCTCACAGCTTGGTCAATTCCCTTCAACTCAGACATCTCACACCTAACCTGGGAAGTCCCTGAACACCAGGGAGGCTGCAGAGCACACCAGGAACACCCTGCAAGACTCTCCACTGCTTATTCTTCTCTAAGCATCACCCTCATCTTCTTCTCAAGCAAGGGTTCAGGTCTGGACGAACCATACTCAGTATGGCCTTTTGGTTTTTAATCATCTTACAGACAATCCTACCTTTTCCTGCTTCAACTCCTCCCTAGACTAAAGCTCCCTCCCCCCAATCTTTCAAAACTCTATGGTGTTTCTGCCTTTCTCCTCGACCTGATGGAGGAATGGAGTGATTTGCAGAGCTGAAGTAAAACTACTTGCACCTCCGGGGCATCCAAGTCACTCTTTTTCCTGCAGCAAACCATTCCTTGATCTCCACCCTCCCATTTCCTCCCCTTTGAAAGGCCTCTGACCGGATCACAGATGGCAATTCCTGTGTGACAGATCCTAATGTCATTATTGACGACAGACCAGATGTCCAGGGAGGCATATTGCTCCTTTTAATCCAAAATTCATCAAGACCCTCACCTTTGTAGTTTAGGGTGAGTGTAAAGGTATCTTCATGGGAAGGGGGGAGGGTCACACAATTTTTTTCCCTCCTCTTGCCTCATTTTAGCTTTTCCTTTGAGGAGGGGGCAGCTTCGCACAGCATGGCTGGGGGCGACAAAATCTGACACCAAAGGGGTCCTGCTCTGAACAGCAGCATCATTAAAATGCTACCAAAATCTCTTTTGAACGTTACAACGGCATGGGAAAGGATATGCTCTATGTGAGGGGGGATGTATGAACCTCCAGCCATTAACAGCATGCTGCCTCTGCTCAATGCTGCATCTCAGGTACCCAGTTCTTACTCCAGAGAAAGAAATCGTTCCTCTTTTGGGTCACAGAGCAATTCTGACTCCTAATGTATCCTAATGTAGGTTTGTCTACCAGAACTCAGCAATACCTGACCACTCCCATCTGGATGTAAACGAGATCTAACCCTCACTCACACTGATCACGCCAATGCAAAACTGCTCAGAGAGGCTCAGTCTATACCATCGCCCAGCACGGTCTGTCCTTCTTTAAATGACTCAAATGCAGTTGTTGGTGTGGAGGTGCAGAGTACTGGCCTGGCTGGTTTTGTGCTTGCCTGACAGTTAAGTCTGGTGTGTCTTCCCTGTAGAGGAAGTGCCTGCTACAGGGCATGGCAGCTGGATAAAAAGGAAACTCCATGGGATCAACCACAAGCGAGATGAGGTGTGGACCGCAGCTAGTTAGCAGCGGGTAAAACACCATCAGTGACTTGTTTCCACTCATATTTTAAGGCAAGAGCTCTGAGGCTCGTTATCCTTCTTGGAGACAGGGATGGAAAAAATTCCAATAGCCTTTGTGGTAGTGAAGACAAAGCTTTGCTTGGTGGGAGATGTCCTACATGGCATAATGTATGCTGGGAGCAATCCCCTTGTTTTATGGGCCCAGTTAGTGTGAAGTGCAAAACAGGCTTGGGGCTGAAGCTGCATTATTCATGGGGGAGCTTGAATATTTCAGTGTGAGGCTGAGGTGGGGAACCACATAACAATAGCTTATTGTTCTCTTTCTTCCCCCAAAATCATTGTGTGTGTTTAAGAAGGCGAGAGGGGAATATTTGTCTCCTTTAAATGCAATGCCATGGGCTGACACGTCCCTCTGAAGGAGAGAGAACCACCCCATTGCCTCCTGGGTCCCAAGGAACTATCATTCCTGGCTTTAGAAGAGGAACAGCTCAGCACCTGGCATTTATTTTTGGAGGTGATTAATTGGTTCTGCTGTGCTCCAAGAGGACAAATCAGCAGGTGGTTTACAGACAAGGAAAGTTTCTTGCAGTTTTCCCCCTCTGAAGCAGCAGATTTATTTCCATGCCACTCTCTGATAACTCTCCTGTGTGTGACTTACTTGATCAGAAGCAATGGCCAGCTCACAGCTGGGCAGCCTTATAACCCAGAGCTGCCATAGCGGGGGTAACGAGCAGCAAAGGGAGGAGGCAGGAGGGCAGGCAGAGCTGCCTGCCCCTGCCCCAGCCCCTGCCTCAGCCCCTGCCTGCCCGAGCTCGATGCACTGCTGCCATCAGCTGGCAAATGGAAACCAGCACAAGACACAATCTGGTACGTGGAGAGCTAAAGCGAGCGCAAGGCACTTGCCCTTTGCTGTTCTCACTGGGAAGAGAGCTTCTTTGGCACAGAAAACGAGCAAAGGAGCAGGTGGGATGCTCAGATGCATGGGGAGGCTGGACGTCTCCAAGCTAATATTGCCTTTAAGTGCCTCTTTATCCTCTCCGACGTCCATCCTTCTCCATGCAGCTGAGAATCACAGAAGCTTATGGGCAGAGGGAGGGTATGGACAGGTCCCTCTGGGTCCCAGATTGAGTATTTTGGAGCTCAGCAAAAGCGTGGTTGCTCAGGTAGCTCCCTACATGGTGTTCATGAAATGGTGAAGTTGCATCAGAGCTACACACTCCATTTGATACAGCCAAAGAATCACAGTCGGGGTTGGGTTGGAACAGACCTTTGCAGCTCATCTTGTCCAATCGCCCTGCAGTCAGTAGGGACATCTGCAACTTCAGCAGGGACATCTGCAACTACAGCAGGCTGCTCAGAGCCTCAGACAACCTGATCTGGAACAGTTTCAGGGATGAGACTTCTACCAACCTGGGCCAGCATCTCACCACCCTCAGAATCCAAGAACTTCCTCATTCTCTCTAGTCTGAATCTCCCTCTTCTAGTTTAAAACCACTGCCCCTTGTCCTGTCACAGGAGGCCCTGCTAACAAGTCTGTCCCCACCTTTCTTATAGGTCCCATTAAATATTGAAAGGTCACAAGAAGTTCTCTCCAGAACGAACAACTCCAACTCTCTCAGCCTGTCCTCCTGGCAGAAGGGCTCCAGCCCTTGGACCATTTTTGTGGCCTTCACCTAAGAAGCAAGAAGGTTCATCTTGAATCATCAGCTCATGGATCTTTCCTTTAGATGACTTTTTTTTTTCCACACCCCTAGCTTTCTGATTCCCAGTTCCCCTCCCCTGCCTCCTCCTTCTGTGACCCCAGGACCCTGCTGCCCTCAGGAGCTGGCAGAACTGGCAGCCACTTGCAGTGGCTCACAGCATGTGAAATCATGTCTATGCAGCCATTCCCTCACCTCCTGACAGGCAGATCGCTGCCCATCTCACAGCCCACTGCCTGACACCAACTCCAGAGCAGAAGGCTTGTGGCCTTCCTGCAATACACATCTGTCATGTGCTGGTTTGAATCACCACAAACTGTATGATGGAGGGTGACAGGAGTGGAAAGGGAAGCAAAAACTGACTGCAAAAATGCCAGAGGCTTAATGCTTCCTGAGCTAGAGCCCAGTCAATGGAAGGTAGTGCTGTGCAACCAGCTCCACCTCCATGTCCCACTCTGTGCCCAAGGCAGGCTCTGGGCACACTCAGGTGCAAAGAAGAGGACTGAGGGCTTGAGCCCAGCCACCTGTTGTCACCCCACTGCCCGGCATGGGCTGGCACTTCCAGCCAACGGTGAGTCCTGTGCTGACTGGCCAGCAAAAGGGCCCATCACCGACTGAGACCATTAGGTCCAAGTAGAGGCAGTACAGATTGCTCTTCTGGGCTCAAAGCGTGATTTTCAAGGTGTGCAGGCCCCTAGCAGACAGCCTGGCTCTGGCTATTTATCCCTGCAGCTCTAGGCTGGCATTGAGAGAACTGTGTGGAGTGAGATTTGCCCCCACTTCAGATGATCAGTTGTTTCAGAGAACATGGCCTTGCCCAGACCTTGCTCTCTCCTCTTTCCCTTCCTGCATAACAACCCTCAAAGATAAATCTTGGTAGCTACCTATGTTCAGGCCACACCTTGAGTACTGTGTCCAGTTCTGGGCTCCTCAATTCAAGAGAGATGTTGAGGTACTGGAACATGTCCAGAGAAGGGTGACAAAACTGGTGAGGGGCCTGGAGCACAGCCCTGTGAGGGGAGGCTGAGGAAGCTGGGGGGGTGCAGCCTGGAGAAGAGGAGGCTCAGGGCAGACCTCATTGCTGTCTACAACTACCTGAATGGAGGCTGTAGGCAGGTGGGGGTTGGTCTCTTCTCCCAGGCCAACCAGCAACAGAACACGAGGACACGGTCTCAAGTTGTGCCAGGGGTGGCATAGGTTTGATATTAGGAGGAAGTTCTTGCCAGAGGGAGTGATTGGCATTGGAATGGGCTGCCTGGGGAGGTGGTGGAGTCGCCATCCCTGGAGGAGTTCAAGCAAAGACTGGATGAGGCACTTAGTGCCGTTGTCTAGTTGACTGGCTAGGGCTGGGTGATAGGTTGGACTGGATGATCTTGGAGGTCTCTTCCAGCCTGGCTGATTCTATGAAAACTGAAACCAGCTCCCTAGATGTGACACCAGTGAAGTGCAACCAAAAATCCCTGCTCCTGCTCTGTTTGGAACCACCAGAAACTCAAGTGAGTTCCTCAGCAGTGAGACACCCCAAACTTTCCAGTTCTCCGTTTAACTTGTTTCATTCTTAGGCTCATAGCCAGAATTTCAGATTGTACAGCCAGAAAACCTTACAATGGACCAGGGTAAGGGTTTGCTGTGACCTCACTTCACTTTTGAGCTGCTACATGTGCTGTGGCTCCTACGCAGAGCCATACAACTACCTGAAGGAATGCTGTAAAGAGGCTGTGGTCTCTTCTCACAGGTAACTGGAGACAGAACAAGGGGGAATGGCCTCAAGCTGAGACTGGGGAGGTTTAGATTGGACGTTAGGAAAAAGTTTTTCACAAAGAGAGTGGTCAGGCACTGGAATGAGCTGCCAGGGAGGTGGTGGAGTCACCAACCCCAGATGTGTTTAAGGGTCATTTGGATGTGGTGCTTAGGGCTCTGGTTTAAGGTGAATCTTGTAGAGTAGGGTTCTAGGTTGGACCTGGCGATCTTGAGGGGCTTTTCCAACCTGGATGTTTCTGTGATTCTGTGACTTGCATTCAAAACAAACCTGCGCTTTTCCTTTGGAACTAGCCCTCGGAAGGCAGAGAGACACAGTGCCACAAATACTTCTGGGATAACAGTCCTTTCTGATTTGCCCTGGAAAAACAGTACTTAAAAAAACCCAGCCTGCATCAGCCACAGTGTGGCCCACAGCGGTAGGGCAGTGATTGCCCCCCTGTGCTCAGTACTGATGAGGCTCCACTTTGAATCCTACGTTCAGTTTTGGGCCACTCACTACAAGAAGGACACTGAGGTGTTGGAGAGTGTCCAAAGAAAAGCAGTGGAGCTGGTGAAGGGTCTAGAGCCCAGTCTAGAGTATCTGAGGGAACTGGGGGTGTTCAGCCTGAAGAAAAGGGGACTAAGAGGAGACCTCTGACTCTCAACAACTCTCGGTAAGGAGCCTGAGGCCATTTAGGGGTTGGTCTCTTCTCCCAAGGAACAAGTGACAGAACAAGAGGAATTGGTCCTAGTTGTTCCAGAAAAAGTTTTGTTTGGATATTAGGAATAATTTCTTCCCTGTAAAGGTTGTCAAGCCCTGTAACAGGCTACCCAGGGCAGCGGTGGAGTCCCCATCCCTGGACAGATGTAAAAGCTGTGCAGGGGTCCCTTCTAAGCCCTCGCACCCTGTGACTCTGTGTAGGACACGGACACCTGGTTGTCTCTGCAGATCTCTGCTCTCCCCGTGCTCACCACGCAGGTGCAGTTCAGACTGTGGTGCTGCTGCTGCTGCTGCTGCCTCCAGGTCTTGCAAAAGCTGACCCAGGGGCTCACTCCTGACCCACCTTGGATTGTAGCCTGTGACCTGGGGGTGAACTTCTCTATATCCTATATCCAGTCTCCCACTGAGTTTAATTTTTAGTGTTGCAGATCAAAGACTGCTGTAAGGAGCAAATCTATCAAAGGCTCAGCACCTTAAGACAGATCCAGCTCACTTTCATGTTTAAACAGGCACACTCCTTCCTATTGTTCAGTATGTGCTTTTAAGTGGGTAATTACCCAATTTCCCTATTAATGGGGAGGATCACAAATCTTAAAGTGTGCTACAATCTGCACGCTGTATGTATCACATTAGGGGAAAAAACAATCTTTGGAGCACAGCTATAAGGGAGTGACCACGTCTGGTTTTCACTTCAGTAGATCCCCTCTGCTTCCCAGCCAGGCCACCAGCCCTGCTCTTCCCACTGCTTCTCTAGAGGTGCTGGCCTCGCACATCACAGCCTGTGACAGTTCAAACAGGGAGAACCTATGCACCCGCAACAACAAAAGCATCTCTTTCTCTTTCAACACCGTCCTAAGCCCAGCTCACCTCACCTCACATGCTGGTTTTTAGCCAAAATTGCACTTGCTTTAGTTGAGTTGTTCCTGAATTCCACTGAAAAAAAACAGGAAAAGGGCTTCTCTGGCTGTCTGACCACAGGCATAAACCATCATTTAAGTAGGAATTACCTGACAGCCCTTTGTGTCCTCTGATGTGTATGGAAGAAGTGAAAGTTTCTTTCATTTCCCCTATACAGTGACCCACACAAAGCTGAGCATGGCTCAGATGATTGGTGGACATGCCACCCTGCAACTCCTGGTATCTTCCTTACTGCACAAAGAGCAAAAAATAAGGAAACATGGACCAAAAGGTAAGCCTTGGCCTTGTGGTTAAAGATGCAGACTGGGATTCAGGAAATTCAGGGTAAGATTCTGGCCCACTCCCCCAGAAAGTGGAGCAAACAACTACAACCTTGAGGATCTAGACATGCTGGAACATGTCCAGAGAAGGGCTATGAGGATGATCAGAGGGCTGGAGCACCTCTCCAGCGAAGAAAGGCTAAGAGAGTTGGGGCTGTTCAGCCTGGAGAAGGCTCCAAGGAGACCTTATTGTGGCCTTCCAGTATCTGAAGGGTGCCTACAGGAAAGCTGGTGAGGGACTTTTTAGGGTGTCAGGTAGTGATAGAAATGGGGGGAATGGAGCAAAACTAGAAGTGGGTAGATTCAGATTGGATGTTAGGACAAGTTCTTCACCATGAGAGTGGTGAGACACTGGAATAGGCTGTCCAGGGAGGTGGTGGAAGCCTCATCCCTGGAGGTCTTTAAGGCCAGGCTGGATGAGGCTCTGAGCAACATGATCTAGGGTGAGGTGTCCCTGCCCATGGCAGGGGGCTTGGAACTAGATGATCCTTCAGGTCCATTGCAGCCCTGACAATTCTATGATTTTGTGATTCTGACTCATCTAAATTTTGCTACAAATAATGAGTGGCTTTGGGTAAATTGCTTAACCAACCTCACCTCCCACTCCCCATCCTAGCTGGGATACTCATGTCTGTTTTGCTGAGATGTTGCATGGATTATCTGGTATTTGGAAAGCTCTTAATCAAACATCTTCCTGCTTTTCAATGAGAACTCCCGAGCAGAGCACATTTTGTTTTGATTTTCTGGCATGAACTCTCTGAGACAAGTGACAGAGAAATATTCACCATCTTCATATGACTATTTCCAAAACAGTTCTTACTTTTATCTGAGCAATTGGAAAAACCTTAAAGGCAAAAGATTATTTCACCCAGCTGACTTAAGGTTGCTTTATATCCACATTTCTGCTTTCAATAAATATTTCAGGACCAAAAGATCCCCTGCAGCACACACAAGCAAAGGACAAAAAGGCGTTAAGTGCTTAATGGGGGGGGGGGGGGAGGCAAGGGAAGAGACAAATAGTTTACTTCTATTATCTTTCCCATATGTTCTATTCCAACTGGATACACATAAACAGCATGTAATCTTCAAGCTCAGCTTTAGACTCTTTGAAGTGACCTGCCCATACTACTGATTTATTTCTGACTAACCTTTCTCTTTGAACCCTAGGTCAAGGTTAATTCTATAATAAAACATACCTCATACAGCTGGCGTTTCCAGCGGTGCTAGCGAGTAACGAACCCCTCAGCCATAAGCATTTGTTTCACTGACTGCAGTATTGTATTTCTATTTTCCCTTCCATGTATTAATTTCCTTCACAGGCTCTAGTTAAGGAGGAGGGGAGGGGGGAAGAAAAGAAATCTCTTTTCCGGTGCCTGAGATCAATTTTAAATACAGTGGTATTAAATGAAGACATTTAAGCCACATTTCTCAGCTGAAACGTATCTGCCAACACCAGAAACTATTTTTATTGCGGTTTATGTTAAATAATCAGAGCTTCAGTTTCATAAGGAGCCACACAGCTACGTTATTCAAACTCCTCCACTGGCAACCACCCTGCCAGAACCTCTTAAGAAGCCATCTCTGCACTGAATCACAGCAAAACAGCAGGGTTGGCTGTTCTACCCAGGAAAACAAAACTGGGAAAGGGAGACACATCTGAACAGAGAGTGGTTTGCCATTGGAATGGGCTGCCCAGGGAGCTGGTGGAGTTGCCATCCCTGTAGCGTTCAAGAAAAGACTGGATGAGAAACTTAGTGCCATGGTCTGGTTGATTGGCTAGGGCTGGGTGCTAGGTTGGACTGGATGATCTTGGAGGTCTCTTCCAAGCTGGTTGATTCTATGATTCTAATGGCACTTCTCAAAGGAAAATAAGAGAGCTTCTTGCAAGTGTCCCATGCTAGTCTCACTTGCCTGAAAGTACTGGAGGGTAGGACTCAAGCAAGGGTGGAAGGTGCATGAGCCACCTCAGCAGTGTGGTGTGATGCAGTTGTCAGGAGATGCTGAGGTGCACACCACAGTGTTCAAAAGGTTGCTTTTAAGACGTCTGGAAAGATGCTTTTGAATCTCAACTTTCAGTCCACAACACATACATGCAGCACTTAATTGCAAAGCAGCAACACAAAAGCTAAACCATCAGCTGCTCTGTGCTGCTTCTGACCCCAGAGCCTTGCCAACACTGAGCTGTTGGGAGAGGGATGAGATCTTCTGAGACTGAGGCCTCCATGAGGCTCAAGATGGAAGAACCTACCTCCTATAACTAACACCAGGGGGTAGCTGGGCTTCCCCTCCAGTTGAATAATCATAGAATCATAGAATTGTTTTGGGTGGAACAAACCTTTAAGATCACTGAGTCCAACCATTAGCCCCACACTTACCAAGTCCACTGCTAAACCATCTTTCAGCATCATATCTACACAGCTTTTAAATCTCCCCAGAAATGAAAATACAACTACTATCCTGGGCAGCCTGTGCCAGGTCTTGACAACTCTTTTGAGGAAGATTGTTTTCCAGATATCCAACCTCAGCCCCTCCTGGTGCAACTTGAATTTGTTTCCTCTCATCCTGTCACTTGCTACTTGCAAGCACAGATGGACACCCACCTTGCTCCAACCTCCTTTACGATGACTTTATCCTGGCTGATCCTCACATGCTTTGCAGGC
Source organism: Tricholaema leucomelas (assembly GCA_013400475.1). Taxonomy (NCBI): domain Eukaryota; kingdom Metazoa; phylum Chordata; class Aves; order Piciformes; family Lybiidae; genus Tricholaema lacrymosa; species Tricholaema leucomelas. The sequence goes on along the minus strand of WAAF01012438.1, from coordinate 205,364 downwards.
CTGAGTATACAGCAAGAAGATACCCAGCATCACCACCACACAAAATCAGCACCAAAAGCTTTCAGCACTTCACCTCTGGCTTAGGGGCCACTTTGTAAACAGGATTTTAGCCTAGTATTAGATGAGTTTGAGCAGACAGCGCTCATGGATGACATCAATACAGCAAACTTGTTATCTCATCAATATCTGTCATTGCCTAACTCAGCTGAGCTGAGCCATAACGGAAGCACCATCCATTTGAAATCCCAAAGGCAGGCATTCGTTTTGGATCAATGCTTTCAGAATCTCCATTAACTGCTACGATGCCAGTGATGTGTTAGATCTATTTGGGGTTCATTTATTCCTGCCACAAGAAGTCACCACAAGGCCTTCACTTGTTTGAGAGACTCTATTGCGGTAAGAGTGGTGGCATGGTGACACCAGAACTGATGTGGTTCCAAGGAAATCCTTTTCCTTCCATCTCTCTATTTCTTCACCCTCTCCTTTTCTTCTAGCTTCCTCTCAGGGACTACTGCTTGTTTCCACTCCTTAATCATGTGCCAAAAGCTCCCCATAGCAGAGCTCCAGACAACAGTGCTCTAAGTGTCCTGCCCACTGCCTCAAAACCACAGCCCCAGGCAGTGAGATGAAAGCTGCTGACTGTCACATAAAGTTCTGAATGGGAGAACACCACATTTTCTGCTGCATGAAGTGTCCCTTGTCCATCCCAGGGACATCGGGAGCAGTACTCTTCCTTTCTTCTCTAACATACTAAGTGGCATTTTACCAAATTAAGTTGTATTTTAAACAAGAGCACTGAAATTACACCAACTCAGAAGCTGAAAGTTCTACCTGAAGGCACTGAGACATCTCTGCTATCTTCTAATAGCGTTCTTTAGCAAGCACCAAAAATTATTACATCTAATGATTTATTAGTGGGTGAGATCAGCCAATTAGACAGCCAACAACTGATTTTCAAAGGGATGGCACAGAACAATTTCATATAATGCAAGATAATAAACAAGTCCTGAGCTGAATCACCGAATGATGCTGCTAACAGCCTGTCAGAGATATCAGATATTTACAGCAGAATAAAGCACCACATCAGATAAAGTAAAATACATCCTCTCAAGGATACAGAAATATGGAATCTCTTTCTGGCTGCATTTCAAGTCTAGTTAATTTCAATAGCTCCTGAGCAAAAGCTTTGTGTGGTGGCAGACCTGTTCTTAAGATGCTCATCCATGCCGTTGGTGTGTGAAAGACCCTCTGGGCCAAGTGCTGGGTGGCTGCTACCAGCTCTAAGAAAGCCAAAAGTGCAAAATACAGTGGGGAATTGGAGATGTGCTGGTTGTGACATTCAGACAAACCTCTACCTGTGTGAGAAGTTCTGCAAAGAGCAGACAAAAATCTAGATTTCAAAGTTTCATCCAAAACCTGCACAGTAATAATCCACTACTAATACACTGAGAAGGAAAAAAAATGGCTTGGATCTCACAGGCTGGATAATGTTTTAAAGATTAAAAACATATGCAGAAATCTGGTAAATTGAGGAATCTAAACTAAAAATACCTTTTAAATAATCCTGTCTACTTAAATACATCAGATCCAAGCAAATACTTGTGCTGTCCCAGAACTGATGGCTTGCTCACACAGCTCTTACTGAAAGATGCACTTTTGATAGAATGACAAAGCACAAGTAATCAAACCTGCAACTCATGGCCACCACTGTGAAATCATTTTCACTTTTAATGTCACTGTGCACAGCCTATGGTCTATCTGGTTCTATCCAGAACTATGAAACCTCCTTGTACTCCCCAAGCCATTCAGCTGGGTGAGTAAGAAGATGAACTCTGCACTTGGGAATACAGTTCATGCTTTGTTTGCTACGGTGCCAGACTGACAGCACCTTAAACAGTGTTTAACACATCTGGTGTTCCTGTTCACTGCAAGTAAGGCTGCACACTGTAGCTCCAGAACCCTCTGGAGATCCAGTTGTGAGGGGCGAGCCCAGGAACACGTAGCCATGACTGACCTTAAGGTTTTTCCAATGCTCTACATGTGCAGTGCCTGTATCAGTTACACCATGTGCAATACCCCTCCTAAATGGAAAAACTGAGAAAGGTGTTTGAAGACATCTAATGCTGGCTGTGCATTTCCAAAACTTGCACTCAGGAGACCAACAGCGTTTGGCTTGAGACCTTCACCCAGACGGTGGTGACTTCTCACACATCTTGGAACTGGGGGAGATGTTCACAGCACTGACACTGTGCCACTATTTCAGAGACGGAAGACTGAGCCCCAGTCTCTGGCAACTCAGTGAATGCAACCCTGCGAAGCCCCTGGTACACATTAAATCCCTCTCTCTTAACTGTACAACACCAGCCTGTGGGAGATGACTCAAACAAACCTGGATTCATTCTTCGAGGTCACAAATGACTGCTAAGCCACAAGGGAACTGCTAAGGAGCAACAGCATCTACATACCTTTTACTTGTTGTCACGCAAGTCTGTTAAAATTAGAGCCGCACGAACCCAAACTTTACACCAAGAGCAGTCTCCTCGGATGACCTCTCTGGCTAATCAGTGGTATTGCTTCGCATGAACGCAATAGCTAATCTGGGAGCCTGCATCCGCCATGCCCCAGCAGCCAAGGACGAGGCACAGGCTGCCTGACTGGGCCACGGCGCAACTCGCACCCCAGCATGCTGCCACGATCCGATCCGCGGGCGGGCAGCTGCTGTCCCCTGCGCCAGGATCACAACTTGCTGGCGTTGTGGGTACGGATAGCTGGCTCTCCACCCATGTGCCCCCCGCCCCACGGAACATGGACACCTCCAGCTGTCTGCCGGGGGGAAGGCACCATTTTCCCCTTACATCGGTCTTCAGGTCTCTCTGCCCGAGAGAAGGCACCATCTCCCCACTCCACACGCCTGTAGGGGAAAGGGCCATTCCCCACCCTGTACACTGTACCCCTCGCCAGTCTCTACCTGAGGAGAAGGAGCCATTTACCCCCTGTACTCCATCCTGGTCTGTACTCGAGGGGAGGGCTCCATGCCCCGGGGCCTCCTCCTCGCCATCGCCGAGGAGCTGCCACAGCCGCGGCCATTGCAGGCCCAACGGCCGGGCCGCGCGGGGCACGAGCGGCTCGGGGCGGGCGGAGGCGGCCGGCGGCGGGGCGGAGCGCAGCGGCGGGGCCGAGCGCAGCGGCAGGGCCGAGCGCAGCGGCAGGGCCAGGCCGCGGCCCCGGAGGCAAGGCGGAAGACGAGGAGACGCGGCCCGGGAGGGAAGCCGTCGCCTTCTCAGAGCGACAGCCCCTCGCCGGGCATGTATCCGCCCGGCCCTGGTCCCGGCGAGCCGGTGGCCCACGTTAGGGAGGTGGCGGACAGGGACCCGCTGGCTGCCGACCTGCGCTGCAGCCTCTTCGCCGCCGCGCTGATGAGCTACAAGCGCGACTCGGTGCTCAGGCCCTTCCCGGCTCGCTACGCCAGCGATGACACCAAGGACTTCGCGGGGCTGGTGAGTGCCGGTTCCCCCGGGCCGGGGGAGCGGGGCTACATCCGAACCGGGAATACCGCCTTCTGACTCGGGAAACAGCCGTTTGAGGGCGGGCTGGCTGGGGCAGCGCAGGCCGAGCCTGCCGGGGCCGGTCTGGGCCAGAAATGGGCAGGCGTGCCCTCGGAGGGGAGGGCAGCAGAGCCTCAGGGTTAGGAATAAAGCAGAATTAATTCTTTATCTGGCCCAGGAACCGAGGTTCTGAAGTGCATTTGGGATTCTAACCTAGAAACCCACCCATGCACGGAAGCTTACAAGCCCTGTGTTGGGACACGAAGCGTTTCAAGAGCTTGGCCTCTGTGAAGTTGACATTGATTTTTGAAGGGCTTGTGTTTGCCATGACCTGAACACCTCCTGTGCTTATCCCACCTCGGGTACTACACTGTGATGGGCTGTTTTCTTTCTGGAGCTTGTGCGAGGATTCCTGTCTGTACCTTACAGACTTTGCTGGTAAACGCAAATGCTTTCTGACTTGCCTGGTATTTGTTTTTAAGGAGAAGTGGGAAACTTTCCCACAGACTGGATACAGACTGTTTAGATCTCAGAGTAGAAACTGCTCTTCAATTTACAACCTTTTAGAGTGAAATATTGTTTTGTTTTCACTAGAGGTCTCTCTTTAGTCGTAATGAAGAGGAGCTTGTCCTAAATGCCTGTCTTGTTAGCTTGCAGATGCCAACGCTCTACCAAGCTTGAAAGACCTGGAGTCTGTTCCAAACACAGAGAAAAGGACCTGGGATTTGTTTAGTTGGATTTTATCATCAAAGGTCTTCGTGATACAAAGTGCTAAGAAACAAGAGGTAAGTTTTGAATTCTGAGAGTCTTGGTTAGAATTTGTCTTTTAAAGCAAGCTTAGGCTTCAGAGAGCATTCCCTCCTGCCAGAAGTTACTTGGTTGTTGAGAGAGCTCCACAGGTCAGCGTGGATGCAGCTTTTCTCTTTATCTAGAGAGGGTTGTTTGGTTTGTTTTCTAAATACAGTTTTCAGGAAGAGCAGTAGGAAGAAGTAGTTATCACTGCCAGTAGGTGATAATAGGCAGTGATTGGAGTTGGATACTTCAACTAATACAACATGTACAGGCACGTCTAGACCAAGATAGTCCAGCTCTAGTATCATAGGGCTGGATCCTGCTTCTCACGGAGAAAGACAACTTTATACTTCTGCAGGTCGCCCCAAAAATGGGAAGATTGAGAGCCACTGAGGTACTTCTGTAACAGGGATCAAAATAGTTGCAGAGATTAGCAGCAAGATGAAAAGAACTTTGCTTTTCACTTTTGTTCCCCTTCCAGGAGCAGCTGATGAATGTGTTGTCTTAGTAGCCAAAGTAGAATGGTGATATTGTCCTTTCATCAGTTGACTTACAATCATGATTCAGTTTGTTGGTTTGGTTTTTTTTTCTGGAAAAGAGAACTATGTTTTAGCTTTGATAGCAAGAAACTGTCACAATTTTTACTGTCTGCTTACTCCTGACAATGTTGAATTCTAACACAGAAAGCATAATCAAAACTTATAAAGCTGTATGAAAGAGTAAGGGGCAGGAAGCAGAATTTTCAGTGAGTAATCTAATCCTATAAACCAACACTCATCATATTCCTCCTGTTTTTAAGTACAAGAAGATCCAGGAACTCACGGGGCTGTCTGGGGCTGTGGTTCCTGCTCCGGACTACCTCTTTGAGATCGTGTATTGTGATGAGATGAATACCAAGTTTGCTGAGACCAAGGGGAAGAGGGACCTCATCTATGCCTTCCATGGGAGCCGCCTGGAGAACTTCCATTCCATACTTCACAATGGCCTACACTGCCATTTGAACAGGGTGAGACTCCCTGTATATGCACCATCTTCTGTTGGTCACTTGCAGCTAGTGACACTTACTAAAAATAGGCCCAAACTCCTTTAGGGGCATGAAATGTGCTGATGGTCTTTTACTGCTCTTTCTGCTTCAGTATAGGCCTTTGTGGTTGGTTGTGTTGAATTTTCCAGGTTTTGCCCTCAGGCTGCACTAGAAGTGGCATGAAACCCTTTTTTTTTCCAGCATGACAAATTATCTTTTGCTTCTTTGTGAGGAAGTTTAATGCCTCTGAAAATGCTGACAGCCTGCAGCTGCAAAGTGTCTCTGCAGGGTAGTGATCCAAGCTGTGCAGAGATTCTCTCTTTCTGCTTCACCTCAACTTTAGGTCAGCCGAGGTTTAAGTGTAGTGCAAATGGAGCCTTCTGTAGATAGCCTGGTCAAGGGTGACATCCTGCAGGATTTGTACCCCTTCCAGTTTCAACAGAAAGGCAGCTGGGACTCCTGGATTCTTGTGTCATCTGTAAAGCAGCTTTGACACAGCAGTTGCTTAACCTTTCAGTCAACCTGGACTATATTGTTTCCCCTACATTCTTTATGAGTAATGGCATAGCAGATACAGTGGACTTAATCACTTTGTACAGCTACCTGAAAGGAGATTGGAGCAAGGTTGGGACCAGTCTCTTCCCCAAGAACAGGGAAATAATGAGAGGAAATGGCAAATTTAGGTTGGACATTAGGAACAACTGAGGAAATAGAGGTTCAGGTTGGACATTAGGAATAATTCCTTCCCTGAAAAAGTTGTCAAGGCCTGGCCCAAGCCTGCCCAAGGCAGCAGTGGTGTCACCATCCCTGGATGGTGATGTGATGTCGAAGGACATGGTTTAGTGCTGGGTTAATGGTTGGACATGATGATCTTAAAGGTCTTTTTTAGTTAAAGCAATTCTGTGGTCCTACTGGATGAATAATTTCATCTGAATCCTCAGATTCAAAGTTACTAAAAGTTACATTTGAAAGGAATTCACAATTGAAAAGTCCTTCCCTCTTTTCTAGCAGAGCAGGGATTTAAGCATGAGCAGAGCCTTGCCTTGTTTGTGGAGACAGTGGAGTGGTGGCAGCCTCAATAAATCAGTGAAATGCCTCTAACAGCAGTGCAGTCATGGTGATATAAAATCCTTAAGCTGGCAAACTCAATCCAAATCCGGGAAAGCATGAATCTGTCCACACCAAAGGCTGTGCCAAGCAGCTGAGGGACGGGAGAGGGCAGCTGCCCCGCCCTGAGGAAGTTGTGCCAGGACAAAAAACAGTGCATGGACCAGTCCCAACACAGGTCAGGAAAGCCTTTCTTAGTTTACCTTCAGAAGCAGAGCTGCCAGTCTGGAAGTAAAAAACACTTGTACATTGTTCATGGTTTAAACCAGAGGATTTTGGGATGTATTTGTGCTCCTTTTCAGACATCCCTGTTTGGTGAAGGTACCTATCTTACCAGTGACCTGAGCCTGGCTCTCCTTTATAGTCCTCATGGCCTTGGCTGGCAGAGAAGTGCATTGGGCTCTGTCCTGAGCTGTGTAGCTGTTTGCGAGATCATTGACCACCCAGATGTAAAGTACCAGGTGAAAAAGAAAGGTGAGAATTGCAATAATATCCAGGTGTAGTTCATGTCCCAGCACTTCTTCTCTTTCAGCTTAGTGAATTATCTATCAAAATCATTGGACTTGATGTCATCTTAAAGGTCTTTTCTAGTCTAGGCAGTTCTGTGATTCTGTATAACCAGTGCAGTACATGGAGTGTGGGTGCTGGGTGCAGACTCCTTTTCCACCTGACCCCTCAAAAGCACAACAGCCTCCTTGTCTGTGAAGCTTCTCTTAAAATAGCATATTTAAGAGGTAGAAAATATTTTGGTGGCATCGTTTGCTTTCCCTAGTTTCCATAGCAAGATAAAAGCATGTTCTGTAGCATTTGACCGTTTCACCTGTGGTGGTGGAACAGAAGCATCACAAACATATCAGTGAACTTTATTAGATGTCTGGGAAGCCTCTGCTCAAATTCTCCTTCTCCTTTGACTGCTTCCTGCTCACAGGACTCTTCGATGTTGTTTTCTTTCCCTGTTAACATGAGCAGCTCCTCAGATGCTCTGTGGGAGACACGCCTTCTTACCACCCTAGTCCGGACCATGCTGCCACCCATACCAGGCATGACTAGGAGTGGTATAGCCTCAAGCAAACTTTTCAGTCTATTCTTGGATGCTTAGGGATTCAGGGGAATACCAAGTCTAGGTCTTTGGTTGTCTCATTCCCACTCTTGTGGGTGTGTTTGGGATGGGAGGGTGGGGTGTTGATTTATTTTTTTTCAGTTTTTGGCAGTTATTTGAAGTCAGTGCCTCTTTATTTTTTTTTGCTTTTCTGTTCCTCCAAAGGCCTTTTCTTTTCTTTTCCCATTCAGACTCAGAAGAAATAGACAGAAAAAGAGCGAGAGTAAGAAACAGCGAAGGGGGTGATGTACCACAGAAGTACTTTGTTGTCACAAACAATCAGCTTTTAAGAGTTAAATACTTGCTGGTGTATTCCCAGAAACAGCATAGGAGGTAAGAGTTCAGTTGTCTGGAGTGATGAGTGTGCTGTAACAGCCAGACAAATACATCTCACTTTTGAAAACCAACAGAAAACAAGCAAAGAAGACACTGCCAGACATTGTTTTTTTTAGCCTGTTTCCCATGGAAATAAGGCTTATACCAAAATGCTGCCTCTGTCTCACCCTGACATTCCCAGGCTCAGCTAAATCTGCCTTTCACCAGAACCTGATAGCATTTAATATCTTGAAGAGCTCAAATAATCTGTTTGTGGCAGGAAACAGTGAAACTCGGATGAGTGCACTCTTAAAACCAGGGCAGTTTTAGCTCAGCCCCTATCTCTCCTAAGTTGCAGCACTCACACAGCTAATCAACACATGTGTGCAAGCCAGGCAGTTACAGCTCCAAACCACAGAGAAGGGTGTGAACATGGAGAGAAAGAACAGGATTGTGCACGGAGACTTAAGGAAGAAGGATTTGAAGTCAGGCTTTGTTAGTTACAGGGACTATGGAACGGCTTTCTGCTTTTATTGTTAACCAAGAGCCATAAGAATGATCAAAGGACTGTCAGAAAGGGTGAGAGAAGTGGGTTTGTTCAGCCTTGAGAAGAGAAAGCTTAGGGGACACCTTATTACCATGTACTAGTACATGAAGGGTGGCTACCAGTATAATGGAGCCTCCCTTTTTACAAGGAGTCATGGGGTAATGGGTACAAACTACTGCTGGGGAGATTCCCATTGGACTCCAAAAGAAAATGTTTCCCCATGAGAACAGTTAGAGACACTGGAGTCATCTCCCAAAGGGAGTGGTGGATTCCCCTACATTGGACAGTTTTAAGATTCAGCTTGCCCAGGTGCTGGACCAGCTCATTTCAACCACAGCATCACCTAGAAAGCTTGGATCCTTGGGGTCCATTCCAGCCTAGCATTCTGAGATTTAAGGTAACAAAACCTAGGACACTCTTTGCTCAGATATTTGTGCATCCAACAGAATTCCCTGTTCCTTTTTCAGGCCTTCGAGTCAATCCTCCTGGTTTTCCACCCACCGTTTTGCTATCATGATGCTGCTGTACCTGCTGCTGCTGATAGTGATAGGAGCCAGCAACTCACCGACCGTCGTCTACTACTGGCACAGAATGTTTGACTCGGAGAGATGAGCTGCCCAATTTGATCAGCTCTTCACCATGTGCCTTAATAACAGCCAATCTGCAATGCACTGCATCTCCTCCAGAGCTCTGGAAATAAAGGTGCCTGGAGCTTTCCAGTTCTGTCACCAATGTATTCTCCTCATGGCATCTTTCCATTTATTCTTATTCCGGTGTTCCTGTGATTCATGAGCGAGGATGCCCAGATGAGAAAGATCACAATGGTGCAGCTTAGCATGAGCCAGTTGTAAAGGGTCCATGGGAGAAAGTCATTCGAGGTGAATGAAAACTGAGCATGGAAGCACTCGGGTGCAACTGTTTTCTGTCCAACTCAGGTATGTTTGCAGAAGTTGCAAAAGAAGATTTTTCTTTACATCAGGCAAGCAACCTGCAGGGAGTCTGAGCAGTTTGATTTCAGAAGCTAAACTCAGTGATGTTTATCATGTACCAGTGCAGATGGGATCACTTTTGGAACTAACTTTAAGCTGGCCAGGAATTTTTATATTTGAGCATAATGATTGTAAGAAAACAACAAGAAATAAAATAACAAATGAAACACAAGAAGTTAAATGGATTTTAGTATGGATTCTTTCCCCTCTATCTACAAGGTTTGTGCACTCACCTGTGATTTCTCTTGTCTGCAGTTACTGCGCAGATTAGGCATACTCCAGCCCTTTAACAGCAATACTAAGTAAGGATTATTCCTATCAAACTTGTGTTTTCTGCACCAAGAAGTGGGAGGGTGAAGTTTTCCTCCTATACTGCCCCCTGACAAGCTTTTGGGAATTAGGGCTACCTGGGTTTTGGGATCTGGTTCAGCATTTTTGCTAGTATTGATTGTTTTCAGCCTTCCTTTACAAGCAAATGGACTAACCAGCAGTTATGTGCCAAATATCTCATGAAACACTTGGAAAATGGAGTAAAATGGCAGCAGAACCAGTAGGGTTGCATTCTATGTCTGTGAAGTTGTAGTACACTTCACATGGGCCTCCATACGACAACCTGTGCACAGGTTCCCCTGCCCTTTAGCGAAATGAGGCCACGTTTGTGTCCATTTCTGGGATTCCCAGTGCAAGAGAGATAAGGAACTACTGGAGAGGGTCAACAGAGGTTACAAAGATGCTCAGGGGCCTGGAGCGTCTTTGTGAGATGGAAAGGCTGAGACCTGGGGCTGTGCAACAGGGAGAAGAGAAGAGAAGCCTGAGAGGGGATCTTCTGAATGCTCAGCAAGAGCTAAGGGGTGGAGGTTAAGAGGATGGGTGCCCAACAACAGGACAAGGGGCAGCAGGCACAAACTGTTAATACAAGTTTCACCTGAACATAAAGAAAACACTTATTTGATAGGAGGGTGCTGGAGCCCTGAGGCAGGCTGCCCAGGGAGGTGAGTCTCCTCTGGAGAGATTCCAAGCCTGCCTGGACATTGTGATCCTGAAAGAGTTGCTCTGGGTGACCCTGTTTTAGCAGAGAGGTTGGAGGGGATGATCCCCAGAGGTCCCTTCCAACCTCCACCATATTGGGATTCTTTGATTACAGCAGTTCCACTGCTTGTGAAGTGCTTTGGCTTAATACTGCTGTGGGAAACGTCAGTATCTCTCCAATCCATCTTTTCTAATCTTGAAGGTTTTGGGGGTTTGTTGGGAGACAGACATCCAGGTTTGTGCAACATAAATGGGTGAACTCTTACCTTCCTGTTGAAGTCTTTTGCATTTGCTGCTGTTACAAACAATCTGCAACTACCTGAGAGCGAAGAAGGAGCAAAGAGTTGTTGTGTGATTGTTGACTGGGCATGGGACAAGCCTGTCCCAGCCTTTTCTCTCTCAAATATTTTATCATATAGATGGAAAACAAGACTCAGTACAGTCATTCTCTTATTCTTTTCCAGCTTCACATTGCTGTAAACACTTCTGAAAACCACAGGAATGATGTTGGGGCAACTGAACCCACTTCATGAATGATGAACAATTGGACTTGATGATCTTAAAGATGTCTTCCAACCAAAACAATTCCATGAGGCAGAGCCCAGGGATTCGAGGCAAAGAAAAGCTCGCTGTGTGCCACCACTCAGGCTTGCTGTGTAACTTTTAGTAGCAGCCTTGATAAAGACAGAGTTTTATTGCAGAGGGAATCCTACCCACAAAGAAATAGAAATCTCCTCACGTATTTCCAGCGAATGAGTCTGCAATTACTATTTCACTCATTAAAGATTTCAAAGAAAAGAGTTTTTTGCTTTCCTCCTCTGATGTTGTTCTGGTACCTAACTGCCAGAAATAATGACCTGGTAATCAGTTTCTCTAACTCAAGACTGAGAACAGGTTGGTTTAGAGCAGCCCCTCTTGGTGGATGCAGCCAGAGGTATTTATTACAGTTAATTTTGCTGCCAGAACAAATTTATGCATTCACCCTACAGCTTGCAAAACAAGAGCATTATGATCCAATTGCCTCAGCCCAAGAAATGTATGTGCTAATTATGGTGTTGATTGGCAATTAAAAGCTACATAAACTGACCGTTTGTTGCACAGCAGATTTGACTACTTCATAGTAGTTTGCTCCTTGGTAATCCAACACAGGAACTTGGGGTCTGAGATATGTGTGGGCTTCCTGGGAGTATTTGTCCATTTTTGGTCCACCTCAGCAACTGAAAAGTGGTTGTACAGAGGTGGGAATGGCTCTCTTCTCCCTTGTAGCAAGTGACAGGATGAGGAGAAATGGCCTCAAGTCACACCACGGGAGGTTTAGGTTGGACATTGGAAGAAAATTCTTCACACAAAGAATTCTTCACTCCTTCGCATGAAGGGGTTCTCGAACACTGAAGCTGGCTCCCCAAGAAGGTGGCTGAATGCCCAATCCTGGAAGTGTTTAAAAGAGGAAGAGGTGTGATGCTGAGGGACATGGTTTAGCACTGGACTTGGTAGAGTTAGAGAATGGTTTGGACCTGATGATCTTAGAGGTATTTTCCAGCCAAAAAGATCCTATGAGTCAATACAAGATGTTGTGCTACGGATGTCAGCTTAGGATAGAACCACCCAGAAAACTTAGAGGTATGTGATGCTGTCAAAAGGACATTGTGTTGTTGAAAAGCTTGTGCATCTGAAAACACCCTTTGGGAGCTGTGGGGGTAGGAGGATGTCAGACAGCACTTGTGGGATGTCTGTTCACAACACAGGGAAAGGCACAAACCTAGGATCTGCTAATGGAGAGGATGGGGAAGAAGGCAGCATGGATTTGAGGCTCTCCTATCAGTTTCTTTGCACAGAAAGGTTTCTGAAGAGTAAGCAAAAGGAATGGATGCAAGATGCAGCCAGCAGATATCTCCTGATACCTGTCTGGGTGTTTATTTGGCTCTAAGCCATTCAGCTGAGCTCTCCTCCCAAGCGTGAGGCAACAGCATCTGCGTAGGGAGCTGGTTCCCAGACTGATCTTGTGCACCAGCTGCTCCAGAGAGAAAAGCATTGCAGGGGCCCTCGTGGCAGATGCACACAGTCCAGCACTGCAACTGAATCAACAGGTATCAAAGCGGGGAAAGCAGCTTTGCTATTCTGAATGGTCTAAATAAACCCACAAGAAAGAGCTGGCTGCAGGTAGGGGCTGAGTCTCGACGGACATGACTCAAGTGCTGCTTGCAGGGCTTGTAGCCCTGTCCCTCATCCTCCTAGACCTGTTGGAATGCTGGGCACAGCCTCCTGAGAGCTTCGGCTCCACATCTGTGCAGCGAGGCAACGTTGCCTTCAAAGGCAATGAGAAAATAAATGCATTTAAGGTGCTCACATTCTACCTTAGCAGGCCAGCAGAATAACTTCACATCCTGCTGGCAGCCTTGTTTGCCGTGCTCCCTGCTGATTTCAGCATGTGCTGCCCAACGTGGTGAGAGGCGGTCGGCCGCAGTAATTCGAGCATTGTGCTGAGTAACTAACAATATTATGAATTAACCCCAGGTTCACGTTAACCTCTGCGGCCACTTCTGTGCCTCTTGGAACGTGCGCAGGGCTATAAAAATGCTAATGGGGGAATGAAGCTGAATTCCCTCCCCACATTTCCCCACCCTGCTCCAACAAAGACCTGCTGTGTCTGAAGCAGGCAGCCCAGGGCAAGGTCGAGGAGTTGTAAGATACAGAGCTACCTGTGCTTATTAAGATGTTTGTTAACATCAGTGTGGTGAATTCCAAGGAACTGCTCCTGAGTCAGACAAAGCTGATCCTGCTGTGGCTGTGGCTGGTGTTTCCCAAGTGGATTTTTGGGGAAGTGAGAGAATTTTCGTCCCGTAAAGGGAAATAGAATTGTAGAATGGCTTGGGTTGGAAGGGGCATTTAAAGGTCATCTAATCCAGCCCCCACCCCCAGCACTGAGCAGAGACATCTGCAGCTAGAGCCCCAAACAACTTGAACTGGAGGGGTTCCAGGGTTGGGGCATTTCCCACCTCTCTGGGCAAACTGAGTCTCACCACCCTCAACATTAAAAAAATTCTTCCTTCTCCCTAGTCAAAATCTTCCTCTTCTAGTTTCAAACCATCACCCCTTGTCCTGTCACAACAGGCCCTGCTCAAAATTCTGTCCCAAGCTTTCTGATCAGTCCCTCTAGGCACTGAAAGGCCACCAGAAGGTCTCCCTGGAGCGTTCTCCAGACTAAGTCCAACTCTTACAGCCTCCTCTGGACCTGCTCCAATAGGTGCATGCTGTGGGGCTACCAGAACATGAGGGAGTGACCATAAATATCCCCAAATGTTTTTCACCCTGAGTACAAGCAGAAGACACACTCCAAGTTGCTGGTCAGAAACCCTCACCCACCTCCTCGTGACAGTCTCCAGAATGATTCTCTGGGACAAAGCAGCCCCCAAAGCTGTGTCTCCCATCTTCTTCTGGGTACATCTCTTCAGCAGACTGTGTTGACCGTTGTCCCATTGGAACCCCCTGATGCCACCCCACCATTTACAGCACCATCTTTGATGTTCTTCCATGAAACTGAGACAGGTTTGTGCTTCTTGTGCCTGGTAATGGCAGTTTCAATGCCCCTGAGGCACAGCTGCATGTCCTCCCGAAAGGAGGGGGTGTACAGCCCATAAATGATGGGGTCGGTGCATGTGTGCAGCAAGCCAAAGAGAAAGAAGCTGTGATTGATGTATTCTGGCATCTTCTGGATCATGGCCGGATGGAACCAGTACCACAAGCCCAGGAGGTAGTATGGGGTCCAGCAGATGATGAAGGTGGCAACAATCACTATGGTCATCTTGAGAGTCTTCATGCGTGCCTTGGAGATGTGGTCATTTTGAGTTGTTATCAAACCTGCCAGGGAGAGTCAAAAGGACAGTTGAACATGGGAGAAAACCAGAACATAACCATTCATGGCTGGGCTTCTGCTAGAAATGGGAGGCCATCTTATGGTCTGGTTTGTAGCCCATTGGAAGCAGAAGAAGCCTGTGTCAAACCCTTTGTTTGGGTTACCCTTCAAAGGATGGTGGCAGAGATCCTGATCAATCACAGAGTCATGGAGGACACTAAAGGGCTGGGACCTGCTTACCTTTGTTGACCTTTAGCTGCTTACTGATCTCCCAAATGATCCGGATGTAGCAAATAATCATGACGCTCAGGGGGGTGATGTAGAGGGTGGTGAAGGTGAACATGTTGTAGATGGTTTCCTCCCAGTGTGCTCGAAAGCTCCCGTGAGTAACGCACTGGGTGAAGTTCCCTCCTGGGACTGTGTGCAGGTGGAACAGGAAAAGCTGAAATGGAGAACCAAATAATAACTCAGAGAGGCTTTGGAACAGGACACTATGTCCTGTAGATGTTCCTGTGCATGGAGAGCACTTCCCTGCCACTGCTGGACTGGGAGATGCACTTGGGGCACCTAATTGAAGGATATAGCCAGGTTAATGGGATCTACTGTGAAATCTGGACATACTACATGTAATTTTAATCAGGAACTGCTCGGGTTTGTCGTGGTCAGCTCCAGCATGGTGCAGTGATGCAGGTTGCATATTTAAGAGTGGATAACCGAGTGCATGAGGAGCAAACAATAACAGACACCATTTTCCCCCAGCCCTTAGTGTAATGCCTTGGTAGTGCTGCAGTGAAGGTGTTGAGAACCAAACACAGCAACCACATTGCTTTGCTTAGCAAAGCCAAGCCAGTGGTGATAGAGACCATGGATTGGGATGTACTTGTCAGGACTGCCAGGATGGTGAAGATCTTAGAATCATAGAATCAACCAGGTTGGAAGAGATCTCCAAGATCATCCAGTACAACCTAGCACCCGGCCCTAGCCAATCAATCAGACCATGGCACTAAGTGCCTCATCCAGGCTTTTCTTGAATACCTGCAGGGACGGTGACTCCACCACCTCCCTGGGCAGTCCATTCCAATGCCAATCACTCTCTCTGTCAAGAACTTCCTCCTAACATCCAGCCTATCCCTCCCCCACCACAACTTGAGACTGTGTCCCCTTGTTCTGTTGCTGGTTGCCTGGAAGAAATGACCAATCCCCACCTGGCTACAGCCTCCCTTCAGGTAGTCAAAGACAGCAATGAGGTCACCCCTGAGCTTACTCTTCTCCAGACTGCACACCTCCAGCTCCCTCAGCCTCTCCTCACAGGGCTGTGTTCCAGACCTCTCACCAGCTTCATTGCTCTTCTCTGGACACCTTCCAGTACCTCAACATCTTTCTTGAATTGAGGAGCCCAGAGCAAGACACAGCACTCAAGCTGTGGCCTGACGAGTGCTGAGTACAGGAGCAGAATAACCTCCCACGTCCTACTGGCCACACTGTTCCCGATCCAGGCCCTCTCCCAGACCACCCTAGCCTAGACAGGCCACAATGGGAAGACACTGCGCCCTACCTGGGGCAAAGCCAGGAGCAGGCTGCCAACCCAAGCGGCACGGAGCAGCAGCCCGTTGCGGCGGCGCACGCGGGAGAAGGGACGGAGGACAGCCGCGTGCCGGTCCAGGCTGATGACCACCAGCACCAGCGCGGCTGCGTACATGGCAAAGAGCTTGAGGAAGTTGAGGAGCTTGCAGGAGAGATCCCCACCATACCACTGCACCGTCACGTTCCACACTGCATCCAGGGGCATCACCGCCACAGTCACCAGCAGGTCGGCCAGTGCCAGGCTGAGGATCAGCGGCTGCACATGGGATTTCCTCCTCTTCCTCAGCAGGCTGCCCAGCACTGCCGCGTTGCTGCCTGCCGCCAGCAAGAAGAAGATGGCCGTGATGATCACACGCACCAGCGCTGCTCGCGTGAACTGGGGCTCCACCCAGTGCTCAGGGCAGCCAGAGACCGAGATGTTGGTGTCTGTCTCCATCGTGGGGCAGCAGGAAGATGCGAGGAGCTGCTCATCACTCATGCCCTGCCAAAATGCAAGCAGCAAAGCGAACCCCCTTGTAGAGGCTGTGTCATGTGCTGCAGCTTCAGCACAAGGAGAAGTGGTGAGATCTGCACCAGAGGCACCAGCAGCGACCTGCCAGATGTGGCCTGTCCCTGCCTGTCCCCTCCACGTTACCCATTTTGTTGAGCTGCTGCAGCTTCTAGTTTTGGCGACGCTGGCCAGCTGCCCTCTTTGGCTAGCCCCTGCTGTAGCTGCAGCAATTGCTCACACTGATGTATTTTTAGCTCTTTGTGAGGTGGTTGAGCAGCTGGGAAGCAGAAGCAGTGGCCAGGACCACAGAACAAGCTGCTGCCCACCAGCGCCTGGCCAGGGATGGTCACAGAGAGCTGGCTGAGTGTGTGCCAGAGCAGCTGTGCTTGGTTCACAGAATCACAGAATGCATCGGGTTGGAAGGGCCTCTCAAAGGTCATCCTGTCCAACCTCACTGTAGTCAGCAGTGGCATCTCCAACTAAATCAGGTTGCTCAGGACCCCATCAAGTTTGACCTTGAATGGCTCCAGGAATGGAGCCTCAACCACATCTTTGGGCAACCTGTTCCAGTATTTCACCACTTTCCATTATGCAGAACTTCCTCCTTATGTCCAACCTAAATCTCCCCTCTCCAGTTTCAAACCATTTCACCTCAACCTATCACCACAGACCTTTCTAAACAGTCCCTCCTCAGCCTTCCTGTAGGTCCCCTTCAGATATTGAAATGCTGCTGTAAGGCCTCATTGGAGATTCTTCTTCTTCAGGCTGAACAGCCACAACTCTCTCAACCTGTCTTTGTAGAAGAGGTGCTCCAGCCCTTTGTGGCCCTCCTCTAGACCTGCTCCAGCAGGTCCATATACTTCTTGTGCTGGGGGCTCCAGCAGTGAATACAGTACTCCAGGTGAGGTCTCACCAGAGCAGAGTGGCAGCAGAGTAGAGTGACAAAGGACTCATCCTTCCAAAGGGGCTTTACGAGCAGGTCTCACCCTTTAAGACTCCCACAGCACTTGCCATTACTGTTAAACCTCAATGGTTCACCTAAACCTTAATTGTCCACCTCCCTCTCCAGTGCTGGATCTGGGGCCATGCATGGGAGCACCTGGGGGTGACCAGGAGGGGAGAAGGATATTCTCACACTGTCCAAAGACTGACCAGCATCTCTAGGGAGAAGATCACAGTGGCATTTAGGAGATTTGACCTCTGTAGGATCAGCACCACCTCAACACCTCTATCCCTTTGCCTTCAGTAAGGTAAGCAGGAGGAGGCGAAGGTAGAAACACAACTACCAGGAGGGGTGGTTAGAGGCTGATGAGCAGCATCATTGCACTCCCCCCAGCTTGATTTAATTGTTCTTTTTGCCTGACCACAGCCAGGCTGGGGAGAACTCAAACTTCAAGGGCAAAGACTTCCAGCTCTGCAGACATCAGCGGTAGCCAGTCCCAGCTGCAGGTAGGGTACTTCTCTTACTGTTTGAAGCCCCTTCTGGTTTGACAATCCCAAACTAAAGCATTCCACAAATAACAGGAGCAGCAGAGATCAAATCTGCCCAACCAGCTCTGCAGGATGGAAATGCTGACACCTTGCAGCAAACCACCTTCCTCCAGCCTCACCACCTGCACCTCCCCAGCCCCTGAGAATGAGCCCCACTTTGCTGTCTTCACCTCCCTCCCAAAAGAGCAACCCAACAAACAAGCATCGAAAAGGAAAAGCAGTTTAAAAGTACCGAGCTGTTTGCTGGCCATCTGGGAGGAAGAAGCCTCTTGTCCAGGTCTGGATTTGTCCCAGCCGATGGGAAGGTACCTGGCATACGCATGCCCTGACGCAGGGAAGCAGATCCTTTCCTCACAGGTCTCCCGCCGCCGCGGTGCCGAGTCAGGATGCTTCAGCTCCTCTTTGCATCACATCCCTGCAACAAAACCAGCAGCAGAATTTTGCCTTGCTGGCAGCCGAGCCGGGAGCTAAGCTGCTTTTATCCCGGGCATCTGCAGGCATCTGGAGATGCCAGTGCTACAGCCACCGTCTCCCGTGCTGGCCAAGCAGGAGCAGGGCACACAGAAGTGAGCATCCACGGGCAGCCCGGCTCGGGGAGCTGCTGGTAGTTCACCCTTGCTTTCTTAACAAGCTGCCTGCTGTCATTAAGATCAGGCAGCAGGGATGACAAAGCTGCTGTGCTGCAAGAAACAGCCAACATTCAAGATGTTGTAGACAAATGTGGCCCCATCAGGGATAAGTGCCAACAGTCCCTGCATTGCATTGCTATAAATACAGGAAAATGAGTTAATTATCCCTGGAGTTGGTGATGAACATCCTCGTTGCTCAGACAACCAGGAGACTCACAGCACACCCCACTCCCCGCCAGCAACACTCCTGGAACAGACAAGTCCATGAGAGCATAACAGGTACATGTCTGGGCTGGAATTGCTGTAAGGAGGGAATTAGTAAGGAGAAAATTGGATCATTTTGCCATTTTAATGATTTTTCTTTTAAATATGTCCTCTTTCAGGTCCCACCTTGTTCTTTTGGGATTTCTCTCAGTATAATGCAGCAAGAACTCAAAATCCTAGGACTGACAAAATGCTCACAGGGGCTTAAAAATTATGATGTGCAATGCAAGACCAGAGAGGGAAAATGAGGATACCCTGCTCCTCCTGCCAGAAGAAGTAGCAGAGGGGTGGAGATGACAGAGAGCCACCCCAAGCCCCACTGAGGCCAGCACACATTTCCAGGAGCATCATGAGGACTTTAATTACATGCAAGTAGTCCTTCACATCTCCAGGTTTATTAAATTAAGAAGTGAGAAATGCATGGTGCTCAGGGGACCTCAGGACCCAGGCTAGTGGCAGTGGCTCTGCGTTGTTCCCTAAAAGCAGGTGTTTCTGAGATAGGAGAGTTTCCACTCTCAAGACTATTCCCACTTATTTTGGGGAGGAAATATCCAAGCTCCAAGGGCAGGTTGCACCACCTCTGAGGTTACTCTGCTTGCAAAGTGAAAAAGGAGATTTTTTTCATCGAATCATAGAATCAACCAGGTTGGAAGAGACCTCCAAGCTCATCCAGCCCAACCTACCACCCAGCTCTATCCAATCAACTAGACCATGGCACTAAATGCCCCATCCAGTCTTTTCTTGAATACCTCCAGGGATGGTGACTCCACCACCTCCCTGGGCAGCCCATTCCAATGCCAATCACTCTCTCTGTCAAGAACTTCCTCCTAACATCCAGCCTAGACCTCCCCTGGCACAACTTGAGACTGTGTCCCCTTGTTCTGTTGCTGGTTGCCTGGGAGAAGAGACCAACCCCACCTGGCTACAGCCTCCCTTCAGGTAGTTTTCTACCCTTTTGTGTGTTTAAAAGTCAAATTGTGTTAGAGACTGAATTCTGAGACCCAGGAAGATGATGCAGCTGCTGGACCACATCACCCCTCAAGGTATCACCATCCATTGGAGTCCCCTGCACCTTCTATCACACCTATTGAACCACTGAAAGGCACCAGGCTGGAAGCTCTGCTCGGAGCTGCAGAGGGCAGTTTATGCATTCTCCAAAGGGAAAGAGCAAAACAGTGGACAGAACAGGAGTGCAGGCACCCAGTGAACACCAACCACTCTGGCTGCACAGCAGGGAACCATCCCCATCACCTCCTTACCTGGTCAAAGCATCACAGGAATGAGCCTGGTCCATGCAGGGGCCAAAAAAAACCCAACAACAATGAAAACAAAACAAAACCCAGACACCATAAAGAAGATGAGTGGGAACCCACTTATTACAGCAGCTTCCTCCTTGCATTAGGCTGCTGGTTAAAGATGAAATTAATTCGGCCCCACATACTCATCCTTAATTTTCCTTTCATTGAGTATTTTGCACCTGCACTAAAGCAGTTCAGCAGGGAGTCAGGAATGCAGCCCCTGTTTGTCCTCCTTCCCAGCTGGCTGCCTTTTAGTCTAGAAATGTCCTCCTGGTCCCCGACTGCATGATGCAAGAGAGGGACAGGATTTTTCTCGAGAACTGTAAGCCTGCACTCATGCCACAACAAAGCCTTTGGTCCCTGTTCAGAGAGGATTTTTTTAGCATGCCATCACACAGAAATGTCCTGGGCATGCATGAGCAATAAGTCTTCTTCAAAGGGTGGGGCCCCTTAGTGAAAATGATTATTTTTCTCTGCCTTTTGCACAGTAACTCTCTTGTGTTTTCTCTCCTTATTTTTTTTGGTTGTCTCCTCAAAGGTCAGCTTGGATGTTGTCTGCTCAGCAGCCTTCAGCTGGAGCTCTGAATGCTGGTTTAACAATCAGAGGTTTTTGGTCCCCAGGATTAGGAAACAGAGCTGGCAGGCAGGGCTCGTTTCCACACACCGCGGCTCGGCTCTTTCCGAAATTCCCTCCTTTGGGGACGCTGCCCCAGCACAGCTCTGGAGCTGCAGCCCAGCACTGGGCCGCAGCGAGCCAGAACATCTCCAGGCATCCCCAAATAGATGTTTTCTCCCTGAATCCATACGGATCATCCTGGGATGCTGGAGAACGCAGCACCCAGAAGGCCACACCGGGTAGCACAGCCTCAGAGGCGTTTTCTGCACGAGCAGACCTTAAACAAGAACTCGAGGGCTGTGTTTTTCCATCGGCCTGCCCGTACGAACGCTGATCTCATGCAGGGAGAGCGGCACGGGATGTATTTTCCACTCGTGGAATGCAAACATGGGGCAGGGAACCTGCTGCTATTTATCCCAGTAAATCACCCCCAGGGTCTTGGCTTCACAAAAGAGAGAAAACCCTCATCTTTTCCTCTGCTGCTGAGTGTGATGGAGGGGGGTAGTGATTGCTCTTCTCTGAGCACAGCCATCGCACAGTGGCAGCCATCACCTGCACCCTCACCCCCAGCATCCTCATCCCAGGCAGGTGCCTCTGCCAAGTTGGCTATCCAAAATTTCCTCTTTCACTCAGAAAAACCTCATGACTTCAGAGTTTTTAATACCAGTTGTGGGTTTTTCCCCCTCTAATTCTTCTCCTCCTCCTCCAAGCCTTGAATTGTCTCAGGAGCAGCTCATCCAAGGAAATTTTTGTCTCATACTGGACTTGAAACAGAAAGTCTAGTCAGGGACATCTGACATGCAATGTTTTTGTGAGTAAATACCAGCGTCCATGAAGTCATTTCCCGGGGTTAGAAATGAGCTCACCTCTGGAACAGCTTCTCTTCTTACCCAAAGTTCACAAGTCAAGCAGTTGTGAAGCTTCCCGTTTTCATCCTGCTCATTAAAAATCAGCAGTGGAGCTGCCTGCAGCATGATGCTACCTCAAGGTGTATGTTACAGACCTGTCTGTAGCAGAGCATCAACCTAAAGTCCCAAAAACCCTTGCAGCAAAAGGCAGAGGAGCAAAGCTCAGTGGTCACCAGGAGTAAACCAGCAGCTCATTCTGCCTGTTCGCTCAGCCCTGGTTGCTCTGCTGAGCCTGCCAGGAGGGACAATAATTTGCTGTCCCTTGTGGGGATAATCTGGGCCATTCCATCCCCAGCCAAAAAGTCCTTTTTCAAAGCAGAGGGAAGGATCTGTCCTGCCCACTGGGCTTGATGTCTTGGTAAGCTGTGTCTTTGGACTGTTTCTTGGTGTAACAATATGCTGTTTCTGCTTTGGCTTCATACAGTGAAGCCTCGCTGGAGACTTCACCAGTCAAAGCCTTTCTCCAGGGAGTATCATGCCATCAGGCCACAGTGCTGAGAAAAAACACACTCTTGATGCTCTGATCCACTGCAATTCCCATCTTTTAATGCCTTGGATGCTGCTCCTAGTGTCGCATATCATGCTGGGCATCCAAGCCACAGACCTAGCCAGGATGGAGTAAAGGACAAGGACTCCACTGGCAGGGGAGTTTGGATGTTCAGAGCATCATTCATGGAGGTTCCCTGAATTTACATCTTGCCACATGGAGCAGCAGCTCTCAGGGTCTTTCCTCCATCTTTTACCAGGGCATCTTGACTAGAGCAAAATCTGCCTTTCACATCTCTGAACAATACAAAAGAGAAAGGTGAGTTTATCAGCCTAGGCCAAATCCTGAGGTCAAGCTCCAGAAAACATGGTGGGCTGTGATGCCAAGCCCGGTTGCTCACCATCAAGTGATAGAACCAAGATGCAAGTGTGCTTCCCACCTAAAGTTCACCTTTCCCACAGCAGCTTTGCTTCCTTGCCTAGGCTGGAAACCACAGCTGAGGGGATTTATGTGGGAAGTCTCACCTGGCACCCCAGCCTCACGATGCTCCTGTCCTCAATAAACCAGGAAGATTCCCTCCATTGTTTCTTTTCAGCTCCAGCATGCACTGGAGCTTTTGCTGCCCTGACCAGGTACTTTGCTTGAGCTGGAAGAAATGATGAAATCCCAATGTTTTCACTGTGACTAACCCACAGAAGTGAACAATTTTGTCCCTGTTTTCAGGTGGGTTGTAGTTGCTCTCCTTGCCTTTGCCTTTCATGCCCTTTTTGTCCTCTGTTTTTTTTTACTCCCTGTGGGATCTGTTCCAAACATCAAGTATTCTCTTTTCTCCGTGTCCCCAGATTGGGTTGTGTGTCCCAAAGTCACGTTTTTGAATCTTCCTTCCCAAACATGGCTGAGACTTAAGGGCTGGTTTCTTTCATTTCACTGTGGGAGAGGTGAGATGTGGGGAGAGCTGAAAGCTCCATGGGACCCTCAGCAGCATTACCTGGGGCTTTCAGGAGTAAGAAGCATGGAACACCTCCCCAGCATCTCTTTACCTTGCTCTCCCTATCTCCAAGAAGTTTTGAAGGCTTAAAAACACCTTTGCATGGGTTTTGTGTGGGGATATATCCCCTCAACTTCATAGCTGATCCCTGGAAGTGTTCAAGGCTAGGCTGGATGAGGCTTTGAGCATCCTGGTCTAGTGGAGGATGTCCTTGCTTATGGTAGGGGGGTTGGAACTATATGATCTTTAAGATGCCTTCCTACCCAAACCGTTTCATGACATGACTGCTTTAAGGAAAGGATCAGTGGCTCAGTGTCATTAGGACTTAAACGCTGAAGGTAGATTCAGATTAGGTGTAAGGAAGACACTGTTTATGCTGAGGGTGGTGAGACACTGGCACAGGTTGTCCAGAAAGGTGGTAGATGTCCCATCCTGGGAACCACTCCAGGTCAGATTGTTTGGGGCTCTGAGCAACATGCTCTAGCTGCAGATGCCCCTGCTGATTGTAGGGAGGTTGGACTAGGTGACCTGTAAAGATCCTTTCCAACCCAAACCACTCTGTGATTCTGTGATTCCACAATGCTGTGCTGCTGCATGTGCAAGCAAACCAAGTGTCCCAGCTGTGGGGAGACACAGCCCTCAGCAGACACCTCCACAAACATCTACCCTCTGGAGAAAGCTGATATGGCCAGCAATGCCCCACGGGGAATCCCGGCAGTGCCAATATTAGCTTGGCAGAGGCCAGCTTTTCCAAGCACGCCCTCGGCACGCTGCTCGAGGTCATGAGGCATTTTACATCTCTAGTTGCTCGATGACCAGAGGAGCTGCAGGAAGGGGAGGTGTTTCCATGTCCCCTTGTACCAGTGTGGATGCCTTGTCATGGGTATGAGCCGCTCCTGGGGAGATTCCAATTGCACTCCAGAAGATGCTTCACCATGAGAAGACTTAGATATTGGAATCACCTCCCCTGGGAAGTAGAGGGCTATCCCACATTAGACAGTTTTAAGACTCAGCTCAACAGGGTGCTGGGCCACCCCATTTCAGCTATACTATTACCTAGAAAAGTTGGACCAGATGATCCTTGGGGTCTCTTCCAATCTGGTATTCTGGCATTCTGTGCAACCTTTGGGAGACAAAACTTGGATTAGCTCAAATTCCCACAGCACAGGCATGGCTCCACATTTCCCACTGCAATAATTAATATGATGTAAATTCATGCATGGTGTAATGAAGGAGTCTCCACCACCTGCCCTGCTCTATCCCTTGCATGTTTTCTGCCCATCCCAAGTAGAGGCTCATCCTCACTCTAAAAAGCAGCCTTCAACCTGATGCTCCACTTTCATTGCCATCACCTCTGGCCCAGCTTCCACAGCTTACACATCTCCCATGCACTGCTGGTGTTATCCCTGGAAAACAGGACAGCGACAAACCACGGTGTGCTGGGAGATCCAAGCCCTCCCCTGCACACTCTCATGCAGGGTTTTGATAGTGCTTAGGAAAAGCTGGCTGGTGCTTTTTCTGGTGTAAATCAGCTGCCAACCTGTCTGCCTCCACCTGGTTTGTGGTAAGAAAATGGAGAAGGAAAAGGTCTAGATGAGACCAAGAACAACTATCCTACAGGTGGGAGGCTGCCCACGGGTGCAGAGCATGGAGAGCACCCCGTCCCAAAGCTAATGTCATAAATGAGAGTCATAAATTAAGGATTTCTTCAGGAGCAATTAATTACCAAAAGCAAGATGTGTTTTGACACAGGATGGTCTTTGTCCACCAAACCCTGTCCAGAGCTAAAGCAAACAGCTGTGGGGCTGTGGGTTGGAGCTCTGTTCCAGCTCCCCCTCCATGTTTTAAATGTCCCCATTGAGGTGCTGCCCTGGCTTGGACCTCACCATGTTCCCATCGAACATGTTCACATCCTGTAACCGCATTTCCGTCACTGATCCGAGGTTGTGCAATAGCTCAGGCCCTGCCACCAGCCCCACATCTGCCAGCAGGATGTTCCCACCAAAGACTGGTGTTTTACCAGCACGTAGCACCCTGGTGCTGCCCTGCAAGTGTGCCCAAGAAGGTGATGCTCCAAGCGAGGTGCTGGGAGAGGCTGAAATGTATATTACTCATGAAAGGCTCCAAAATCATGGCCTTCCCCACCTTGCAGCGTTTCTAAATGATTCAGAAAACTTAATTTCCCCAGCTCAGCAAGGTAATTAAAAAGGGATTAGCTCTTGAGACACTTCTGGTGCTCTCATAGCAGCTCCTGTCTCTGCCCTTCTGAGCTGTGGTAAGGATGGACAACAGTGTCCAGCAAGTAAACCCCAGCAGGGTCCTTTGATGGGCTGGGACATCGCAGTGACCAGCAAAACCCACTACAGGTGGCAGGGATCACAGAATATCAGGGGCTGGAAGGGACCTCAAAAGCTCATCGAGTCTAACCCCCATGCCAGAGTAGTATCACCTAGAGCAGATCACACAGGAACGCATCAAGTGGGTTTTGAATAGCTCCAGAGAGAGAGACTCCACAACCTCCCTGGGCAGCCTGTTCCAGTGTTGTGTCACCTTCACAGGGAAAAAATTCCTCCTCATAGGTCTGAATGCAGGACTGCATGCATGCAGCAGCGATGCAGACAACAGTCCCTGAGCACTCAGATACAGCCATGCCCTGCCTGAGCCCTAGGAAGAGCACTTTTCCATGACAGATGTGATCACAGAACAAGGCACAGCCCCCATTTTTCCTGCGTTGTGCTGGTGCCAGCAGACATTAAGGGATCCGTCCCATGGCTAGACCCCAGGAGCAGTGTGGCTGTAGCCACCTGCTCTCCCCCATCTCCTGGCTCTTTCACTGCTCCAGACAAAACCTTCTCAGCCTCCAGAGCTCCAAACAGTCTTTCATGGTGTCCCCACTTTGTGGTGCTTTTTCCATCTGTTTCATAAACAATATACATGGATCTGAGCACCACGGCTGAGGTTTTAGCTCCTAAGCAGATCCTGCCAGGGGGGAAAGGTCTACTTGCTTCTTTTCTCCCAGCCACAGCCTGTAAATCCTCATCCACACAATAAAAACAAACTCCAGTAGTTCACTTTTTGGGCTCTTTTCCAAAGCTTTTAGGCAGCTGGAGTGCAATTTTGTGCTGATGAAGCGGTGGAGGAGGGCTTAAGTGAAACAATATTATGGTGGCTGAGAGGTTTGCTGGTGGTTCAGAGCTCAGAGTGAACCCCGGGGACCTGCCACATCTCCAAGTTCTCCTACAAACCATGGAAATCGCCAGTCCAGCTCCTTGGGTAGCAAAACAGGATTTAAAAAACAACATTAGCCACCCCTGGAGCATGGCTGGAGAAGCGCCGCCAGCCAAGTGCTTAATGAAATCCCAGCTCCCAGTTCTCCCCCTCCTAAACCACGCAAACTTCCCCAAAGTGTTTGGGATGGAACAAAGTCATCAATCAGTTATTTTAACTCCCATCTCCGTAAACAGGAGCGAGCCCAGAAACACACAGCAGGGGAAAATCACCGTCAGCTCCTGTCGGTGGAGGGAAGAGGATGAGGGCAGGGAGGACAGGGGCAGCTGGAGGGGAGCTGAGCATGGCCTCAGCCCCCAAGAGCATTTCATGGACCCTACAGAACATTTCCTGGAACTTATAGGATGTTTCATGGAGGCCACAGGACATTTCACACACACCGCCAGGCTGTAAACCCCACACAGATTCCTGAGAGCAGCCTCACCATCCCTGCTGCCCTCCCGGCATGATGCAGTCGGCTTTTGGTGGCACCCTGACAATGCTGTGTCAGAAAGGGCTGAGGGCACAAACAGCCAGGATGGGCATCACTAGCCAGTTTTCCCCTGGATTTATTAGAGGGACGTGAAAAAGCCGTGGAGACGAGCAGGGAGGCGTGTGGAGAAGGAGGTGCTGTCCCACCATGCACTAGCACACTCTGCTCACGCTGCCCCAGCCTCAGCACAGCCGAGGGGAAGGCATTAAGCATTCACATAAATACTTTATGGCTTTGTAATTGCACATCAGTGATGAAACCATGGAAAAATCCTATGAAAGCCAGACTGGGCGCCCAGGGTTAATCCAGGAGGGAATTGAGTCCAAGGGACTGTGGCTCCGCTGCACCACTGCTTTGGTTGGGAGACACCAGCCTTGGGCAGCTGAACCCACAGGTGATGGCCAGAGAGATGAGAGCACTACGGTTTGGGATGTGTCCTTCTCCACTGGCCAAGGGTGCTCCAGCCCTGCAAACCAAGTGCCCTGGGTGTGGGGTGGCATCTCACTTGTCCCCTGCACCCCGTGGGTCAGGGCACTGTCCACCTCAGGTGGATGGAAAGCAGCTGAGCATCTCCCAGCTGGTGGTGCTCAGCATCTCAGGCCCTGCTCATTCTGCTCCAGCTCACGATGAAGCTGCAGTGAGGGACAGCCAAGCCAGGAGAGGTTGCACAACAACCAGACTTTTGTAGAGGCTTGGTTTTTACATGAACTCACATGTCCCAGACCTGCTCCTGAAGCCACACACGTGTCTGCTGAGCTTGTCCTGTAGAAGCCATGCTGGAGGGGAGACACCCATGCTAGAGAGGCTGCAAAATCCTAGGCCAAAACACCTGCAGCTATGCTGGGCTAGAGCTGTCACCTGGTTTCCATAACATAAAGAACAACATTTTTCGTTCTGCAGAAGGGTACATTGCCTCACCCTGCAGAGCAGCCCATGGGGATTGATGCCAGCACACTGTGAGCAGCCTGCGAGGCATCGCTGCTGTGCTAGGGATGGGCCAGCCATGGCAGGAGGTAGGTGCCATCCAGGGAAGATGAGTTCCTTGCTCTCAATGCCAGCAGCTTTCCCACATCTTGTCCTTATCACAGTGGGGAAATGCAGCTGAATCCTGTGTTTATCTCTCAGGTTTGGGACCTCCACCGCACCAGGCACTCCTTGCCCACCAAATAAACATTCTGCCATTCTTTGGCACATCCCAGGTGTTTTTTTCCCTTTCCCTTGTAAACACAAACGTGAGCTGGTGCAGGCCACTGTCAATTACTTTCTGTGCGACACCTTGATCTATGTTCCTTCTGCTGGCACTCGGGCTGACAACAGTTACAAAGAGCCCACCCAAGGCACCACTGGCACAATCTGCTTCAACACAGAATCAGAGAACCTTAGAGGTTGGAAGGGACCTGCAGAGGTCATCAAGTCCAACCCCTCCTACCACCCCCAGCCTTCAAGAATGGTTCCCACTTTGTAAAGCTCATGGTTTCACACCAGACTTCTGCAGCAAACAGGCAGCATGGCCCCACAGAGCATAGAGCTGCATGCATGGGTGGTACTCGCTTTCATGTGGCCACACACTTCATGCAATGCCCAGGAGCACCAAGTCACACAGGAAAAATGTGGCTGCAGAAGGATGTGAGGGGGTTGAAACCAGCCTGGGGCAGGCAGGGAGCTTTCATTAAGGCCACTGTTAGATTTCTCCATAGCTTGAGGAAGAAGTATTAATGTTTATTTGTAAGGATAGTCCTGCCCTTGCAGCTCTGTTCTACCTCAGGTGCCCAAACTTATTCATTTGGTTTGTCCCACAGTTTCATGTCCCTGAGGCATCCTCATTTAGCCCCTACCAGAGCCAGTGTAGGGGCAGAGGCAAGTGGGCATCATGGGGAAAGCTGCCCAGCCAAGTCCTCCCCAGCACCTACAAAACAAGGGAACCTCATGAGCAATACCAAGTTTGTCCCAGGCTGGGTGAGATGCTGCCCAGTGAAATGGTAGAACCACCATCCTTGGGGGTGTTTAAAAGACGTTTGGATGAAGAGGGACATGGTCTAAGAGTTGTGTACAGGGAGATGCTAGGTTATGGCCAAACTCAATGATCTTAAGGTCCTTTCCAACCAGGCGATTCTCTGAGAGACAAAGAAACACCCCCAAAACTTATTTCACCCCGTTCATGCACACTGTATCTTCACCTCCTAAGCTCAGCAGCATCTAGTTTGGAACTGGACCCCGGGTGAACCCCTAAGTGACGGCGCTGAGCCGAGACACGGTGCCCCACCGGGACACGGTACCCACATCATGCCATGCCATGCCCTGCCCTGCCACCAGCAGCACCCTGCCATGCCGCGGCATTGCCGCCAGCCCTGGCAGCTGCTGTTTGACGGAGGGTTTGTGTTTACCATCACCTTGTTAAGGGATTATTCAGCCTGTGGTTTCCTCGCTCGTCCGATCTGTTTTCGCTCGGCGGCCGGTGGCTCGCTGCCATCCCCTAAGCTACACGCCGGGCTATATAAGCGACCTCGTTGCCTCGGCGGCAGGGAGACTCCTGTGCAGCCCGGCTCGGCGGAGGTGCACGAAAGTTTTGGTAAGCTGCAGCTCCTTTTCTTCTTCCCAACCCTCTCTTCTTCCCAACCAGCTGCAAACCCTTTTAACCCACGCCTGACAAGACCTCGCCTCACCCTCCCCGGACAGCAGCTCGACTGACAGCGCTGTGGTGAGAGGATGAAACTCCTCAGTTGGGTTTTTTATGGGGTTTGTAAGTAGGAAAAAAAAACCCAAGGCAAACAAAGCAATCCAACCCTGCTAAGTTTTTCCCCTTCATTGCAGCTGGTGGTTATATAATTTTGCTGTCTTATTAAGGTGGCATAATTAAGAGCGGCTGTGACTGAGGGCGAGGTGGAACTTAATTGATGGGTAGAGGAACGCACAGAGGCTGTGAGCTAGAAAACGTTGATGGGGACGTGGTTCCCACCTCCCACTTCTCCCTTCCTTGTCCCAGCTGACGGCTTTGGAGCAAGGTAACAGGAACAGTGGAGAAAGGGGGTTGGGGAGGTTGATGTTTGCGCACTAGGGGATGTTTTATCTCCCTTGGCTCTGTCACATGCCAGCTCCCCCAGCCCAAGATGGGGTACAAGCGATGATAAACCCTTCTCACCACCCTTGGACCCCCCTTTCACAGCTTTTTGTGTCCCGGGAACAGTGGGATGTATCCCACCCTAAACCCAGAGCTGAACCCTTATGGCCCGCTCCCAAAATAGCCAGCGAGTGGGAACCAACTTTTCAGCCCGGATTAATTTTTCCTGGTTATTGTCTGGCTGCGAGTTCACGACCCCACCGTAAGCCCACAAAACACTGCTCATGTGTTGCTTGTTATTTTTGCTTGACTGGGATTTGCTGAGCCATAATCAAAGTATTTCCTAGTCCCACATTCCCCGGTCTCAGAGGGGATGGCTAATGCCTTTTACAAATAACTGGGTGTTCTTGCCTCTGGCTGCTCTTTGTCAGCTCCTTTGTGTGGGTAAACTGAGGCACTGAAAGGCTTTTCCCTTCTAAGTTCACGAATTTTGGGTGCATAAAATAAAGCACAGGGAATTCCAGCTGGTGTCTCTCGGGATAACAGCAGCTCCACGGAGACCTGCAGAAATTAAATACCCAAATGCTTGACGCCGTGGGGCTAAGGGACTTAAAAGCTGAAGTTGCTGAGCTGGGGAGGAGCAACACAAAGCCTCAGTCCCTCATCGCTGCATGCAGAAAAAAGGGAAATATTTGGCGTCTTGCTCACATCTGCAGCGAAGGCTTGGCTTGTGCGTGGGGTTTTCCACTTACAGAGGCACTCAGGAGTCCTTCCCCTCCCCAGGCTCCTGGGATGAGGTTCTACCCTCGCACTAAGCCCAGTTTGCAGGCAGAAGGATGGAAGCGTGCAGATGTCCCTGTTCATGCTGGGGACAGCGTGAGGTGCAAGGGGGCCCACAGAGCTGCGTGGGCTGCAGAATCATCCCTGCAGAAGTATTTAAGCTGTTCAAAGGCACTTTCAGGAGATGTCATTACAAAGCAGAGTTCTGCAGAATAGATTTGGGCTCAGATGTGACGGTGAGAAGTAGAGCAGATACCAGCATGGACCTGGAGTGTCTGCTCCTCTCCCTTTTGGGGGCCTGCTGAGAGTCGGTGGGCAGGGGGTACAAACGGCCCTATGGTGTGTTTTGGACTGGTTCAGCCTGGGAGGAGCACTCTGAAAGCAGCAGGACCTCGGGTAAGCATTGACATGGGCAGGCTTTTCTCCACAGGTCTGAGGAAGGCGTGGGATAGCTGCAGAAACTCCAAGAAACTCTTGGTCACCTCTGGAGACAACGATGGTCACCACAAAAGGATGGATCCTCCTCTTACTGATGGGAGCCACATCTGTTTTAGGTGAAGGTTAAACATTCCTATTCCTGTCACTGTGCTGTCCCCTGCCTGCGGGCACGACGGCACGACAGCATGTCTGTCAGCAGCCGCTGAGCCAGCAGACATGGGCCCAGCATCAATGCCGGGAGCTGCTCCGGGTCGGCCTGGTGTTTGCCCAGCCTAATGACCTCCAGACAAGGGCTGGCACCCATCCAGACCCACCGACCATGGGTGAAGTCTGTCTGCCAGTCAGCCAGCCTCTGGATGACCAGGGATGAGCCTACTTGACAACTGGTCTTGCTGGGACCATCCCTGCCTGCTACCCCAGAGGCTCCATGGTGTACAGGTCACACCCTGGCTCCCCTCTCTTCTGCGCAGGCCCACCCTGACCAGTGCCTTATCCATCACCTGAGCACAAACCAACCCTGACCTGGGAACCAAACCCTTGGGAAGTAGTGATGTGGCTCTTTTCTAGGAGAAGAGGATCAAGAGCAGCAGGATCTGTCCACTGCTGGCTCTTAGTGGGTTGTATATACCAAAACATTGAGCAGTAAGCAATTTGCCCTTCTACCCTGGCAGGTCTCCCAGAGAAAACCTGTTTGTAGGCTCTCTGGATTTCTTTTCCAAGGTTATAGAGGAGTGTTTTTTCCTGAAGTGCTCTGGCCAGACACCTGAGAATAAAAGCAAGGAAAGTCCATTTGTCACTTGGGATATGCCCAGAAGCCCTACTGAGTCCTCGGGAGCTGGGTGCAGGTGAAAGCTAGTGCAGGGCAGCTTCATGCTTGGCTCTCCAGTTTAAATGGGACTGGTACCAGAAAGCACTTCAGGAATTAGCCAGAGACACCAGCTCCCCTTGGTCGCACAGGTGGCCAGCAAGTGCAGAAACCACTCCACGTCCCATAGCAACCACTAACCTCATCCACCTCAGGCTCATCTCTCCCCACACAAGCTGAGGCAGAAAATATTTTATATCTCCATCTATGCAAAGATTTTTTGACCTGAGTGGCTGTAACACAGAAAGCATAAAGACACTTCTCTTGGGTGATAAGAGAAATGGCAAACTTGCATCATACCTGAGCCACCATGATGCTGTAAGACATCTCTGTCACGCTCTTCTCTTGGCATCTCCCACACAATATCCCACAGGAGGCCCTAACCAGCCACAACCTACATGGAAATCTGAACAACTGAGCCTAAGAATGTCCAATCTCTTGAATATAATCAATTATTACTCTAATTTAACTTCCAAATTATTGTCCCTTAGGTCAAAGACTTCTGAAACCAGCCCTCAGCAGGATCCAGATAGAACATAAAACCTTCAGCCCGCTGGTAACACTCAACGTGGAGAGTAAGTTCTTCCCCAGCTCAGGCAGCTTTCCCTCACCAGGACACGGGGTCTTTGCACGCCTATGACTGTTTTCAGCCTTTATTTACAACCTAACAATATTATTTGAGTAGCTGAAGACATTGAGGCAATGGAATAAATGTTAATCATTTGCGACCTCCTGTAGGGTTTGGGCTATTGCTGACATACACTGTTGGCTCCTCTCCTGGAACAGTGAAGGTCAAGTGTGTGACCACAGCCCCAACTCCTGCAGGCTGGGAGGGTGAGGAGAGCCCAGGGATGGGCAAGCACATGCTCCAACCTGCCTTTTCCCTGTCCCCATGCCCAGAGCAGTCTGTGACACCATTGCTTTAGAATTAAAGCCCATGGGGCATTAATTACCCTTGGAGCCTACTCTGCTTGTTAATCTCAAGGAGATACCCTGACCTCTTCAGCTTTACTGGCAAGAGCTTTGAATTTAAATTCCAGTGGGTGCTGAAAGGGCTGGGCATGCTGATGCCATAGCTGAGGGATGCCACAGCTGAGGAATTAAGGGACTTTCCCAGTCTCCCATCCCATTTTCTCTCCTCCACTGGGAAGAATCAAAGTGCTGAAAACATGGACACTCAAAGAGAGGTCCCCACCACCTGCTGAGAGGTATTTTTAGTTTTCCTAGGAAAATTAGTATTCCCTCAAAACATGTGGCACAAGGTAGTGCTGCTGGGGCTCTCGGAGCTGGGGCTGACTCCTGCTTCTCTAGGGGGGAATCAAGCAAAATCTCGAGGCTTTCACCAATCCAGTTAGAAACTAAAGCATCTGCCTGTGGTAGCAGTGAGCTTCAAAATCAGTTTTGGCCTCCAGTAGAAGGTTTTCTAGACCTGGTCAGGTTGAGCAGTTGTTCCTGGTGCCTTCCAAACCCTGCCTGAACCACCCCTTGTGTCTTCTGCCCACAGATATGAGGAGAAGCTCTCACAGGGGAGACCCAATCTTCACCTACACCAGACGCAGTATGTTCCTGACAGCTGGTGCCATGGCATAGCCCTGTCCCTCCTTGCATCCCTACCAGCCCTCAAGCCCCTCAGCTTCTCCCCTATCCTCTGCTCTCTGCTTTTTCTGCTGTTGAGGTACTACCCAGAGACATTTTCCCCCACAGGAGTCCTCTTCTCCTTTCTTGTCATCACCAGCCCTATAGCCAACCCCAAACAAGCTTAGGAGAGAGACCTCACTTTAATCTGTCACACATCACATTTTTGCTTGGGGTGAATATGGATGGGTGCTCATCTGTGTGCTGACTGGGATGGGACCATGTCCCCCAGCCCATCTCCTCCTGCATTCCCCCAGTTGCTAAATAAGGTCTACGGACGCTCCACTCAGGGTGCTGGAGATGACAGGCAAATGACAGGATGCTGGATGCTGACAGGCAAGCAGACTAAAATCTCACCCACCTAAGCCAAGTGCTTGCTCCAAGGCAAACCTGCGACTCCTTTCATTTAAATGTTTTCTTTTCCAGCCACCTGGTTTTGCAAGCCAGGGGTTAATTTCTGACCATCACTACCGTCACAGCGCAGCCCTGTGCCTGTCTGCCTTTTTAGGAAATAACCAACCTGGTTTGTTACAGACCCAGTGGAAGAGTAGGTGTGGGAGATGACAAGGCTCGCGTCTCCACGGAAGCTCATTTTTAGAACCTTTAGTCATAAGCTCATCCTCATAAACATTAGTAGAACATTGTCATTTAAAAATAAACCCAAACCGCAGATTTGGAGTGGATCTCATCCATTCAGAGCAGCTTAAATTAATACCATCTAGTAGCTTGGTTAAAGAAATGCCTTTAAAACCCTAACCACTTATTAAACTCTCAATAAACCCTCTTTGTGTTCTACAAAATCAGCTGGCCCCTAACATGCTCAGCCTGCTCAGTAGCATCTTAGGCTTCCGTTTTGCATGCAGTAAAACCGGTGCTGGCAATAGGACACAGGTTTTCCCTATGGAGAACAGCTGTTGAACTATGGTTAGAGACATTCAACATGATCATACCAATAATTTTACCCTTTTGTTTTGAGGGTTTTCTTCTTTATTTAACCACATTTGAAATGCAAGGAAGTGGTGCCCCTCAGACAGCATTTAAATGACAATGTGTGTTTGATTTCCTTTAAGCCACAGTTATTCACCACTAAGTGTGAGCCGCCTGCACTTTGCTCCCTTCGAGTTTATCTTAATCATCCTGAATTTGGTAGCCTGCAGGGAATTAGGTCAGAAGTTTTCAGATGCCTTCTCCTGCTTTATTCCCCAGCTCTCTGAACGTGCTCTGAGTTTGTTTAATCCATGGGGTGCCTAATAGCCAAATGCGTGGTCTGAGGTGTATAGAAGCTGTTGTATAGAGGGTGCTAAGAAAACAACTGCCTGGTTTGGGGCAGCTGTACGTGTAATGTGCATCTCAGTAACACACCACTGATGTTATTCAAGGTCCACTGGTGCAAGATTCAAAAAGGTTTTTGTCTCCATGGTCGAAATGGAGCGAGTGCTCAGCCAAGTGTGGCCAAACCGGTGTGCAGAAGCGTACCAGATCCTGCCTAGCTGAGCGCCTCTGGGGCGTGCACTGTAATGAAGCAACTGAGGAAGGGCGGCTCTGCATTGGACATGTTTGCTCAGGTGCTCCTCTAACCTCACTTACGGGCAGGGGATGATGTCCTGATCTCACCACTGCGTAGGTGTTGTGCTCCCTTTGCTTTCATTTCACCATCTCTCTTTCCCTCCCTCACCAGAATTTCATGATGCAGGTGCCTTCCCTAACGGGGCTGGAGAGTACAAAGGGAGTTTACAGTCAAACAGCAAGAGAAAGCGGGGAGATTCAGATATAGGCAATCATCAGGGACCCATAACGATGCTGGGGATATTGGAAAGATCTCGTTAATCTTCTTACAACAGCAGCTCTGAAGGTGGAGTCAGCGATTGCAGGCAGCTGCCTCCTTCCAGTCTCCAGTTGGGAATATGGAATAGCCACAGTGCCCACTGAAGGGGCTTATAATTAATGATCTTATTCATATCATCTCCTTTTAAACAAATCGTCCTGAAAATAGTCTGTGTTTTTCTCCTGGAAAGCTGCCTCAGGTTTTCCCTGATTTCTTCTCTTTATTTCCAGCTATAAAACAATTCTAGGTAGCTGCTGTGCAAGGATGCTCTGTGGTGGTAAAAGGAATGACCTGAGCCCTTTCCTTGGGAAGACACAGACTATTACTTAGGATTAATCACTATAGGTAATTGAAATACTTCAGAAAGCTTTTCAGAAACACTATTTGGGAGAGCAGTTATTAAACCCATCAGGTCTCCTTCTCTGGAGACTTTCAAGGCCCATCTGGATGCATTCCTGTGACCTGGGCTAGATTACAGTCCTGCTCTGGCAGGGAGGTTAGACTCGATGATCTCTTTGGATCCCTTCCAACCCCTGACATCCTGTGGTCCTCTGAGGTAATGCTCGTTTGGCAATTCAGGTGCGTCCTGCCCAAGCCAGGATACCATTGAACAAAGGCAGACAGCTTTCAAGATAGACCAACGTCATTCCTTTTGGACACGAGCTGGTAACAGAAGCCTGAAAAGTTTAAGGCATTTGGACTTGCAATTTTGCCAGAGCTGAGCTAAGACCTGGATTCCAATTTCCCTGAAATCCAGCCCTTTGGGGAAGGCAAATAACAGTTCCTAGCTGTAATTATATCCACGTGGCTGCTTTCTACTAATTGTCAGGTTCCAAACGACATCGTCTGGGTGTTGCTAACGCGCAGCTGTTGATGATCACCACAAGTGTGTTTTGGATACCATTGACTCCTCATGCAGTGTGTGCCTTATTGCATCTAAATTAAGTGCAGCCGTGAGACTGTGCCGTGAGCGTGGCAGGGACTCAGTCAGGGCTGCTCTCTTACCTGCCTGCCTCCTCTCCAGGCTGCAACATCACCTGCCCCATGGGCCGTGTCAACGCCGACTGCGACGCCTGCATGTGCGAGGATGCGACCCTGCACGGGAAGGTCTCTCTTGAGGATGGGTCACCTGCTGCTGATGCCCGGGTCTACCTGCAAGCCAAGAAACTCAAGCTGTTGACCATGGCTGATAACAGGGGCATGTTTAGGATTCCAGGGGTTTGCCCAGATGGCAAAAACACCCTTAAAATAAAGAAAGCCAAATATGCCACAGCGACTGTCACCGTGCCAGAGAGCAACAGAAGAAACCTGGGGATCCAAGTGCACCTGCAACGATCAGGTAGCCCCAGAGAGAGGACACATGCAGGAGGCTTTAGACAGGAATCAGAAATACACCATGGTTTTAGGAGGATAAAAGTAAAGAGATGGCCTTTTCCTGACATGATGAAAGGCTTTGAACAATAGCCTTATGAGGAATGGCTGAAGGAACTGGGGTTGTTTTGTCTTCAGAAGAGGAGGCTGAAGAGAGACCTCATCACCCTCTACAACTACCTCAGAAGAGGCTGGAGCTAGGTGGGGGTTGGTCTCTTCTCACATGCAACAAGTAACAAAACAAGAGGAATTGGCCTCAAGTTGTACCAAGGGAGGTTCAGGTTGAATAACAGGAAAATTTCTTCCCTGAAAGGGTTCTCAGGCACTGGAACAGGCTGCCTGGGGAGGTGTGGAGTCACCACCCCTGGAGAGATTTAAAAGAGGCATGGATGTAGTGCTGAAGGATGTGGTTTAATGGTAGTGGCTTAGCAGTAATGGTGGGATTGTGAGTTCTAGGTGAGTGGATAGAGTTCATGATCTCACAGGTCTCTTCCAGCCATAACAGCTCTATGATTCTATGATTCCTCTTGCAGGCAAACCTTACATTACCAGGAGTCCTGAGGACAAAGCCAGGAGAGTGGGACAGAGCGTGTCCCTCTGCTGTGATGCCATTGGGAGCCCAACCCCTGACCGCTACCTCTGGTAAGGAACTCAAGCTTGATTGGACAGAACTCTCACCTGTCCCACAGGTGAAATTTTTCTCTACTTAAAGGTGGTTTTGAAGCTATAAACCAGCTAAATATGACAAGATCTGATTGCTAGAAATTGGTTTCCCCATGATGTGCAGAGCTGGCATTTCTCACAGGTGCAGTAAAGTCCTTTGCTGAGGGCCTTGCTTGAAAAACCTCAGCAGGCACAACTGGCAGCTCTGTCTGCCAGCCATATCTTAGTACTGCTAGGGGAAGGGGAATAACATTTAGCTGCTGCTACCTAGCCAGACTACAAATGGGGAAACCGAGGCAAGAGGTCTGTCAAGACTGAGATCTGTGGGGCTGTTTAACTTGGAGAAGAGCAGACCAAGAAGTGATCTGCTCAATGCTTGTCAACAGCTAAATGGTGGGGAGCAAGAAGATGGGGCCATACTCTTTTCAGTGGTGCCCAGTGACAGAACAAGAATAGAATAGAATAGAATCAACCAGGTTGGAAGAGACCTCCAAGATCATCCAGTCCAACCTATCACCCAGCCCTATCCAGTCAACTAGACCATGGCAACAAGGGGCAATGGGCAACACTGGAAAATAAGACCTTTCACCTAAACATAAGGGAAATTAGGGAATAAGGGAAAATTTTCCTGTGAGGCTGCTGGAGCCCTGGAGCAGGCTGCCCAGAGAGGTTGTGGAGTTTCCTTCTCTGAAGAGATTCCAAACCTGCCTGGACATTGTGATCCTGGGCAAGCTGCTCTGGGGAACCCTGCTTTAACAGGGAGGTTGGACTGAGTCATCACCAGAGGTCCCTTCCAAACCCCACCATGCTGAGATTCTGTGAAAATCCACACTGTGGGATGCAGAATTAGGCCACTGCTCTGCAGAAGTCAGCCTCTGTGCCTTTAACTGCCTGCCTCTTCTGGCAGGTATCACAATGGCTCCCTGCTGGATCCCTCCTTATACAAATATAAAAACAACCTGATTCTGAAGAACTTGAACAGAGACCAGTCTGGAGAGTATTTCTGCAAGGCCAGCAGTGCTGGGGGGTCAGCGAAGTCCCAACCTGCCAAGCTTGCTGTCATAGGTAAGTATTCATGATGCCCTCTATGCAGCTGGGAAGGTGGTGGTGTACAGAAACCATAAACTGTGACAGGTGTGAGGAAGAGGAATTGCAGGAGGAGTATCTGGGCTTTATTTCATGCACCTGTTAGCAGATAAGCTTGTGTGAGCTGGTTGTGAACCAGGTGCTCTCTACAAACCCTGGATGGTAGGTAACCTGCCAAGCTGAGTCTGCTGGTTTCAGCAGATTTCTGACTGTACTTGCTGCCTGACAGTGAATATTCCTGTTTGCTTAGGGCTTTGTTTGGTTTCTTTTTTAAAGCTTGGGACACATTTTAGTCCATCCATAGGCAAAAAGCCAGGCAGATGCTGCAGATCTAGCTGATGTGGGTTATATAGTAGTGGTGGGTAAGCAGGAGCTGGGAATCTTCAGCAAACAGCTGAATTAAACTGCTCATAATTGGGTACCAAGTTAAAGCTGAGCACCTGTTTCAGCAAAACAGAGGCTGGATAAGTTCAGCCAACCCAAATCCTGAAAATATCTGGTTTGTGGCTCTGAAAACCTCACTGTTACTAGAAGCAGTGTTTGGCTCTGAGGGCTTCAGACCACACAGGGATGACTGCATTTCATGCTGCTCATTAAGAAATCCTACTTAACAGGGAGACAAGAGGCAGCCTGCAACTCCCAACCTCAAAGCCACCTCATCCGTCTTCCTCACGACTGCTTCCAAAAGGCAACCAACTCCTTCTACTATGATGTGGGCAGGTGCCCAGCAAAGACCTGTGCTGGGAAGCTGGATAAGGGACTCCGGTGTAAGGACAACATTGCCTACTGCTGTGGGGTGTCCAAGATGGAAACCAGAGACATCTCCTGCGATGGCTACACGCTCCCCACTAAGGTCGTCATAGAATGTGGCTGCAAAAAGTGCACCGAGACCAAAATAACTGTTCGAGGCAGAGCCACAGCAGCAGATAATGGTGAGCCACTGAGGTTTGGCCACATCTACATGGGGAACAAGAGAGTGAGTATGACTGGCTACAAGGGAACCTTCTCCATCCAAGTTCCAGCAGACACAGAGAGACTGGTTCTAACCTTTGTGGATCGGCTGCAGAAGTTTGTGAACACAACAAAAGTTCTGCCCTTCAAGGAAAACGGAGGTGCTGTGTTTCATGAGATCAAGCTGCTGAGGAAGAAAGCCCCTGTCGTGCTGGAATCCACCGAAACCAACGTGATCTCTTTGGGAGAAATGGAAGAGGACGACCCAATCGCTGAATTAGAAATCCCTCCCAACGCCTTCTACAGGAAAAACGGAGAAGCCTACAGAGGCAAAGTGAAAGCCAGTGTGACCTTTCTGGACCCAAGAAACATGTCAACAGCCCCCGTGACACCAAGTGACCTGAACTTTGTAGACGAGGAAGGAGATATATTTCCCCTCCGCACGTACGGCATGTTCTCCATGGACTTCACTGACGAGCAGGGCACCGAGTCTCTCAACGCAGAAGAGGTGAAGGTTCATTTGGATGCTTCTCAGGTGAAGATGCCAGAGCACCTGCAAGAGATGAAGCTTTGGTCCCTGAACCCAGAGACAGGATTATGGGAGGAAGAAGGAGACTTCAACCTCGAGAAAAGCAGACGGCGCAAAAGGGAGGAGAGAACTTTTCTGGTTGGGAACATGGAGATCAAAGAGAGGAGGCTTTTTAACCTGGACGTCCCGGAGAGCAGACGCTGCTACGTCAAAGTCCGAGCCTACCGAAGCGAGAGATTTCTGCAAAGCGAGCAGATCCAAGGGGTGGTGATCTCTGTTATAAACACGGAGCCAGAACCAGGGTTCTCCTCCAACCCCAGGGCCTGGGGCCGTTTCGACAGCGTGGTCACCGGTCCCAATGGTGCCTGTGTGCCTGCCTTCTGCGACGAGCAAAACCCCGAGGCCTACGCAGCTTATATCTTGGCCAGCATGGGGGGTGAAGAGCTCGAAGCTGTCTCCTCTGCTCCCAAACTCAACCCTAACGCTATTGGGGTCCCACAGCCCTATCTCAACAAGCTCAACTACAGGAGGACAGACCACGAAGACCCCAACACTAAGAAAACAGCATTCAGCATTAACATGGCCAAGCCAAGCCCTAATTCCCCAGAGGAGAACAATGGCCCCATTTACGCCTACGAAAACCTAAAGCAATGCGAGGAAGCTCCTCAGAGCGCTGCTCACTTCAGGTTTTACAGGATCGAGGGAGACCGGTACGACTACAACACCGTTCCCTTCAGCGAGGATGACCTCATGAGCTGGACTGATGATTACCTGGCATGGTGGCCCAAGCCCATGGAGTTTAGAGCCTGCTACATTAAAGTGAAAATCAACGGCCGCCAAGAGGTGAACGTAAGGTCTCGCAACATGGGTGGGACGCACCCACGCACCATTGGGAAGCTCTATGGCATCAGGGATGTCCGCAGCATTCGTGACCCGGAGCGGCCGGACGTGTCGGCAGCCTGCCTGGAGTTCAAGTGCAGCGGCATGCTCTTTGACCAGGACCGTGTGGACCGTACGCTCGTCAAAGTCGTGCCGCAGGGCAGCTGCCGCCGGGAGAGCGTCAACAGCATGCTCCACGAGTACCTGGTGAACCACCTCCCCATGGCCACAAACAACGACTCCAGTGAGTACACCATGCTGGCTCCTCTTGACCCACTGGGACACAACTATGGCATTTACACCGTCACCGACCAAGACCCAAGGATTGCCAAGGAAATCGCCCTGGGCAGGTGTTTTGATGGAACATCTGATGGCACCTCCCGAACCATGAAGAGCAACGTCGGTGTTGCGTTGACTTTCACCTGTTCAGAGAGGAGCACAACAGAGCAAAGCATCTTCCAGTCTCAGAGGAACTCGGGCCAGCAATCCATACTGGTTCAACCAGGGCAAAGCCCCACATACCGAAGGCCACCAGCAAACCGCCGACCCACCCAAAGCAGGATCCCCATGAGAGGTCAACGGCCTCTCAACTACTAACGCTGTAGAGAAGCCTCAGTGAAGTTGCTGACACTCAGTGAAATGCAGTTTGAAAGCAACATCTATCTGCTAATACCCTAATTTGGAGCTGGTGGGTGTCAGTAGTTTTGAGATGTAACTAAGGTGCACTTTTTTTTTCTTCTCATTTTTTTTCTTCTTTTCTTCTGTTCATTTTGGTTTTTTTTTCCACCAGAAAGGAAGGACATGAGGCAAAAGCTGGGGGTCAGCAGCAGTAGTGAGCTTGTGTCTTATTAAATGCATCCATAAAAAAAAAAGCACCTTTCTTTTTGTCTGGCATTGAACAGCTTCACACCATAGCCTAAAGGGAAGACTAAACACGTGTTTAAAGTCATGTACATACAACGCTTTCTGTTCTGCACTTGCAGACTTTGCCAGCCCAAGTACCTGTACAGTAGTTGGTAACGTGAGAAAGAATAATCTGATTTCCTCATACTGAATTCAACTGCAAGGTTTTGTACTTGAAATGTAAGTATTTTATTTATTTCTAGCTTGGTTTAGAAGGACTGGTTTAGAATGCTTGGTTTAGAGTTCAAGCTCAACTACCGGCAACTGCACGGAAAAGCCATGTGGATTTGTAGGCTCCATGTGGATAAACCTGAAGTTTCCTCTTGCTTCTTGCATTATTTGACAAGAAAATCCATGCTCTGATAGGGTAGGTTAATAAAAAGTGCCATTTTGTAACTTCCACAATGTTGTCTTGCCTTTGTGTTTGAAACTCCCAAGTAAAGGAAGCAGTCATGGAGCTTAGCAAAGAGGAACCTGTCAACTTTCACCTTTCTGTGCACCAACAGGTCACAGGCTTTATCAGTGTGAGCCCGATTCTGGATATGAGCGAGGGGTTTGGTGGGTAGTTGGTGCTCCTCCAGGGTCCAGGCCTTGGCCAGAGCATGCTGTGGTCACAGAATCTGTCCCCAGCTTTAGAGGTGGAGAGTCAGCAGCAGTGCTGAGAGAAGTGAAGCCACAGGGCTGGGCAAGGGATGAACTAAGGAGGCAGCAGTGTAGCCCGAGTAGGACAAGATAGTGCGAAAAGAGGGCTGGAATCCATTCTCCAAGGCATGTAGAGCACAGCTGGGAGAGGCAGAGAAAGCAAGAAGACCGAGTTCCCCACACACACAGCAGCAGCAAGCAGCCCACTGATGGGCTAAAAGCTGCTTTAAGTACAAATGGCCACAGAAGGAGCCAGACAAGACAGTAATCCATCTTCAGGCAACCTGTTAAATTGCCCTATGAAGCCCCCACTACT
Organism: Tricholaema leucomelas; assembly: GCA_013400475.1. Taxonomy (NCBI): domain Eukaryota; kingdom Metazoa; phylum Chordata; class Aves; order Piciformes; family Lybiidae; genus Tricholaema lacrymosa; species Tricholaema leucomelas. The sequence continues at coordinate 162,608 of WAAF01012438.1, read as the reverse complement.
TCTGCAGTGGAATTGAGGACCTCACCAGCACAGAAGACACCCTGTGTTTACACACAAACACCGGCAACAAACAGTTAGGGGTACAGACATGTCAGCAAGCCTCCAACATTGACATTTCCACCGAAAGAGATCACAAAAAGGTGGGTGGTACTACTGGATGACAACTGGAAACCCAACATGCTGACACATGGATTTCCCTCTCCTACCTGATCCCCTGCTATGAGTGTCAAGGCAGTTCTATGTTTTAAACTGAACAAAGGTAGATTTAGATTAGACAGTAGGAAGAAACTCTTTACTACGGAGGTGGTGAAACACTGGATCAGGTTGCTCAGAGAGCTTGGGGATGCCTCAGCCCTGAAAATGCTCAAAGCTAGGTTAGATGAAGCTTCAAGCAACCTGGTACAGAGGAAGGTGTCTCTGCCCATGGCAGGGGCATTGGAACTAGATGATTTTTTAAGCTCCTCTCCAACCCATTCCACATTATCTTTTACCTATAGCCCATTAAGGGCATAGAGAATCTTGAAATAGTATTCAGCAAGCTTTAGAAGAGGTTCTCAGGTCTGACAAAGGCATTCGACACAGAGCTGTGCAGGACTTAATTCAGGCTGCATAGACACTATGATTTAAAAGGTTAAAAAAAACCCAACAACTTTAATAATCCATGCTTTCATGCAAATTGACAGTTATCAAAGAGAAGCAAAAAAAGGAAGAGCAGTGGAATACTCTGGCATATCCCCTTCATACCAATGAATTTAGACTCTGTGTGTTTTCTTTTGTGTTTAGTCTGCTGGAAGGGCTTGGCATGAGCTGGGGCCAAGGCAGCCAGTGGGGAGCATTAGCTTGGACCTTCCCACAGAGCTTTTGGCTTGCACTCCAGGCTCACAGAGAAATGTCTCTTCCCTTTTCTCTCCTCCTCCTCTGCAGCCAGCTAGCCAAATCCTGGACTTAGTTTCATCACTTGGAGGGTGAAGTAACAGAAATGACTTCTACAGACCAACCCAGAAGGTACACGGATGAAAGCAGGCACAGGATTTGGTACCTGTGCTGCATGGGGGCTTGCCAGAGCCAAACACAGCAGGGTACAGGTGAAAAATGTCTGTTCCTGTTGGGAAGAAATGTCTGTTTTACATGAATGAAATGGTCACAGCCCTGCAGCTTGAAGTTCTGCCTGTGAAAGAACAAGGAGCTCTCCAAGTTTCCCCAATCTGTCCCCCACTGCAGCTTAACTCTGACTTGGAGGAACAGCCTAATCTCTTCGCTCACCGAGTCCCTGAGCTCTCAGAGGAGCCTGCTGGCAGAGTACACTGGACACAGAGAAGCACAGAAAGGTTTCAGACACGGGTGCTTAAGCGCTATCACCAGAAAACAACCTTGGCCCAACAACCAGCACTCAATGTTAACACTCTGCCATTAGTGATGAGCCCCCACGGCAAATACCTTAAGGAAGTTTAGAGAGGAGAAAAGCTACAGCAGGTCCTGGCAGCTACCAACCACACAAATTTTCTGCTATAGATCAGTCAGTTCTGACTTCTCAAGCTTGGTCAGTGTATGGTAGTGTCCCCTCTGCAACCTGACACCTAACCCACACTCCCTCGTATCAAAGGAGAGCATAAGCCGGAGGAATGTGGGAAGGCTTTGACTCAGCTTCTCCCTTGGCCTTAGCCTTTGGACCACCAACCTTGAGAAACAGGCTGAAGCAGAAGACCTGGCTTCTAAACATCGGCAGGTTTGGGGCTAATGGCAAAAGCATCTTCCATTAGGGACATTTATTTTCCAACCCTCAGATAAATTTGGTGACCTATCCCTCCTCCTGTTTTTAAGAAAGGGAAAATATTGCTTCCCATCAGCAGCTAGGACAAATGAAAGGAGAGATCTTCTGGCCTAGTCTCACCCCTCACATTATGCAGGGATTTTACAATCAACTTTTAAAAGAGCTTTGCTACTCCTCTGCTTAGTCAGTTATACTTTTTATTTGCAGTTTGCTCAGCAGAAACCAGGAATAAAGAAGTTTCCTAGAAGCAGGAGGAGCAGCAAGGTTTCAGATCAGGAAACAGACACAGCTAACTGCAAGTCACCAACATCCTAGGAAATATCACTCTAACATTTATTTGAGATCCATGATGAAATCATCCCTATTCAACACCAGAGCCCTTTTGGTGCCCATTTTACAATTCTACCAGTAATTTGGCTTCAGTGATCTTAAACTGAGCTACAGCAGATGCTGGCTCTATCAGTGCCTCTGTTACTTTCCCTTGCTTGCCTGAGAGGAGGACACTTGGTTTATTTTGCTGATATCACTTTCCCATTGCTAGAAAGGCTGTACTCGACTTCAGCAGTGGTACAGGGGATTAAATCACCACAACTATGTTCCAGAGGCAACCCTGACATGCTATTCCACACCTCATCAGAAAATGCCCCACTTTTGTTTTGTCTGTTCTGCAGAAATAATCAGATTTTCATTGCCTACTGAGTTAAATCCCCACAGAGCTAGGTGAAGGCAAAGTTTCCAAAGAAACATTTTGGCTAACAGCTGCCTGGGGAACACAAATTCCCTTTAAAGCTTCACTGCCATGCCCAAAAATAGTACACCTAAGATTTCCTCCATAAAAATGTAATTATCCTTACCCTCTTTCCCTCCATAAAACAACTGGGGTAAAGTCATGCTGGTTCCAAGCTAGGACATTAACTGTTAAGCAATGCACAACCCCTTGCATAGAAAGCAACTCTGAGAAACCTTAAAGCAAACTGCATAGATCAAAAGATTAGGTTCCATGGCTAAGTATCCTGCTTACAATATGTTTTTGACATTATTTGGCATTAAACAACTAACTGAAGACATTCTGTACCAGATTTTTACCACCTCCTGGGTCCAACTGACCTTGCTTTTCAACTAAAAGAGATGTGGTGAGCACCATCTACAGGGTATCTGAGCACATGTCAACTCTAACTTCCCCAAAGGCACAGGGAAACTCTTCCCTGATGCTTTATGCTTTGAACTGAAATCACCACCTGCCAGCAATGACTGACCTCATACGAGGTGCAATCTAAAACTATCAGTAAGACAGTGCCCCACATACTGTCTCTGATACTAACATCTCACCCAGACACTGCTGGCTGGAAGCTGATATCCCAACCAGCAGCATTAATGTCACCCAGCAATAGCAGTGCTGTGCTCTGTGCCATTTTGGAGATAAAAGGATAGATAGTTCTTCTTTGCTATCAGCTTGCATCATGAAGGGCATGGGCCTGTCAGAGTGGGGCCAGAGGAGGCCACAACAATGATGGGAGGGCTGGAAGCCCTGTGCTGTGAGGACAGGCTGAGAGAGTTGGGGTTGCTCAGCCTAGAGAAGGCTCCAGGGAGGTCTTCTGTTCACCTTTCACTACTTATAAGGGGGTGTTAAGAAAGCTGAGGACAGACTTTTGAGCAGGGCCTGTTGTGACAAGATGAGTGGTGATGGTTTGAACTAAAAGAGGGAGATTTAGACTAGAGAAAAAGAAGTAACTCTTTACACTGTAGTGAGACACTAATCCAGACCGCTCCAAAAAGTGGTAGATTCCTCATCCCTAAAACCATTCCAGGTCAGGTTGTTCAGGGCTCTGAGCAACCTGCTCTAGTTGCAGACATCCCTACTCAGTGCAGGGTGGGGGTGGACTAGATGGTTTTTAAGGGTCCATTCCAAACCAAACCACTCTGATTCTATGATTTTATGTCACAGCAGGTCCAAAAACAAACAAAAATCTCCCAAACAAACTGAAAAACACAGAGGAGTTAAAAGAACTTCGAGGGATTTTTTTCATCATTCCTAGGACCAAAGCTGCAATTTAAGTTTGGTCATCAAAAAACTTTTAACCTTACACTGCCTGAACTTTCAATACTACATTTTTTCTGCCAAAGTCACATCTCATGGTCTAGATGACTGGATAGGGCTGGGTGATAGGTTGGACTGGATGATCTTGGAGGTCTCTTCCAACCTGGTTGATTCTATGATTCTGTGATTCTCACTACTCATTTTGCTCAGGTCCTAATGAAGCACAAACTTGTAGTTTTCTAACTTCTGCAGCACAGATCACACCCTTGAGGCTGCAATAAAAGACAAAAGGAATTCTCCACACAAGCCTGACTTCCACCTTGCTGTTTTTGACTTTGATTCATAGGCTTGGATTTTGTGGAGGAGGCAGATTAACTGTTGGGCCAATGGCAATTAAAGAAAAATACTGCAGCATCTGCTTGAACAGATGCCTCTTCGGAAACATTTTAGTCCATGTGATATGTTTTTCTACATTTCTTTGCTTTGAGTCACATTTAAGAACAAGATCCTTGATATCAGTTACCTTGATTGAAGTCCCATGAATTCTCACCTGACTTGAGCCTGAAGTTCCAGACAGGCCTGCTTGAAAAGGCATGAACAGGTTGAAGTCTGAAGAGCCAAAAGGACGTGTGGAAGGGGATGTGCTGGCATTAACTGATAAGCAGGAGGAAAACAGAAACACTAACACCATGCCTACCTAACTTCTGCATTGTTTTTTTTCCTCTTTGGAGGCTTCCAAAATGTCAGTGAAAATGCTGAAAATATGAAGCTAGTAAGTCTAAAGAGCTCCAAAGGCTCTGCTTTTACTGCACTAGGATCAAGAAAACGCAGAAATAAGTTGAGCAAGTAACACCAGAGCAGCTCCTAATATGCAGCTGGTCTTTGTTATGCTGTTGTCTTTGAAGTAATGTATCACTGGGAGAATAAGAAAATATAAGAGTCATCAGATTTGGGATTTTTCATATGAAATGCCCCTTCTTATTACACACCACTAAGCAAAAGTAGGTTGGGTAAAAGCTTGGATTAGATTCAGAACTCCTCATCAGGTAAAAACTTCTCTCAGAGAGGAAGACTGACAGTAGAAGATGAATATTCCAGGTGGATGTCACAGATATTAAGTGGAATTCAACAGGAAAGGTAAGAAACTCATCAGAAAAGCTGAAGGTATTAAATCAGGCAACAATGAACAACAAGATGGTCCTATGAGAACTGGATGAAATCTCAGATTAGAACAGATTAGGATTGTGCTGTTTATCCCTTTTCTAAATCAAAGATTCATTGAAACTGAATTCCAGTACACTGGAAATAGACACCTGTAGAGTGAGACCACAAAAAGAATAAGCAAGACCCAAGTAACTAAGTAGTTGGCAATAATTGCCCAGGTTGACAAGATGGAACATTGGAGTGCTCAGAAAACCCCACCTAGGAAATAACTACAACAAAACTATCACAGACAAGGAAAGAATCTCTAAATGCCCTCAGCTAAGGCTTAAATTATTGATCTCCATGTGGGGCTACAAAAGTAGTTGAAAGCTCCACAAGAAAAATTGAACTAGAGAATGCAAGAGAGTCAGTGAGCATTAAACTCTGAAGCATGGGATTTTAGTGTTTACAGATTAAAATAATTGTGCACAACTTGAACCTTTTATCAACAGACCCTAAAAAGAAACTGAAACCATTGTATGAAAATAAATTTATTACAGTGAAAACAGGGATTTATTCACTATCTTCAGCATTCAGAGAGGTTCTCTTCCTTGATGGGGAAAAAGAAATGAGGAATTTAGGATAAAAGCATGCAGATGACAGTAAGATCAAGCACTTCATGAGCAGAAACCCCTGAAACTGAGTTGAATGTTGAGGTGGGCATTGAAATATTTTCTAATAACAGATGTCTTCTGCCACACTTTAAAATACATCTATTGTTTTATATCCTGTTGCAGTTTCTCCCTCTGTTTTAGAGTCTTTTTTGCCATGCTAAGTTCAAGTGTTTGAAATCTGCATTGCTCATGAACTGATCTGGAGTTCTGCTGGAACAAAGAGTGCATATATCCATTGTAGAAGTCAACTGCTGTAAGCTGCTTCTTTAATACGACTCCTTTGATTCCAACCCAGCCTACCTAAAAATAAGAACAGAAAAGACCCAAGTTTCTTCCATGTTGTAAAATTACCTTCAGCTCTCACTAGGCTGGCTGACAGGATACAATTTATGTAATGTCATCAAGTGCCAGGTCCCGCACCTAGGTCACAATAACCCCACAGTAACCTGGGGATGTGTGGCCAGAAAGCTGAACTTGTAGAAGGCCCTGGGGGTACTGTGTGATAGTCGACTGAACATGAGCCAGCAGTATACTCAGGTGGCCAAGAAAGACACTGACATCCGGGCTTGTATTGAAACACTGTCAGCAGCAACAGGAGGTGACTGTCCCCCTGTACTCAACACTAGTGAAGCCATACCTCAAGTAGTGTGTTCAGTTCTGGGCCACTCACTATAGGAAGGAGACTGAGGCACTGGAATGTGTCCAGAGAAGGACAACAAGGCTTGTGAAGGGCCTGGAGCACGTGGCCTGTGAGGAACATCTGAGAGAGGTGGGGTTGTTCAGTATGGAGAAGAGAAGCCTTATCACTCTCTACAACTGCCTGAAGGAAGGCTGGAGTGAGGAGGGGGCAGCCTCTTTTCTTTGGTGTCAAGCAACAGGACTAGAGGAGATGGTTTCAAGCTGCACAAGGGAAGGTTCAGGCTGGATGCTAGGACATATTTCTTCACTGAAAGGGTCCTCAAACACCAGAATGGTGTGCCCAGGGCAGTGATGCAGTCACCGTGTGAACCTGGTGCTCAGGGACATGGTTTAGTGTTGATCCTTCAGTGCTGGGTCGAGGGTTGGACTGGAAGAGCTTTAAGATCTCTGGAAGACCTCTGAGGTCTCTTCCAACCAGAGATACTCTGTGATTCCGTTTGCACTGCAAATCAAATGCTCACTTTGCAAGTGAAAAGCCTGTGAGCCGAAATTAAGTTCTTCAACTTACCAAATAAGAAAAGACTGATGCTACTTTGAACGAGTTCGATGAATCATGACGGCCAATTAAAAGTTGCGGAAGGCAGAAATACTAAAAGCCTCATCTTTAAACAGCAATGTAAAATAGGTGGGAAAAAACTTACCCTGCAACGAGCTATCAGCATTTGGGATGCTTTATGGTACAGTAGTGAACCAGGAGCAGCTCCACAGTCATTTAATACTTGATCTAAAAGCAAACCAAGATTTCCTTGCATTTTTATGTCAATATATACAAAAAGGGTTGAAACATACTTCTTTAAAGTACAACAATCATCTTCAGCCACTCTTCTGTTCAAAAATATTTTATCCTGTGTTTTATTACAGCCTAATGAGCAGGGAAGAAGCAGACCAGTCACTCTCTGGCACTGCTCCCTACGTGATCCATGAAGAGCCATTAGCCCTGTGTGCTTTGTCACACCACTCAGCTCACAAGGCTTTCAGACTCACAGACTATGATAGAAAATAGTTTGAGCATAGCACATTGGGACAGCTTTCATTGTGAGAGATCCCTAGACAAAGGCGACAGAAAAGGATCTTCTAAAGGATTAAAATATGCTAGTCTCAGGGTTCATTGCTGCTCCTGACATTATCAGAGAGGGAACATCCATAAACCCATTTCATCCTCATCTTTGGGCACAGAAACTTGCATACACATGACTTAGTTTTACTAGGGTATCAGGAAGCACTGCTTTAAGACACTGTGTATGATTTTGAAGTCGACACTGGAAAAGGCAGGAAAATTTAACTGAAGACTAATTTAAAAGAAAATACCTGAAAACCCAGGAATATTATCCACTTCCACCAAATCCAGAAGCTTAACAGTAGTACCCTTCCAGAGGGTCTGCAAAGGGAACTGGAAACAGAAGCAGATGACACATTCAGAATAGTTCCAGGCAATGATCTATATCTTTTTGTTATGCAAGATACCTGTGATAGTAACATTAGGAGGAAAAAATTAGCTATGCCCAGATAAGAGAGTTTCCTTATTATATCAAGTTTCCCTTGGTTTTCCTCACCTCATTGACAAGCAATTTGTTAGCATATGCAGTGAGGAGTTAAGCAGCCATCTGTCAACTATCATGCAAAGATGTAATCATAGTTTTTTGAAACCCCCTCAAATACATCAGAGGAAACCTTGGAGCTAAACACCACAAAGCCACTGAGCTGATTTCAAACTTGGCATCAAATTCGTGACAATTCTCCTCCACACTAATTCCACCTTTACTGGTGGAGTTCTAAAACACATGCTAGGTTTTAGAGGCTAAAATAATTAGAACTTGAGATTTAGTCATGAATAAAACAAATTATCTACACCAAACTCAGACATGCTACAGGGACAGAAAGGGGTTTAAAAAATCCCACTCTCTTACCATACTTCCTATTGCACGATGCAGTTGAATTATTTGTGCTGCTGTTTGCTCTTCCCATTTTATACAGCTCTCAGCTATAGAGATTTTAGGAGCTAAGAGGAAAATGAGAAGTTACTTCATGTAAGACTTTATGGTTTGTTTTGCACCTTTTTGCCAACAAATATCCGTAGCATTCCATCCTATTTTAAACAGACCAACTGCAGGTTCACCATCTAGCCACAAGTACCTTAGACAGCAATAGAAGAAAAGATTTTGCCAAAATCAGCTCTATTTGGATCATTTCTTCTTTATTCCAGTTGTCCTCTTACTTACCCACTGCACTGCAAAGAGACCACACATTTACAAGCATAGCTGTAACACTGTTGTAACACTGTTGTCTGAGTTACAACCATGAAGAATAACAAACTCACTCTGTTTTTGGAACAGTTTGATTTTGATATTGCATAGCAGATCTACTACCATTAATGTAGTAAGTCTGAAGAAGAATTCTGAAGCACTTTTTCCCTCTCTGTGTGATGTATTTAAACCAGAGAGGGCAGTGAAGAGACCATGTTGACAAAGGTATCTAAAACTCCAAAACGTAACCCAGCATGCAGGAGAAAAATAAGCTTTCCATCTGATTAAAAAGTAAAATCAGATCATTAAATAAGTTGTGTACCTACCAAAGGTTACTCCCTCTTTGGGTTGCTCTCTTTTATTTCGTAAGCTTTCGGGCAAGTTTTTCAAGACTGATATCAGCTGCAAAATTAAAGTTTGGACAGTGTATTAGCAAGGCTAAGTAGAGTCTGTTTAAATCCAAGACATAAATGTACAGTACTTCATTTTTTATCAGGGAAATTTTCTTGGGAGCTTTTAGAAAACTGGGTCAGTAGAAGACTTGTATTATACACACTAAAGCATTCTTCCCACGTCAAGAGAGACAGAGAACTTCTGGAGAGAGTCCAGCAGAGGCTACAAAGATGTTAAGGGGACTGGAGTATCCCTGTGAGGAGGAAAGGCTGAGAGATCTGGGGCTGTTTAACCCCGGAGAAGAGCAGATTGAGAGGATCTCCTCAATGCTCAGCAAGAGCAAAAGCATCACAGGCAATAGAATGGAGCTGGGCTCTTTTCAGTGGTGCCCAGTGGCAGGACAAAGGAAAAGAAGCACAAACTGGAACCCAGGAGACTCCACCTAAATATAAGGAAAATCTTTCCTGTGACAGTGCCAGAGCCCTGGAGCAGGCTGCTCAGAGAGACTGTGAAGTCTCCATCTCTGGAGAGACTCCAAACCTGTCTGGATACTGTGATCCTAGGCAACCTGTGGGTGACCCTGCTTTAGCAGGGAGTTGGACTAGGTATCTCTAGGGGTCACTTCCAAACCCCATCATGCTGCAGTTCTGCATATCACAATTAACCCCCCCCAAATATTCTTCTGCATAACCTTTCCTCTCTGATACTAGTCTTGTAACAGGGCAAAAGCTGATTATTAAGAAGTAGGGATTCACTTCAATGGAAGAATAAAGCACGCCGCTTCCATGAAAAGCACTTGAGTTCTTAAATGAACGGGAATAGAACAGCAACACGTAGAACCAACACTGGCAGCTCATCAGACACCATTTGGCTTCCTTCTCAGTGAGGCAAAGTGCTCACAAACACAAGTTTCAGACCGCTCTCCTCTTACCAGCTGCAGTCAGCTCAGATCAAGATTAAAAAGAAGTCTGTTCACACGAGGCACTAATCAGAAGCAACACTAGTTCTGTATGACCTTACCAGGTTTGCACCCTTCTTTGCTAACATCACTTCCAGGTCCTTTGCAGTACAGCAAGGAGGAACAACAAACTCTTCTTGCTTAATAATTGGACCTACATCAAACCTGCAAGGCAGAAAACACACAGGCTTACTAGAGGAGAGCCTACAACACAATTAGCAATATTTTTCCACACATTAGCCAATAAAGTTTGGCTCTCAAGACAACACATGGAAAACAGCACGAGATATATCTTAGCATGCAAGATTCAGCTCAGCAAGCAGAGGTTGATATGCATGTACAAGTCACAGGACAGAAGTGTAAGATCTCAGAAGAAACAGCCTGATGTATTCAGAAGAAATTTGTTTCATGCTTTCTTGAGATCTATTATTAAACAAGCATCAAAGGTTAACTAGGAAAATGTGTTTTAACAAGTTTTAATGCCAGAGTTTGTGCTGAATCTGTAACATATAATGATGGGCCACAAAGACGATCAGAGGGCTGGAGCACCAGTCCTACAAAGACAGGCTAAGAGAGTTGGGATTGTTCAGCCTGGAGATGAGAAGGCTCTAGCAAGACCTTACAGCAGCCTTCTAAAACCTGAGGGGGCCCTACAAGAAAGCTGAGGAGGGACACCCAGTGACAGAACAAGAGGACAGAGTCTCAAACTGAACCAGGGCAGGTTTAGTCTGGACATTAGGAAGAATTTCTTCATGGAGGAGTGATTGGCACTGGAACTGGGAAGTGGTGGAGTCACCATCCCTGGAGGTGTTTAAAAGGAGGCTGGATGAGGCACTTAGTACCATCGTTTAGTTAATTAGAAGGGTTAGGTGATGGGTTGGATTCAGTGATCCTGGAGGTCTTTTCCAACCTGGTTAATTCTGTGATTCTGTGACATTTTACAAGGGCTTGTCACAGTAGGACAAGGGACAATAGTTTTAAACTAGAGCAGAGCAGATTTAGGTTGGACATTAGGAAGTTCTTTACTATGAAGGTGAAGGACCACTGGAACTGGTGGCCCAAGGACGTGGTAGTTGCCTCATCCCTGAAGACATTCAAGGTCAGGGTTGATGGGTTTCTGAGCAAAGTGATCTAGCTGGAGCCGTCCCTGCCTACTGCAGGACTAGATGACCTCTAGAGGTCTCCAGTGCATTCTAGGACTCTAAATCTCCCTCATTCCTAGACAGACAATTGTTTGTCCTCTGTTTCACTTACAGGAGGTTACAGGGGTCTCTGAAACCCTGAAAACAGATCTTTGTCACATCACAGCAAGCCTCTCCATCTGTGCGACTATTCGCTGTCTACCCCTCGTAACGCTAAAAATCACAGAGCAAGCTTAGAGTCTAGGGAGCAAATTCCACACTGACTAAAATCCTGTATTTAATCTGACAGTATGAAACTTAGAAAGTTTTTAAGTGTTTCAAAAGGTGTTCAAGTATTTAAAGGACACATGGATATAGTGGATGTGGTTTAGTTGGAATATCTTAGCAGTAGTGATGGGATTATGAGCTCTAGGCAAGCGGTCGGACTTAGCTGCAAGGTCTCTTCCAACCTCAGCAGTGATTCTATGAAGTGTCAACACAGAATGATGTAAATGATGACTTCAGTGGTGATGGTTTAAGAAGCCACAGAATCAGCAAGTAGTTTTGGGGAAGCACATCTAACCTACCTTTTTGGTCTTATTTCCATAATTGTCACCCCAGTCACTTTATCTCCATGAAGGACTGTGTGGACTATCGGTGCAGGACCACGCCATCGTGGGAGGCAGCTGGGATGGACATTCAGCACACCACTGAAGTGAAAGATTTTCAAGTTAACAGTAGGAACAGTAGCAGAAGCTGAACCCATGTATACATAGGTGTGCAATATTAATCACACTGAATTAACCCTGCAGACTTTCTGAAGTACTGCTGCTTTAAATACATATTTATAGGGAAATTCATGCTATAGTTCCTTCATTTTCTCAGCAAATACAGAAAGGGAGATAAGAGGAATAAAAATAAACACATTATGATGAATATTTGCATAGATCTACATTAGCATGCTAAAGAACAACAGTCAACCTCACAATAACAGAGGTAGGGGGCTCAGATTAAGCAGGTGAACCCAGAGAAGTTCACTTCACCTGCTCCAAGTCAAGTGCTGACTCAAAAACAGTCTTGCTGTGCTAAGGAAGCAGCAAAAGATGTCCTGTCAATTCACTTACTATGGGAACTGCAGAATAAGCTCCTCGCTTAGGAGACGTCCAAATGATGCCACCACACCCACATCAAACTGTCCCACAGGTCCAGTGTCTGGCCACTCGTGAACAGGCAGCTGGAGCTCCTGGGCACAGCTCCTCACAGGCAGGTGTCCAGGCAGGCGGGAGGGCAGGGTCACTACCTCCAGCCTGGACACAAGCGAGTTCTCGCTGGGCTCCCTGAGGTGGACAAGACACTGAAAGTGTCATGCACACAGAGCAAGGGAGACAAACGGTGGTCCAGCTCCACTCCTCCCTGTTCCCCTGTACCCTTCCATATCACCTGTCCCTTCAACTCCCATCCCCTACCTGATTCCTAGCCTGTACCGTCCTCAGTCTCTTAACCCCTACTGACCCCTACGGTCTCTATCCACTCTCCAGGTTCTGACTCCCTCTACGACCCCTCTCCAAGGCCCCTGTTCCACTCTGCGCTCCCTTGCCCTTCTCGCTTCCCTAACAACCTTTGCTCAACCCACGGTTCTTGTCCCATTGATGCCAGCTCAAACCCTAAAGCCCCCTAGATCCCATCACTGTCTCCCACCTTCCATCCCTCAGTCTCCAACCATCCCTCACCGTACCCAGCCCCTCAATCCCTCACCGTATCCACCCCTCCCTCAACAGCTCCTGCTGTCCCCTACCCAGCACCCGGATTCCTCAACTCCATCTCCTCAGCCCTCTCTCACCGCCCCGGCCCCCTCCCCCGGCAGCAGGCGGTACCTGGCGGCCTGCAGGGCTCGCAAGGCGGTGACGGCGAAGCGGTCGGTGCCGAAGAAGAGCACCCGCCATGGCGGCGCCCCTGCCCGCCCCGCCGCCCCGCGCGCCACCTTCACCCCCTCCCGCCAGGCGCGCAGCAACCTGCCCCGCATCGCCCCGATACCGGCGCGCGCCGATGACGCCAACCGCCGCGCGGAGCCCGCCTCGGGGCGGGGCGAGGGGCGCACGCGACCACCCCTCAGGCTGAGGCGGAGCCGCCATCTTGGGGCGGGGCTGGGCCGGAGCAATGGGCGGGGCTGGGCCGCAGCACGCGGGCTGAGGGGGCGGGCCGCGGGGGCGGGCCGAGGGGGCGGGCCGAGGGGCGGGCTGCGGGGGCGGGCTGCGGGGGCGGGCCGAGGGGGCGGGCTGCGGTTCGGGGCTGCCGCTTAGGGCTGTGCTTTACCTTGCGGCGCGCGTCACGGCCGCCTCGGGGTAGCCTGGTGGAGGTCGCAGCCTTAGCTGCGGTCTCGCCAGCGCACCTCAGGCGCGGCTTTCAGCCCTGGCTTCTGTCTCCCCACAGCGGGCGCGCTGCGCTAGCAAGTGTCTCCCGTGGCGTTGGATCCGTAGTTCTGGCTCTCAGGACCGTAGTGTGGCCGCTCTGCCTCAGCGCGAAGATAAGGGGCATAAAATGACAGGGGCAGAAGGGTGTTGACACCGCGGGCACTGATTTTCCGCCGACTCCAGTCTGCCTCTGTGGACTGCTTTGTTTTAACAGTGATTAAACTTTGGAGAATGTTTTCCTGTAAACTGTGGGGTCAGAATAACTCACGTCTCTATCTTCTCCCATAACATAAGAATTAAAATATTTGATCCTTCTAGCCCTCTCTCTGCCGTGCAAAGGAGGTTTGCTTGTGTAGTTTTTAATGTAAATTACATAGGCGAATTTCCCACGCATCTAAACCAACAGTAAATCCTACAGGCTTTGACACTTGTGAGGATTCCTCACGTGGAATGTGAGAATTGGGGCGTCTCCTGGATGCCAGGGAGAACATGTCAATTACTTGGAAATGGGAAGGCAGACTTTGTGCTGGCTGGGGATACAGGAGGAGAGGGTCCTTAAGAGAAGTGAAATACTGTGTCTCACTCCCACTTTCACATCTGTTTTGCCCATCATTGGGGCTTTCACAGAGAGAGTGACTGGCATTGGAATGGGCTGCCCAGGGAGGTGGTGGAGTCATCGTCCCTGGAGGTGTTCAAAAAAATACTGGATGAGGCACTTAGTGCCGTGGTCTAGTTGATTGGACAGGGCTGGGTGATAGGTTGGACTGGATGATCTTCCAGCCTGGTTGATTCTATGATTGGTGTTGCAGACACTGCAGATGCCTCTGTCTCCAGTGGTGGAAACAAGGAAAACTAATGAAAAATTGCTGGTTGAAGCTTGAAAATAAGAGTCAGGCTCATGCTAACTCAGGTGCAAGCTGAGAAACAGAAAATATGCTACTAAATGATAAGGTAGTCTCCTATCTGAGAATCAGTAGTTAAAAATCAGTTGATCCAAAAACCTTTATTAGGTGGGGAACCCCATGGAAGTCCTTGGTTTAGTCACATGCAGTTCACTGATAAATTGCAGCTGTATCACATAATAGATAAGGTTATATGGTTAAAAAAGAGAAAAAGATAAAACAAGAGGGTAGCAAGAGAGAAGGAATGGCCTCTGCTTGAGAAGAGATGAAAGCAACCTGTGTAGCTCATCAAGGAAAGCAGATATGGGGAGAAGGGCAGGCAAGCAGTCTGATAAATAATATAGAGCTGGTAAACAGGGAACAATTAGTTGTTGCACAATAACTAAGTGATTACAGGCACTTATAGCTATCAGGCCCCAAAAGAGAGGAAGCAATGTTTCACACTGTGTGTAATTCAACTGCTTATCTCAAAAGCTGGAAAAAAAGTTGACCACATAATATCCCAGATAGTGAAAAATACTCATGGTTTCCAGAAGCAGCCAGCATAACTGATGGAAAATGTCCTGTGTTGTGACAGTGAATAACAGCCCCCTGAGGTCAGGGATGTGCTGTGTGTCTGGAGGGCCCAAAAGATGCCTAAAAGACACCCAAAAGCTGGGGATTTGAACCCAGTGCTCATTTCCAGGTATCAGATCCTGGCACGAGATCAGCAGGACACCAGTGCTGTGTGCAGAGCTTCACCTGCTGCTCCTTAGTGAACCTAAACCCTGGAGATGGATTCTCCATTCTGGCAGTAATTCACTGAAACTCTCTTTTTTTTGGGGGGTGGGGGCAGACTCCTGCGTGCAGTAATTAATGTTTCATTTGCAGTGAGTTTTTGAAGTGGACTTAAACTCACTCCGGCATCTTTGCTCCCAAGTAACTCATCCTCATCTGTGATAAAACTGCACAGTTCAAACAGATTACAGCCATGATTTAGTATTATGCCTTGGACACAGCATGCATGAGTGTGAGCTGAAGATTTATTTTGATGTCATTTTTTCCAGCAGAATTAAAGCAACAATCTGATCGCTACACACACACACACAAAAGCTCTTGAATCTTGCATTTGAGCTCTGCTTTTGAACATGATTAAAAGAAGTAAGAAAGAAAAAAGAAAAGGCAACCCTGAATGTTTAGTTATTCTGTAACCAGGCATTTTGGGTCAAAGACACAGAAGATAAGCAAAATTAAAACACCAAGGTCAGACAAGTTCTTCCTATGAGTAGTGAAGACAAGTCCAAGAAGGAGGCAGAAAACAAATTCGAGTCCTCTCTCTACTTTGCTTCCCAGCCAAAGGCATTGAAAGTGTCTCCAAGAAGTAAAAAGATATCTCCTGTTAGAGAGTGCCAGTGCTGGCAGGGGAAATATGAAATAAAACACTCACAGCCACTGCTGGAGAGGTTCCTCTTGAGCAATCATGGTTGTCTGCAGGAGGAGAGGACTGCTGGGTGCAAGGGCCAGTGCCCAGCAGGGGGAAATGGGGGTTATTTCCATGTGGACTACACTGAGTCATAGAATCACAGAATCACAGAATCATTTTGGTTGGAAAAGACCCTCAAGATCAAGCCCAACTGTTAACCCAGCACTGCCAGGGCACCACTAAACCATGTCCCTCAGCACCACATCTACATGGCTTTTAAACCCCTCCAATCATAATCTGGATTTAAGTTCTTCACAGAGAGAGTGATTGGCATTGGAATGGACTGCCCAGGGAGGTGGTGGAGTCACCATCCCTGGAGGTGTTCAAGAAAAGCCTGAATGAGGCACTTAGTGCCATGGTCTGGTTGATTGGCTAGGGCTGGGTGCTAGGTTGGGCTGGATGAGCTTGGAGGTCTCTTCCAACCTGATTCATTCTATGATTCTATGATTGTATGACTCCGCCACTGCCCAGAGCAGCCTGTTCCAGGTCTTGACAATCCTTTTGGGAAATAAATTGTTCCTCATGTCCAACCTAAACCTAAACCTCCTCTGGTGCAACTTGAGGCTGTTTCCTCTTGTCCTATCACTTGTCCTCTGGGAGAAGAGACCAAACCTCACTTGGCTCCAACCTCCTTTCAGGAAGTTGTAGAGAGCCAGAAGGTCTCCTCTGACTCTCCCTTTCTCTAAACACCCTTAGTTCCTTCAGCTGCTTTTCGTAATAAGATTTGTGGTCTAGACCCAACATCAGCTTTGCTCCTTTTCTTTGGACATGCTCCAGCACCTCAATGTCCTTCTTGTAGTGAGAGGCCCAAAACTGAACCCCCTATTTGAGGTGTGGCCTCACCAGTGCTGAGCAGAGGGATGATAGTAGAGGGACGACTGCTGCCCTGGCCACCATGGAACTGCAGAGCTGCCCATGAACCTCTGAGGGGCTGCAGGCACTCTAGCTTCTCTGGTCAGTTTTCTTCACCTTCTTTCAGAGGCTTCAGCTGAGGAAAATATGGGCCATACCATCACACCCAGCTTCCAAGCAGCTGTTGGAGAAATTATTTTACCATGTAAGATCCTGAGATGAAAAGAGACTTTCTGGGGCTTTGGAGTCACCCCCCTCCTGTTACAGCTGCATCTTCAATATGGCTGGCATCTTCATGCCTCTGCTCAGAGATCACATATCCAGGGGTAGGCATTTTCTTTGTGCCCTTCCCAGAGGATTTGGTGGTGCAGTTTGTGAGCCTGCTTGCTGGCCTGTCACTGTACCCCTGCCCTGGTGGTGGAAAGGTCACAAGGATGCTGTAGAAAAGCCTCCTCTAGTGTGATGGCACTTTTTAAATGATCCAACTGGAAATGAGGGGAAAAGCAGCATGTTGTGATGACCCAGCTTGACCTGCCTCCCCCAGAAAAGAGGAGCTTGTTTCCAAGAGGATGCTTTTCAGAGTGAGAGCTCCCGTTCCATTACTGCCAGACTGACCCTGAACTGTGAAACATCTCTGCTTGGGTGTGAGCTGGTCTGCTGGGTGAAACCTCTCCAGGGCAACCAGGAAGCTCTCAATCAGATGATTCAGGATTCAAAGAATTCATCATGCTGGAACATGGCTTCAGTGCCAAGGACACTTTTTCAGGCTGGAAAACACCAAGAACAGGACAAAAGTGGAGATAGCCCATCTCCCATTAAGCTTAAGCTAACTAGTGCTAGCTGTGTGCCCCAAGCCCATAACTGAGATGTGTCTAGATTGCTTTCTGGTGTGCAGGTCCATCCATGGATCAGCTGTGTGCCCCAAGCCCATAACTGAGATGTGTCTAGCTTGCTTTCTGGTGTGCAAGTCCATCCACAGATCAGGTAGGAGGAGGAGTCTTCCTTTCCCATTGTGGCTGCCACAAAAATACAGCAGACCATCCTGGTGATGCTGCAAAAGCCTCTTAGCAGCCTGTTGACTTAGGCAGCTGTTGCCAATCCCTGTGAAACAGGAGTGGCAGCATCTCAGGTGGGTGCTTTGTCTGCAAGGTCAGGCTGTCTCATAAAATGCTCTGAGAGCCTTGAAATGCTCATTCACTGAAATAAAAAAAAAAAGGCCAATAGCTGCTTTATCAGGACATGCTTCCTTTCTGCAGTGAGGGCTGAGCCAAGCAGAGTGAAAGTTGTCATTAATGTTAACCCTCGGGTAACTTATCGCCGAGTCTCATTCCACCCTGCCTGCTGTTAATGCCGATTGTGCCAAGAGCTTGAGCAAATAAGCTGGAAGTTCCTCCGGTTCATTCTTTGGGAACAGGTCGTTCACCCGGCGCTGTAAACGGGGCCACGAGAGAGGTGTGTTTTTTCCCAGGGGCTGAAGTGAACCTCACCTTGTTGGACTGGCCTTCACACATGACTCAGGAGCAGAATGAATCACAGCTCGCAGCCTACCGAGAGAGGAGAGCTGAGCTGAGCTGAGCTGGTCGCTGACGCAGGCTCCGAGGGGTCCTCTTCAGATGGCAAGGCTTTGAGAAGAAATGTAGCTTCCTCTTGCTGGTGAGTTGGTGGAGATGAACCAGCATCCCTGCTGGGCTGGCTGGTGGCTTTGTTGTAGCTGCCTCTAAAGCAAGCCTTGTTTGTTTATTTAGCAAGCTCAAATCCTTGGAAATCTCAAGCAAAGGCTGTGACACTGAAGTTTAGGGAGAGACTGAAGAGCAAGTGAGAAGCAGGCTGGGATAGCTCCCGTGGAGAAACAGCCTGAAAAGTAGTCACAAGGGAAATACTCAGTATAACTCAGATCTGCTCTTTGACTTTTGACTTTACAAAGGTTACTGAGTAGCCCAGGCTACCCTCTTGCTTCAGCGCTTGAAACACAAACATTTTTCTTGTCTTTTCTAATTGAACTTGCTCGTAGATGTACCTTTATACACCAACTTACCCGTTTCTGTCTCTGTGGTGTGCCACTGTATGTCCTTCACGAATCCCCAAATCAGGGTACCCTAGAATGCATTTGGAATAACTGACACATTTAACACAAGCAGGACACTGTCCCTGGAGGTGTTCAAGAAAAGCCTGGATGAGGCATTGAGTGCCATGGTCTAGTTGACTGGATAGGGCTGGGTGCTAAGTTGGACTGCATGATCTTGAAGATCTCTTCCAACCTGGTTGATTCTATGATTCTATGATATCTGATGACAGATAAGATAACCACCAGAGAGAGAGTCTGGATGGCAAGAAGAGGTTATTTTACAAAGGCTGGGATATTACAAGTGTGTTGTCTCATGCTGTGTAGTGGGTGTTTAGTAGAAGTCCAGAAGGACATTGCCACCTTGTCAGGAGATGGTCTCTCCAGATGACTCCTCATTTGCAGAGCGAGGACAGTGTGCAGGTTGGTAAGTAGCCTTAAGTAGTAGATCTGGTAAAACCCAACCTGCAGAGCACATGGTGGTTTCCCAGCACTGTGTGCTATGCTCTAGCTGGAAGGAGCCCATGCACAGCTGGGGACTTGCACATTCCCGTACAAGACAGCCTTCTCTCTGGGTTACGCCTGCCTTTAAATCCTCAGCTCGGCCTTGTGCATGTGGTGGGTCTCAGATCTCCAAGGGTTTCCATCATGAGGGAGAATTTTACCATTTAAGCCCTGGGATGAAAGTGTAGAGCAAAAAGCAGCCACCTGCCACTTGCCTTGTAGTTTCTTGAGATTTCATAGGATGCCACCAACGTCAACAGATCCTGGCTTACAGCAGGAGGATTTGGGACAGCGTTGCTGAGTAGCTCTTTGGTGCTGAAGTACACACAGCACACACATTTTGCAGCTTTTGGTGTGGAAATCCCATTTGCAAAAAAAAAAAAAAAGAAAAGAAGGAAGGAAGGAAATCACAAAATTGTTCAAGTTTACATTTAAACTCAAAACACCAGAGTAAAATGTTTCTTTGAGGGATGTTGACCTCTTTGTTCTTTCTACCTTCTTCTATACAAGCATAAAATGCTTTCTCTCATTTGAGCATCCCGTGTTGGCTCTTGGGTGGCTTCAGAGCTTAGAGTTGTCTAAGGCCTGGATCTAAAGTCTTATCCTCAGCCAACAGCAGCCAGAGTGCCTGCTGAGACGTGTGGGCAGGGGAGCAGTGGAGAAGACATCTCCCACACTCTCTCAGCTTGTTTGGTGTAGCAGTGCTCACTCACACTGGGATGTGAGCAGCAGGGCAGAACAGCTGCGCAGGGGAATCTGAAGGAGATGGCTTTAAAATCTCTCTTTCAGCCTCCAAACACTCTTAAGGGCATGTCCAGTTCAATTGTGGGGCTCACTGTTTCCTTACTGGGGAGACTGGTGGTGCAGGCAGTGCTCTGGATCCTGCTGGGGTAGATACTGGCCTGAGAAGATTTCGTAGCTCTGATGAGTGAAGCTTCCAAACTGGTCTGGTCAGTTTGATGTAAAAGATCTCTAAAATAATGGGTGGGGGAATTTCCATAAAGTCTTTCACCTGAATTTCCTCTTAATGCACAATAAATATCCATTCTGCTACCGTGCTGCACCTCCTCCCATGGCTGGGGGGGATTTGGTGGTATTGAAGACTTTATGAAGTAGCAAAGTACTTTTAGCAGCTTCCTAGCATCCCTGCTAGGCACAGAAGCTTTAGGGCAGACAGCAGGAGGTGGCCCACAGGTTATGAAACACCTTAGGAGAAAATCAGCAACATGCATGCCAAATATTCCTGTCCAAGCAAACAATTAGACAAAAGCCTTGCACAGCAAGATTTCACACATTCAAGGGGCACTTGTTATTAGGGTGTAGGAGACTTGTTACTTGATTTCACCGGCACCAGGACTTTATTTCCTCCTTTCTGAGAAGCGGATAAGCTCCAGCCTACCTGGATGTAAGGTAATTTGGATCTCTAGCTGCAGGGAGCAGCTTTCCCCCCCAGTTTCTGAAATGCAGAGTTAAAGTGGCCCATGTGTGTTTGAGATTCTTGTCCTCAAAGAATTGCTAGCAGGTGATTTTCTGGCAGCAGGGAGTGAGCCTGCACGCCTGGTTGGCTATCAAATGTGAACTTTGAATTGTGAAGGCATTGAGAAAGGGGGGAAATAGTAGCAATCATTAGGTCTGTAACCGACAGGACAAATGCTTCCCTGAGGAGTCAGCAGCTACGCTGTTGACACGCCTGGCACGGTGGAACGTGCTCCTGAGTGATTTCCAGGGAACAGTTTCAGACAGTGCCAGGCCACACTGTAAAGGAGGTAGAAGTTGAAAGCGGCATAATAATCTGAGTCTTCATAGAGTAACTAGTGATCTGTGGGGCCAATGTGTCTGAGGGGCATGTGTGTGGTGGTGTCACCCACCTCTGGGTGGATGACTGTTCAGATGAGCAGCAGTGGAGCAGAGGGCTGAGGAGAGCCATCTGAACATCTCAGATGAACTCACAGTGGATCAGAGGGAGCCCTCTGCTCTGGTCAGGTCCCTCCAAAGGAGGATGAAGAACTGAAAGGGACAATCAGCCATAAAAGCTGGATTGATGCCACTGATGAAGGAGGGACTAAAGGTCAAAGAGAAGCTTTCTGCTCCCAAGAAGTATGGGACATACCTTCGCCTCAATGACAAGCCAGCTATTCTTCCACTTGAAGCTGAGGCCTCCATTTCCTCATCTCCACACCCTTATTCTACCATCCATAGACCAGCAGCACACATTCACTGTCCAAGGATCGTGACAGAGCAGCAAGAAGGGAAACAGTGAAGTTAGCTGAGAAGGAACTGGCTCTCAGTAGCAGAGCTCACGTCTGCACAGGGTCATCTAGGCAAGGGCTCCAATCCCTGTGCCAGACCGGCTGCTTTTCACCCACATCTGGGGCTAATCTGTAGCAGTTGTCCTGCCACCCCATGACACCTCCCCAGCAGAGAAGAGAGGCTCAGGAAGAGGGTGGAAGACCTGTGGGTCAAAATGAAAATGGATGTAATGAAACAGCCATCCTGATCCCTCTGCCAGCATGAAGTATGTTAAGTTAGTCTCAGCCTAGGGAACGTTGAGTGGTCACACTAAATGGGAACGCAGTCATCAAGGGCAGAAGAAGGAATTCTATGATTCTAAGGGCAGAAGAAGGAAGAGGAACAAGGTCAGGAGAAACCCAAGCAGGAGATCCCCTCCTTAGCAAACTTTCCCCTTTATACTGAGCAGGATCTCAGTATATCCCATCTGGTCTGGGATACGCCTGTGGCAAACTCAGCTCAGCTGACTCCAAACTGCTCATGTCCTGCAGCTCATGGTTGCCCTGGGATTCTGTCCCAGCTAGAGTAGGTCATAGACTCATTTCTGCTGTCACCTCAAGGGCTGCCAGGATCTGCACCCTGTCCTGGCAGCTCAGGCTCATGTCTGCAGAAGAAAACAGATGCCACAGCTGTGAGGTTATTCTTCTCCTCCCTCTTTGTCTTTCCCAGGTGTCTGCACATTGAAGAAACGCCAGTGAAGGTGTGATCCACCCCAGCTGCACATACAAACATGAAGTTCTTCTGGATAATCTCATTTTTCCTGCTGCAAGGTAAAGTCTTGGTTTGGAAAATAATGGTGTGGGTGAAGTAGGTCACACATGCTGAGGCTGTGTCTCTTCAGAGGCTCTCACCCACGCCAGGCTCAGCAGGGGTTACAAGAAGACATTGTCTGCAGGCCACGTTCATGGGAGGTAGATGTACACGTGCAAGAGTTTCCAGCACTGTTGTGTGGCTTTGTGAATGCCTCACAGGCTGAGGCAAGCACCTATAGATAGTATATGGCAAAGACACACACCACAGACCTTAACTTTCTGCAGGCAGGGCTTCTTCTTCCCTCTGTGGGCCAGTTTTTCTCAGTGTGCACCAGCAGCAGCCTGGCTCAGCCATGGGGCTAAGCACTTTGAGCCTGTGCTTCGAGCGCTTGCGATCTCTTTAACACCAGGGAAGACACCCACCTGATGGGCATCTGATGTTTTTTAAACAAAATATCAGTATCTGTTGGGGCTTTCTGCACCTCTGCTGTGCAGAAGGGTGTTACAGGTGACACTTTAAGATTGGACAGTTAAACTGCAAAGATCTGAGCCTCAAACCCTTCTCCCTCTGTTCCCCAGAAACAGAGACATTAGAGGCAGTTCATCCAGCTGGATCAGGACATCAGGGTGTCCAGGAAGCCAGCAGTGAGGTTTACTAAAGGGCTCAAGCCTAGGAGATGAGCTTATCATCATCTCTTCTCTGGGAAACAGCAGTTTGCCTTTTGAATGCCTTTCTCCCTACGCTGATTTCCCAGCTCAGAATCAGATGTCATTCCCATCTGCCCTGTGCACTCTGTGTGTCCTGTGTTCAGAGGGTGGCCATGCTCACATGCTGATTTCTTTGCAGACACTGGAGCTTTCCTGATGAGAAATGCTAAAGTCAAGCTGTGTTTACAAGCCAGCCCAGTGAGTGGGAATGTGTTGCTGGAGGACTGTAACCCAGAGTCACATTTCCAGGACTGGTCTTGGCAAGGTGATTCTCTGATGAATCGAGGCACAAAGAGCTGCCTCTCTATGGTGGGGGCCAACAGCCTGCAGACAAGGCTCTGTAGCAGCATGGGCTACACCAGCTGGGCCTGCTCAGATTCGCTGCTGTCTCCTCTGGGCAGCAGCCAGGGCTACCTGGTGGCCAGCAGGAAAGGAATTGCTCTCAGTAATGTGCGAGGCCTCAAGGCCCAGTGGCAAGATGTTGAAGACAGGAGCGTGTGCGAGAAGAAAGCAGGTGAGTACTGCACACCTGGGGACACACACACACACTGCTGGGGAACGGGAGAGGCACAAGCAGTGTCCTGGGGTCTTCCCAACCCTGAGTGCCCCACTGTAATGGGGTCTGGAGTGTGATCCAGAAGTGCTCTCCACTTCTGAGTGCATGAGGTAAGACTGTGCCCTCAAAGCTGCATTCTGCCTGGCTGGGGAGACATGATGGAGAGACACTCTGGGCAACCCTGAGAGCCAAGGGGACAGCTGTTTCCCACCTCGAGCACAGGAGCATAGCAGTGAGCAACCATTGTGTCTTTCTGCTCGTTCCCTCCACAGCCAAGGCAGAGCAAGACACGTACTTCCTTGCAGCCCTCACCAGTACCCAAGTGTATGAGCACGCAACAGGCACCCAGCAGGTGCTGGGTATGGATCAGGAGGAGCTGGAGGAGCTGCTCTGGTTCTTCCGCAGAGAAGACCGTAAGTGCCACTGGCTTCTGGGTTGAGAGTTGAAAGAGAGATGCACACTCCGTGGCTGTTCACCCTCCTGCATAGTGAAAGTGCCTGAAAGAATTACCTGAGGAGGTGATTTACCCCTGATATGGAAACCCTCAGTTTCATCTCCAAAAGCAGCAGGCCATGAGCAAAGACAGGCACAAGGCTTTGCTAAGATAGTCTCCTCCCAGAGAGGGGGTTCAGCCTCTTTCCAGGCACAACCTACCAAGAGAGCAAAGGTCTGGATGATAATCAGTGATTTTGGCAGGGTGGAGGGAGCAGATTGATGCAAGCAGGTCAGTGCCCTGAGGATCAATTTCAAAGCCACAAAAATGAAGGACAGGGCACCTGCTGCCATCCATGTTGCACATCCCAGATGGTGTTCAAAGGGAAAACTGCCTGAGTGTGGCAGCAGACAGAAAGTCAGCAGAGGGAAGGGTCCCCCCTAGCTGTGTTGGTGGTGGGATGCTGCAACTCGCAGTCTTGCTCCCATCCTCGGGGAGGGCCACTCGCTGCACCGGGGCAGTGAGAAAAGCCACACACGGCTGCGGTGTGAGACAGAGCCCCAGATGGGAGGTTGTGAGTGGCAGAGTGCAATTGTCTAAGTCTTCTGCCCAGGGATGAGGAGTTGCCTGAGGTTATCCCCAAATGTGTGACCTGAATGCTCTGCTCTGGGTGCTGAGCTGGACACCAGCACCAGCACCTCTGCCCTCATCCTGCAGCCACGCCATGGCACTCTGATCTTGGCTGTCCTCACACAACACTGGGCTGGGCTCTGTGTGTGCTAACACTGCCTCTTTGTGCTTCCCTCAGCATCATCATGGAATTACTCCATCCTTGCACTTTCTTCCATGGCCATGATTTTGGGTCTTACTCTCCTCACCATTAACATTTCTCGAAACAGGTGAGTCAGGGGACCTGAGAGTGTTCTGGGGTGTGCTGGTACACTGAACACCCACACACACACAGAGACAGGCATGTGGATTTGGCAAGGCAGGGCTGCTGAGGCACAGGGTAGAAACAAGCCTGGGGAGATGTGGAGAAGAGCAAAGACCAAGTCTCTGAACTGTGCTTTGCTGTAAAACCTTCGCTGGCTCCCTGGTCTTATTCAGTGTCATTGTAATGAGCTGCTTCACTCCTCCAGGCTCTGCCTCCTCTCTAGTAAAGCATCTGCACCCTCTGCCCAGCCCAACAGGGCTGTTGGAAGAGAAATGTGGTGTAAGGTGTTCTCCCATGAGTACCAGGCCTCTGGAGTAGGACTCTTGAGGCCTTTCCTCACCTGTGAAGTTTCTCTGAGCCCCCCGGTTGGCTTGGGTGCCTGACATCCAGTAAGGGGAGCCCAAGAAGGAGGATCATCAATCAAGCATGGAGGCACAGCTGAGGAACTGCAGCCGAGGAGCAAGTCACTGTTTTGTACAGCAGGAAAAGTTACACCCAGGTCAAAGCATTCACCTTAAAATGGGAGGAAAAGAGCTAGTGCTCCAAGTCTGCCTTGCTGTCCTTTAAGTGGTGGTTTGCTGGGTGTCACTGCCTCTCTCTGGGCAATGTGGCGAGTCCTGAGTGCAAACTCCTCAGCTCTGTGTACTCTGTGCATTCAAACACTTCAGAGCACTTACATGACACAGTGCAGCTGGCTGAGTTTGCCCAAAAGCAGCTAATGTGTTCCTAGGGCCTTGAGATGTAGCCAAGTAGATCCTCGCCTAGATGTGGGCTGGATTTGCTGCTTTACGACGTGTTTCATTTTGTGCCTTGCCTGCAGGAAAAGGAAGCTCCTCGCGTATCAAGTAGCACAAATGGCACCGCAGGCTGAGCTGGAAGCCAAGCAAGCCCTGATGTCTGTGCAGCAGGAAAACAGCCCAGCTGAGCTGAAGAAACAGGAGCCAGTCCTTCAGGATCAGAGATCAGGAGATGTGGTGGTGCAGTGGAAGGACGGGACTGTTACGTCTCTGTACACAGAGAGGCTTGAGGAAGCCGTATAATGCAGCTGAAGCCAAACCATTTGGGCCCTGAGGAGTGGCTCAGAATGTCTCAGATCACAGTGATGGAAGTTTAAACAAGAGGTTATCCTGGGAAACAAAAAAGCAAGGGGCAGAGCTGCTCCCACAAACATGGCCCTGGACTCTAGTCCAAGCAGTGCCTCCCTCATTTCAGCTCCTGGCTTGCAGGTCATTGCCCTCTGTGCTCAGCTGCCTCCAGCCTTCTCTCCTGTGCCAGCTTCACCCCTTCCGTCAGATGCTGCCTCACTGCAGCTGAGTGGGAGCTGAGCTGAGGCAGAAGGTGGGAGGTGAAGGCGGGTGGGTGGATTGCTGTGGCCAGTCAGGGAACACACTGTCCTGTCCCAGCAGAAGAGCCATGCTGAAGCTGAAGCACTTCTTTTCAGAAATCAGCTTTATTAAAATATTTTCCAAAGTGGTTGGTTGAAATCCCACAGTGAAGCTCTCTCTGCATCAGTAAAGTCATATATGTACACATCTATCTTTATGTATATCTGTACAAGTGTGCACCTGGATAATTGACTCTGCAGCTCCAGGGAGAAGCAGAACATTTAACCTGATAGAGCAAACGGAACTGAAGGCACAGCCCTTGGCACGGGTAGAGCCTGATCTGCCTTGGGAATCACTTCACACCCTTCACTGGGTGCATGTAGAAGCCATGAAATAACTTAAGCTGGTTTTGGAAACAGACCATCAGTCTTTTAATCACAGGCTTTGCAGAGCATCTCTCCTTGCAAAGCCTTTGGAAAGGAGCACTGCAGCGTACAACCCCCCAGCTCTTTTGGTATGATGCATTTCAACACATGGGAATCGGTTTCAGGACCCCTGAGGCCTTTAGTTGGCTGAAACAAAGTCTGCACCATCCTCCTTTGGATTAAAAAACCAAACAAACAAGAAAAAAAATCCTTCTACTTATTGCTTGGTCAGGGGGCTTGTGAGACAGAAGATGGGTGCCTCTGTGATTGATTATCCCCCTTCCTGCTCTCCCATTCTGACTGCCAGGCTCCCAAGCTGGGAGGCCCTGGGTTCAGCCCTCATCCTTCCTGCAGCTCCATCTACTCCAGGAACTGCCTGGATCCACGTGGAAACCTGAGATGGACCTGCCGGGTGTGAACACAGCAGCAGGGGATGAGAGCCAGGGCAAGGGCAGGCGGAGTGATGCTACAGCACATTTTGGGCTCTCGGCAGCATGTCTGCTCACCAAACTGCCACTGCAGGCTTTATCCCAGTGCAGAGGTGGGTGCCACCATCCACCATGGTGCCTACAAGTCCACTGTGGGTGGGCTCAGCCCCAGAGGTGGGGCAACAGGTGTTTCTCTCCTCCTCCTCCACAGCCGACAGGGACATAACCTAGAATATCTTGAAGCCTTTCAGCAAGGTGAGCGTGGGAGCTTTCCTTTTGCTCTGAGCCCGCGAGGACTTGACAGTGACCAGCTTGGCCTGGGCCACCGAGGGGATCTCCTTGTAGTTGACAGTAGAGAGGGTGTTGAAGGTGCAGCTGGCCAAGCCGTGGCGGGTCGGCAGAGCCACCGTCGTGGCCAGCGGCGGGCAGGGCTGCTCCTCGGTGATGTAGAGTGGCCGGACGGGCTGGCTCCGCTCCGCCTGGCGCCGCACCTCCCGCACGGCTTCGTGGAAGACCTGCTGCACCCCCGCGAAGTCCTGACACGCCGACACCTCGTAGAAGAGGCACCCGAGCCTGCTCGCCAGCGACATCCCTTCAGCAGCAGGCACCTGCCTGGCGACAGCAGAGGGAGTAGGTGCAGCAGCCCTCAGGGTGCTGTAACCACCCGAAAAGCAGAGCAAGGGGTACTGGAGGGCAACACCCCGCATCCCACGCCTCCTTCCCAGGGCAGCACCTGCTTGTCCTCCTTCCTGCGACAAACAGGGGACATGGTTCCAAAAAGGTTTTGCCTCTCCCATTGTTATGGGCTGCACGGGTCCCTGGGAAGCCCTGCAACCTCCGGTGCTGGGTGAGCCTGGCAGGGACCAGTGCCAGGGACACAGGGGGCTGGAAGCAATGGCATCATGCAAACAAACAAGGAGGAGATGGGACAGTTCCCCACTATGGGGAGGAGGAAGCCTCCCACCAGAATCCGTGCTGAAAGGGTTTCAGCATGGAGAGGGGGGGTTCGGCAACGGATGTGACTCGAGGACCCGTGGGACCAACACTCAGCACAGCCTCAGGGCTGCACAAAAAGCCAGAAAAACGCATGGGGACATCCAGTCCTCGCAGCAGAACGGGAGGGAATGGGCTTCAGGGACAGGGCACGTCCGAAGGGGAGGAGATGGAGTGGGCTCAAGCCCTGCCCACTGCCTCACCATGCAGCCCAAAGGCATCCCAATGAAAATACCAGTGAGCTCAAAATAAGCACATTCCCAGCCCAGGCAGGAGAGCAGGGTGCTGGGAGATGGGGGGAGGATGTGGCAGATACTGATGGGGGTGGAAATAACCACAGGAAATATCGTATTTGGATTTTCCATCTCAGCTAGATGGATGGTGAGGATCCATAAGCTCTTCTCCACCAGGAAAAGGCAGCCTTGCTCTGCTCCATTTCCTGTACTGCTCCATGTCCAGCTTGTTGCCCAGCAGGAGCACGGGGCTGCGGCGCTGGCAGCTTCTTGTGTGCAGGGCAAGGACCTCNCTCTGCAGCTCCAGGGAGAAGCAGAACATTTAACCTGATAGAGCAAACGGAACTGAAGGCACAGCCCTTGGCACGGGTAGAGCCTGATCTGCCTTGGGAATCACTTCACACCCTTCACTGGGTGCATGTAGAAGCCATGAAATAACTTAAGCTGGTTTTGGAAACAGACCATCAGTCTTTTAATCACAGGCTTTGCAGAGCATCTCTCCTTGCAAAGCCTTTGGAAAGGAGCACTGCAGCGTACAACCCCCCAGCTCTTTTGGTATGATGCATTTCAACACATGGGAATCGGTTTCAGGACCCCTGAGGCCTTTAGTTGGCTGAAACAAAGTCTGCACCATCCTCCTTTGGATTAAAAAACCAAACAAACAAGAAAAAAAAATCCTTCTACTTATTGCTT
Source organism: Tricholaema leucomelas (assembly GCA_013400475.1). NCBI lineage: Eukaryota > Metazoa > Chordata > Aves > Piciformes > Lybiidae > Tricholaema lacrymosa > Tricholaema leucomelas. The sequence continues at coordinate 133,606 of WAAF01012438.1, read as the reverse complement.
GGTCAGGGGGCTTGTGAGACAGAAGATGGGTGCCTCTGTGATTGATTATCCCCCTTCCTGCTCTCCCATTCTGACTGCCAGGCTCCCAAGCTGGGAGGCCCTGGGTTCAGCCCTCATCCTTCCTGCAGCTCCATCTACTCCAGGAACTGCCTGGATCCACGTGGAAACCTGAGATGGACCTGCCGGGTGTGAACACAGCAGCAGGGGATGAGAGCCAGGGCAAGGGCAGGCGGAGTGATGCTACAGCACATTTTGGGCTCTCGGCAGCATGTCTGCTCACCAAACTGCCACTGCAGGCTTTATCCCAGTGCAGAGGTGGGTGCCACCATCCACCATGGTGCCTACAAGTCCACTGTGGGTGGGCTCAGCCCCAGAGGTGGGGCAACAGGTGTTTCTCTCCTCCTCCTCCACAGCCGACAGGGACATAACCTAGAATATCTTGAAGCCTTTCAGCAAGGTGAGCGTGGGAGCTTTCCTTTTGCTCTGAGCCCGCGAGGACTTGACAGTGACCAGCTTGGCCTGGGCCACCGAGGGGATCTCCTTGTAGTTGACAGTAGAGAGGGTGTTGAAGGTGCAGCTGGCCAAGCCGTGGCGGGTCGGCAGGGCCACCGTCGTGGCCAGCGGCGGGCAGGGCTGCTCCTCGGTGATGTAGAGTGGCCGGACGGGCTGGCTCCGCTCCGCCTGGCGCCGCACCTCCCGCACGGCTTCGTGGAAGACCTGCTGCACCCCCGCGAAGTCCTGACACGCCGACACCTCGTAGAAGAGGCACCCGAGCCTGCTCGCCAGCGACATCCCTTCAGCAGCAGGCACCTGCCTGGCGACAGCAGAGGGAGTAGGTGCAGCAGCCCTCAGGGTGCTGTAACCACCCGAAAAGCAGAGCAAGGGGTACTGGAGGGCAACACCCCGCATCCCACGCCTCCTTCCCAGGGTAGCACCTGCTTGTCCTCCTTCCTGCGACAAACAGGGGACATGGTTCCAAAAAGGTTTTGCCTCTCCCATTGTTATGGGCTGCACGGGTCCCTGGGAAGCCCTGCAACCTCCGGTGCTGGGTGAGCCTGGCAGGGACCAGTGCCAGGGACACAGGGGGCTGGAAGCAATGGCATCATGCTGGGAAGCCGGGAGGAGATGGGACAGTTCCCCACTATGGGGAGGAGGAAGCCTCCCACCAGAATCCGTGCTGAAAGGGTTTCAGCATGGAGAGGGGGGGTTCGGCAACGGATGTGACTCGAGGACCCGTGGGACCAACACTCCGCACAGCCTCAGGGCTGCTCAAAAAGCCAGAAAAACGCATGGGGACATCCAGTCCTCGCAGCAGAACGGGAGGGAATGGGCTTCAGGGACAGGGCACGCCCGAAGGGGAGGAGATGGAGTGGGCTCAAGCCCTGCCCACTGCCTCACCATGCAGCCCAAAGGCATCCCAATGAAAATACCAGTGAGCTCAAAATAAGCACATTCCCAGCCCAGGCAGGAGAGCAGGGTGCTGGGAGATGGGGGGGAGGATGTGGCAGATACTGATGGGGGTGGAAATAACCACAGGAAATATCGTATTTGGATTTTCCATCTCAGCTAGATGGATGGTGGGGATCCATAAGCTCTTCTCCACCAGGAAAAGGCAGCCTTGCTCTGCTCCATTACCTGTACTGCTCCATGTCCAGCTTGTTGCCCAGCAGGAGCACGGGGCTGCGGCGCTGGCAGCTTCTTGTGTGCAGGGCAAGGACCTCCAGGTACCGCTGGCAGCCCTCGAAGCTCTTCCTGTCATCGATGCTGTAGACAACAAGGAAGGCGCTGGCCCAGCGCAGGTAACGCTCACAGTTCTCAGGGCCATCCTGGGGACAAGAGGAGGAGCTGAGCCATGATCCACCTGTGCTCCAAGCCATGTAGAGCTGGGCCTTTACCATCAGTGGTGCCCTGATGCCTCACCTGGTCAGCAGTGTCCATCACCTTCATCACCACGGGCTGCTGGTCCACCAGCTCCTCTGAGGTGTAGGTGTCCTCTGCAAGGAGAAGGGTGGTTGTAAGGATGGGCTAAGGTGTTTTATCTCCAGAGCCAAGCAAAATCTTGGATGCTTGGGACACCATGGGAAACATTCTGATGAGAAACCCCCTCTGCCAATGCCTCCTACCTTGTTCCTTCCCAAGACAACATTATTTTGGGGGGCTGGCAGTGAAGCCACTGGGCAAGCTCATCTGGGAGTAGTTATTTCCCACCATGTGCTGCAAGCATGGGCTCCCATGGGAGAAAGAGAAGGGGGAAGAGCCCAGATGGTGATCACTGCACCCAGAGGTCAGCCTTATCTAAGTGCCACGACCTGTCATGATAGAGCCAGCTAAGGGTTGACGTTGGGGCTGTTTCCTTATAAATCAGTCAAAAGGAATACCCATTCCTTCAGGAGGAGGGCAGGCAGGGAGAGCTGCTGAGCTGTTCCCCTGGGAGAAAGATGTCTTCTCCCAGCTGAGTCCTAATGGATGCGTTCTGGAAAGGTTTTGACATGGGAAGATGAAACCATATTCCCAAAAAAGAGCCAAAGAGGAAAAGATTTATCCTGCTTTCCAAAGAGCCACTGAGTTATTAGGGGCTGGAGCCAGTTCCTGGACATGATCCATATCACCCTAATGTTCCTGATAAATCATTTATGGTTCTTCCTTGTGCCCTGGAGTCAGGCCCAGAAAAATAGTTATTAATTACTCAGACTGAGTGGGAAAAAAAAACGTTCAAAACTGCTTGCAGCAAAGCACAGCCCCAAGTCCACCCACTTGTCCCCTGCTCCCAGCCTTTCCCCTGCCCAGCACCCCCAAGGAGCTCCCTAAGGACCCCCGGGTAATTAATCATTCAGTCTCTTTGGGGTGATGCAAGGAGCCAGCGCTCCCCTGTGGGGTATGCCCATGGAGAGAGTGCTGCTCGCACCTCTGTTTTTACAGGCAGGCTTGTGTCAAGTCCAGCCCTTCCGTTGTTTTCCTTGCAATTTTGTGTGGCTGTTGGTTTTCTTTCCCCTTACATGCCATGTTCGTGGGAAAGCTGGGAGGTGGGAAGGATACTCTGTGGGAGTTCATGGAGAACAACCCAGGAAAAAACCCTTAGGGAAGTCATCTTACCGAGGTTGGGATCATACTCGCTTATGAACCTCTTGGTTAGAAACTTCACGGTCAGGGCTGCGGGAGGCAAAAGAGGTGGGTGAGGTGGATGTCCCCTCCATGGCGTTACCACCCGGGCACATCCCCCCCCGCCCCTCCCAATGCCTGGCCATTGCTGTGGCATCTGAGCACCTATCTCACCTGACTTGCCGGCCCCTCGGCACCCCAGGATGGCCACGTTGCACTCGGTGAGGGGACTCTGTGGTGGCCGCTCGCCGCCGGCTCGGGGTTTGCCGAACATAGAGGACATCCTCGGTCCTACAGGAGAGAGAGGAGGGGACGTGGGACACCCGCTGACGTGCCCCATGAGGACTTTCTCGCCGCTTCTCGTCCATGGAGTGACTCAGCCTGAGGGGCTCAGTAGCACTGGGGAGGGGGCGGATCTGCTGCCTCCATCCGCATCTTGCAGCCAGGGTGGCCGGCATCACCATCCCGCACTAACTCCATCCAAGCGAAGACAGGGATCTCCATCTCAGCCCTCCCTTTGCAGCCCAGAAAGAGAAGAGAAATGCAGCCTCCCACCTTCAGCCCCTCTGCCGGAGAAGCCGTGTGGCTCGCCGCGCTCTGGGGCAGCAGCAGCCCCTCTGCCGCCGGGCTGCCGATGAATGAGACAGGCGGAGGCCAAGGCGGCCTCGGGCCCCAGCCAAATTCCTTGTAAGGAAACTGCTGCGCCAGCGCCGGACTGGACACGCTGCCCGGACACCGCGGGGACATCACACACCGGTGCCCCGAGCTCCCGGGGCTTCCAGCCTGGAGCCCGCGGGCTGGGACCCACCATGTCTCCACCTCACCGTTCGCTCGTACTTTGGTGTGTCTCAGCACCTTACTGAGCACCCCCAGCACCTCACCGGGTCCCCAGCACCTCACTGTGTCCCCAGCAAACAGAAGCCTGGTCCCGCTCCCCTGGCTGAGGCTGGTGCACTCATTGCACCTCCCGCAGCAAACGCACCTCCCGGGGTCGGTGCCGCCTGCCCACCACTCGCTCGGCTCTTTCGGATGCACTGTGGCGCAGAGACCTTCAGCTGCCGGCGCAGAGCGGGAAAAGCCCTTTTTTCCACTCGCGAGTGGGATCCCGAGGGACAGGGGCGCACGGGGAGTACTCACCGCTGCCCGCACCGAGCCATCAGCTGGCACTCAGCCGCCTCCGAGCCCGGGGAGGTGGCGGAGGCTGAAGTCAGCGTTGTCATGGCAATCGCAGCCATTCGGGATGGGACTCAGCGCCCGGGATCGCAGGATACGGCCCCCCGTGCTGGCCTCGAGGGGTGTCTATGGGGGGAGCACAGTCAGGGCTGGGGGGGTGGAGGCTGCTCTGTGGTCGTGCCGCTGGGATTGTTGCCCCTTAATGCAGGCAGGGTATTTTTAAACTCGCCCGAAATAGTCTGAGCGTGGAAGTCCCTGTAAGCCCCGGGGATGGAGAAAGTATGGAGCGTGGGGAGCATTGGGAGGATGGAGATCCTGCGGGAAACAGAAGCCTTTGGGAACCCCTGGATCGCAGACCTCCCAGCTTCGAGTGCAGATCAAGGATGCTTTAAAGCCACTGGAGCTAAATGCGGTGTTGTTTCAGCTGGGTACCCATGAACATCAAGGACAGTAACACAAGCACAAAGCTCTCATCTTCTCCCCTAAACTCAGATTTTGGGAGGGAACCTGCCAAACACAACACACACATGCATCTGGGGACACAATCCTGGGGCTTTGCTGTCCTGCCGTGCTCCAGAATCTCCTGGCTGCTAGAATGAGAGGCTAAGGAAGGAGATAAAAACTCACCTTCCACGGGGTGGGGTGCTTAGGCTCAATAATGCATCAAAACTAAGCAGCAGTTGGAGGTTGTGATAGGCACAGTCCGGGAGCAGGACCTCTGTTGCTGATTCCCCTCAGCACTGCAGGGCAGAGGTTAATTGAAATGGGGTTTCCATCCATGAAAAGCTGTGACTAGCCCAAAAACCAGTGATGTGCCATGACAAACACTTTTTACTAACAACTGCTTGAGTCGCAGCAGGGTTGACCTTGCCTGCAGCCAGGTGTTACAGGGAGAGGGATGAGCCCTGCAGACGGAGGGGACTTTTCTTTGGTGAGAAGGAGTTGCTGCATTTCTTTTTCCACACTATGGCATGTCCAGATGAAGCACAGACTGTGTTATGGATCCTTGGATGGATATTGCTCAAGTTGCTGGTTACCAGCAGAGGAGGGTGGCAAAGGGAACGGCTCCACAGAAGTCTCTCTTTGCCCGTGGCCGTGCTTGGGGTGGGTAGCAAAGCCCCTTTCCTACAGCAAGGCTGAATGGCACCAAGATTCACTGACATCAGTTGCCTCCCTGCAGCCATAAATCCCATCTTTAAGGGGAAAATCTAATAAGAATAATAACAACAACAACAACGCAGCAACATCATCTTCCCAGTCCTGAGAAGGTGCTGCCTTCCCTGGAGTAGGGACCATCCCTTTAGAGCATCGCAAGGAGGGTGACTGAGAGCGAAGGAGCAAACCTGAAGCAGCTGAGCATCCTCCGTGGGACAAGCCACGACAAAGTGGGACATTGTCACCATGACCCATGCTGACTGGCGACACCGGAGCCCTGACGGTGGTTTGGGTGGGCAGCTGAGCCCGGCGGATGCCTTCGGAAGGCCCTGGTCACGAGTTCGGCTATCTTTAGCCCAAGGTATTTATGTTACACGGCAGCAGCGTGGCAGCCGCCGGGCACCACGGCAAAGGCATCAAAGGGCGGTGGAGGCAGGACAGGCTGCACCGGGACGCGGCATGGAGGGGCAGCAGGTGCTGACTCCCAGCCCCCGAGAGCTGCTGAGCCCCACGATGAGGATGGCTCAGGAGGAAGAAGGCTCCCGGGCAGGGTCCCCGGAGCGGGTATGTATCTGGGTGGAGGAGCAGTCGTTCTGGGTGGAGAAGAGCTTGCTGGTGGAGAGCAGCGAGTACTTCCGTGCCCTTTTCCGCTCGGGCATGAGGGAGAGCACGCAGCAGGAGCTGGGGCTGGGGGAGCTGAGCGCTGCCGGCTTCCTCGCCATGCTGCGGGTGCTGGCAGGCGAGAGGCCCGTCCTCGACAGCGAGGAGACCTTCCAAGCGGTCGAGTGTGCTGCCTTCCTGCAGGTGAAGCCCTTGTCCAAGTACCTGATCAACTCCATCAACTCTGACAACTGCATCTTGCTCTATCAAGCTGCTGCCATATTTGGTCTCCTGGACCTCTTCCACTCTGCTGCACTCTACATCAGAGACAGCTATGCTGAGCTGCAGGAGTACTTGGACTGCCTCTCCAATGACCTGCTGGCCTATGTGGAGACCCTGCTGCCCAGCACCTTTGTGGCAGTAGGAGCCCACACACCCACCTTTGAGTTCCTGGAGGACCTCTCCAGGACCATCTGTTACCTGGATGAGGACACCAATACATGGAGGACCCTATCTTGCTTGCCACTGAGTGCCAGCACGTTCCTAGCCGGCATGGCAACTATGGATAATAAGATCTACATTGTAGGTGGTGTCTACGGGGCCAGCAAGCAGGTTGTGGAGAGCAGCTTCTGCTACGATGCCAACACCGATACCTGGAGCGAGTTCCCCAGCCCTCACCAGCTGCGCTATGACGTCAGGCTGGTGGGCCATGAGGGCTACCTTTATGCTATTGGTGGGGAGTACGAGAAGATCTCACTGAAGTCTGTGGAGAGGTACGATGTGGCCTCCAATACCTGGATGTTTGTCTCTGATCTGCCGCAGCCGAGCACGGCAGCACCGTGTGCCCAAGCCATGGGGCAGATCTTTGTTTGTCTGTGGAAGCCACTAGACACCACTGTCATTTACGAGTATGAGACCCAGCAAGATGAGTGGCTTCCTGTCACTGAGCTCAAGAGGCACCAGAGCTATGGGCACTGCATGGTGGCCCATCGTGACAACCTTTACATCATGCGCAACGGCCCCTCAGATGACTTCCTGCGTTGTGTCATTGACTGCTTCAACCTGACCTCACGGCAGTGGACAGCTCTGCCTGGGCAGTTCCTGAACAGCAAAGGAGCCCTCTTCACCGCTGTCATCAGGGGTGACACCGTCTACACTGTCAACAAGATGCTGACACTTCTCTACTCCGTGGAAGAGGAGACCTGGAGGTTCAAGAAGGAGCGGGCAGGCTTCCCACGCAGTGGCTCACTGCAGACCTTCCTCCTGCGGCTGCCGAGGCGTGACCATGACATCGCAACCTAGGTGGCCCCCATCCCATGCTGGGATGTTCTCCTTGCACGTGCCCTCAGCTCTGCATCTGCCACTCCCCTGAGCCCCTTTCCTCCTCTATGGAGCTGTGCTCAGGTGCAGGGATGTGACATGCTGGACCTTGGAGGTGACATTAGACCCTGGCAAAGGGAAAGGGGCTGCAGGCAGCTGCTGCCTGCCTCTGTCTGCCCTTCATGGGCTGTGTACAAAGTCCTACCAGATGTGGACTCGTGAGACAGCTGCATGCAGGGCTTGGTGCCTTGGTGCCTTCTGCAGAGGGCAGGCGCCAGAGAGACACAAACATGGGCTTTGGACTTTGTTTATTGTGACTGCACTCCGAAGATGTGCAGCACTCCACCTCCTCTCTGCTCTGCTGGGAAATTGTTTGTTATGGCCTGGAATTAAAAGGAAAGCTATAAAACCCCTGTGGGCTTCATTACTCTTGGGTTTGGAGTGGCTTTTTCCTCTTCTCCTGAAGGTAAATCCCTCCTAACAGGGATCCACGTCAAGGCTCAATCCTGCCCACTGAATGCTTGTTCAGCTGTGGCTCTGTTTCAGAGTTGTACGTGGGCATGCAGTTCCCACGCAGCCCCACGCTCCCTGGGGAGATCTCCGTGGCTGCTCTTGGCTGCAGTGGAGTTCTTGGAGGAGGAGAGGAGATGAGGGGGGTTGAAGGAAAGCATCTCCTGGGCATCGAGTACTTAATGCACTGAGGGGGGTGCTGGGACCTGGGAACCATTTGTCATGTTCCCAGGTTTCTCCTCCAGGCCTGCCTGCCAAGCCTCAGCACAGTCCCAATGGGCTGGCAAGTGCTGGCACTTACCAGAGGCTCATTTGAGCCTAGACAGGGTCTTTCAGGACATGGCAAACCTTGGAAATACAGAGGGTTCAAAAAGGGAAGAGATGACATGCCACCATTGCATGGTGATTCCAGGCTTGCAGAGGTCTTCTCCATCAGCAGAGCTCCATAGCCAGATGAGCTGTTCTTGTGAGGTACCACCCATGGCATGGAAGGTTGGTAGCCCTCAACACCAACTCAGGGGATGGCTGGAGAACACAGAGCTCCCCTTGCAACTGCAGCAGTGCTGGGACACCTAGGGGGACTAGAACGGCAGCACACCCAGACTATGGCTCAGCAGGTTCCCCTCCATGGGGCAGGCTCTGGGCTGCCTGTGCCGGAGTGGAAGGGAATACCATCTGGGATGCCTCAAATGCCTCTGCTGCCGGCCCTTGCCAAGCTCTCAGCGTTTTCAAAACAGTTCCTGCAGCTGAGAAAAAGCCCCACACAACACAACCACAGACCAAAACAAACAAAACCTCAGCTAGTGTTCACATCCAGATTGAAACCCGTCTGATGCACCTTGTCCCCATCTGCCCTCTGCTACTGGGCCAAGCCACCACTTCACTGTCCCTGGCCAGGGATGAGGGCAGCAGGTAGTGGAGGTGCAGGTCTGATGGCAGCATGGTGGAGGCCAAGGACACTGGTGGACCTCATGCAGCACTAGAGCATGGTGCAGCATTAGCTGAGTGGCGTAACTGTCATCTGGAGGGCCACCAGGAGAAAGCCTCTTGAGTCAAATCCTTTCCTTCCTAGACAAGCCTAATGAAGATTCTCTGCTGTCTTCTCCTAACTGAAGGTAGCAGATGGAAGCATGTTGCTTTATAACCACTTTAAGATGAACAAACAGCTTAAACTCTCCATTAAAAGAATGTTGAAATAATTCTATTACTAAAATATTTATGAGGGGCTCCTGTGGGTAACCCACAACAGCTGAACTTGGCAGGCTCTGCCCTTCCATCCATCTCAGACATCACCAAGAGATAAAACATCTCCCCCCCACCTTCACACACTGCTTTTTTTGACAGTTCGTAGTCTTGCAAAGATAATTTGCTATCAAAATGGAAAAGGTTTTAAGCTTTTTTGGGGAAAAAGCAGCAGGCACTGCCGAGTGTGGCATGGTTGCTCCCAAGAGAAGAGCTTCATGTTGCATCCATTAACCCATACCCTGATACAGAAAGCAACATGAGAGAATTTTAGGTGCACAGGGTGAAAAAAGACACAGCTCTTACCTCTGCAAGCAGGAGGAAGAGATGATGAGCCAGGACCAAGCAAATCTCTACCGAGAGCGAGAGGCTGCTGAGCCTTTGCACGGTGAGTGGGCAGAGCGCTGCAGACGTGCTTTGCTCCAGCATTTAGCCCTCAGCGCCGTGATCACCGGCACCAGCGCAGCACCGCGATCTTCCCCCCGCAATCTGCACGGTGCGCGCCCCACCGAGGGTCACAGCAATCTATCTAACCACACTTTAACCTCTTGTGAGTTTCTTTTTTAAGGTGACATCATCTTGGCAGGGACAAATGTAACCAAAAGCTGCCTGTAGAATGGACTTGCCTTATAAGGGCCGTATCAAAAATAAAAGCTTGTATAACCAAGGGAAAGCAGGAGGAGAAACTGGGCTGGGAGCTCCCAGAGCAGCCTGGCAGCTCCCCTCCAGTATCTCCCTTGGCCATACGAGCTGCCTCATCTTCCTTTTCAATGCTGTTAAAAGAGCGGGTGTAGAGCATCCTTGGCTATGGACAAGTCAAGTCCCCCAAAACCTGGATGCCAAGTATCCTTGTGGCATGCAGGTGAGGACAAAGGCAGGCATGAAGGGTTTTACCCTCTTGATGGGGTCTGTCACCTGCCTAGGGACACTGGGAAAAGGGACATGGTGTTGTACACCTAAAAGGTAGGAGGTATTTGAAAGGTGTGTGAACATAGTACTTCAGGACATGGGTTAGTGGTAGTGTTTTAGCAGTAGGGATTGAGCTCCAGGCAAGTGGCTGGATATGATAATCTCAAAGGTCTCTTCCAACCTTGACAGTTCTGACTCTAAGTACATTGGACTGGGAGATTGTTTGGGAGGATACAATGAGAAGATGGAACTAATGAAGGATTTGCTCTGCTGGGTTGTGCCAGTTGGCATTTTCACAGGAAAAGAGACAAAGAGATTTCAGAAGAACCTCTCCAACCATGGTTACTCACAGCAAGTGCATCTGCATCTGATTCACAGGAAGACAACATTCTTTTATGTGAAAACTCAGTCCACTGCACCACCACCAAGCCAAGCAGCATCCCATAATGGGGCCTGGAGCTCCCATTCTGTGTCCTCACAAAACAATCCCCATGGCATCCAGAATTTCCTGATCCTGATGTTCATGCTTAACTTTCTCTGCAGTCACTGTCTCCACAGTTTAGGGGAGAGTCTCCTGGATAGCCCTGATCTGGGCAAAGCAGGAGGGACAGCCAAGCTGTTCCTTGTCTTGTTCACGAAATTCCCTGAGCACAAAGCCTCACGTAAGCCATTTTCCCTCTCACTGGATAATTCTTGTGTATTACTGGAGCAAGGGCAGCCTGATTTCTCTCCTTACCTTCAGTGAGTTGTGCATTCTTCTCAAGTTTCTGGTTTAAAAGTGGAAGCTAATGTGGTCAGACCGGACTTCAGTTACAATACTCCACCATGACTAAGTCAGCTGAGACTCCTCCCGAGCAAGGATCAACAAATGTTTCTGCAGGAGCCTTCAGTTTTGACAACAATCTCTACTGCTGATTTATGTCCTCTTCTAAAAACCCACAGCTGGATTGCAGTTGAAAACATGACAGCCATCATCCAGATGGAGGGAAAAATGGTGCCTTGAGTTCTGCAAAACCTAAGCTGAAGGTGGTTTGGGTCTTACTGCTTCTAATCTAAACAGCTGAGATGGAGTGAGTGGAGATGAACACTCTAGGGCTTTGCCTTACAACAGTGACAAACAGTGACAAACACGCTTACAATGGATAGATGAGACACCAAGCTGGTGCAGTGTGCCTGGTGAGCTGTGCTGCACATGGTGGGGACGGAGCAGCAGAAGGGTAAGCAGGTGCCAACCCCTCCGAATCCTTCAGTGGTCCAGTCTGAAGAGAGGAGGCTGTGACTGGGGTCCAGGATGCTGCTCACTGAGCTTTCATCACGAGCTCTTCCAGTGCCTTCTCCCTCTGATTCCCACAAAGCAGAAGAACTTCTTTGATTTCATTTTGCTGGAAGCCCATATCATTAAACTGAGCTAACAAATGCAAGAACTCAGCTGCCTGGAGGAAGAAGGGGAGAAAAGAGGGAGATTATCCTGGGGTTTAAGGACGGATTTATCATGGAGTCGCAACAGAAAGAGTGTCGGGTGCCAAGGCTGCAGCCAGGGGACCTGTCTGGATTGTATTACAGCTGAAGGGCACTCGACAGCAGAGGACCGACACACCCCACTGCCAGCAGTCAAACGTGAGCGTCTGCAGCAGCTTTCACATAAGAAATGTTTAATAAAGCCAGCCTCAGGCTTCACTTACTCCTAATGAAGTTGAAGATGAACTCTATGCATCTGTTTCCCTGTTTTATAAAGAGACCATGGAAAGGCAGCGAGTTCAAGATGGAATTAATTTGTCCTGCTTCCCCCTTGCTCACGCTGGGCCCCAGCACCACAACAACGTCCAGAGCTGTGTCCTCAGTAAACACTCCCCTGCCTGGAACCAAGAGCCAGGCACTCTTCTGCTGCTGCAGCCCTAAGGATTGGTGAGCCCTAGCAACCCTGTGTGCCGTCAGCATTGCCAGTCCAAATTTCAAACATGTCTACCCCTCAGGCTCTTGGTTATCCCCAGGGAGTGACTGATGATGGAGACCAAAACCTAGCATGTCACCAGGGTTCTTCCCCCTGGGAGGTGAATGCAAAGTCAGGGAGCCAGGAGGGAGGTGATGAGTGCAGGTGCTGGTGGCATCAGGTGGGAGATTGCCTGTGCAGAGGTTGGGCAAGCATGGTGCCTGCATAGTGGGGTGACCGGATGGATGGAGAGGAGTGACTGAGTGGGTGCCCTTCCCCAAAAGGGTTCTTACAGTGACATTGCCCTGGGGTCTGCTGCGAGTGTGGGCTTGCTGCTAGCCAGGCAGTGGGTCTGACATGCTGGGTGGGGTGGTGGAGGCAGAGGGAAGCATGGAGGCTGCTGGAAAAGGGAGCTGGAGGAAGCAGCACAAAATGTCAGGCTGTGCTGCCCCACTCTGACCTTTTTCTCTGAGTACTGGAACATCTCCATGGCCTCCTCCACCTGCCCTTCTTCATAGCCTTGCTTCAGCAGCCGGTCACAGGCACCCAGGTAACTCAGGATCTGCAGAAGACAACCAGGGTTAATCCAACCTTCACAGATGTGGGGATGAGTGCATTCAGGGCCTCACCTTGCCACCTTCCAGGGACACACTTGTGAGGACGACCTAGGTCACCACTGTCCTGCCAGTTCCAGTCTGATGCTCAGCCAGAGCAATCTGTTTGTCAGCAGGACTCCCACCAGGAGAAGACAACATTTTGGTCCCCCACACCCTCCCAGGATGGGAATCGGAACAAGGCATAGGGAGGACAAGGAGCACACCAAACATCTGAGATACAAAGCGATGGCTTCCAGGCTGTGGGGTGAAGCAGAGCCTGTCCTGGTGAGATGTCTACCCTCGGCTGGCCCAGCCTCTCTTTGATGTGCTGGGGTTGAGGCAGCCATGGGTTGAGCACAGAACCCACCCCAGGGGAGACCCTTGTGCTGTCATTACCAAATGTAAACAGTTATTTTTGGCTTCCCTCATTGTTCTTGGAGTGCTGACAGCACTATTCCCTCTGGTATCTTCTAAATACCACGAGAAGCATTTGCTGTCCAAAAACATATGGGAGAGACAATAATAAATGAGCTATACAATAGCAAGGGGAATGAAACATCCCCTGGCTCTCCCCAGAGCCATGCTGTCCTCATGCGAGGAGAAGCTGATTCATATCTCCCCAGATCCACCAGCGCACAGACCTCCACCCTCTCCAGCACCACTGTGGCCAAGGAGAAGGATCCAGTCAGACACCATAAAACCTGAAAAAGCCCAAAAAATGCCTCAAGCATTGAGCTGATGCAGTTTGGCTGGAGAGCAGAGTAAGGATTTTGAGAACTGTCAGCCTTAAGGAGCAGCTCATTAACTCAAAACTGAGGCAGTTACTCGTCATGGGCATCAGCTGCCTGGGGTTATTCTCCTTGTCAGGCTGCTAACTGAAATCAGAGTCATTTGGGTTGGAAAAGACCTTCAAGATCATCAAGTCCAACAATCACCCCTACACTACCAAGTCCACTAAACCCAAGGCACCACATCTACATGGCTTTTAAACATATCCAAGGATGCTGACTCAACCACTGCCCTGGGCAGCCTGGTCCAATGCCTGACAACCCTTCCAGTGGGAACATTTTTTCCTAATGTCCAGAAAAAAAACTCCTCAAGTCCCTGGATTGCTGCTGAATTTTCTTGCCCTGCTGCCACTCACTGTGCCCACGGCAGAATACAGACAGACCTGGCAACCTGTTTCAGCCCAGCATGAAATCTGGGTTGTTGTCAGCTCTGTGATTAGTATCAGTAAACAATACATATCTTCAAGATTAAACAAAATCAGGCTTTTAAATGCTATGACTTGCTAACCCCCTTGAGTCTGGGATCAGCCCCACCATTCACTGGGGAGGAGGAGGTGCCAATGCCCTATTCTCCCTTTGTAGCTCTCAAGGAGGCTCTTTAGAACACTTAGACATGAAGTTCCTCCAGTGCAGGCATCCCTGGAGAACTCAGCTTTATCTGCTACCCAGCCAACCCAATAACCTCATCATGAACTGCTCATGTGGAACAGACCTCCAAGCTCTGGTAGATCAGTAACCTACTATAGGAAATCCCTCCTCTGGTTAAGTTTTCTCTTCCATGTCCCTTTATTGCCATCAGAAAGGCCCTTCCCCATGAAGTCCTCGCTTCAAGTGCTCCAACAGCCGACAGCTTAAGAAGAGCAAAGCCTTACCAACATCCACTTCACTGACACACCTGGACCACAGACCGTATAAGCTGCTAGCATGTTAACAACCACAGGCAATTGCCACCAGACCCAAATGCTGATTTCATCATGGAGGAAGAAGGTAAAAATCTCTCCAGCCTCGTAGCAAAGTTCAAGCCAGGGACATGCAAACCCAGTGGGCGCCCCTCGGGTGCTGAGCTCTCTTGGGGACAGGGAGATCTCAGCCAGACAGCAGACAGCCCTACTCAACTCACTGCTGCAAGTGCCACCACTGAGAACACAACTTCTACAAGTGTTGGAGAGGGTCAAGGAGCCACCACTGCTGGGGATGGCTGATGCAAGGCTTGTAGGAAGTGCTGAAGCTCTAGATTGTCACTTAGGGTAAGACAGTAAGCTTTCGTGGAGGAGGAAAGGGGCAGGAGCACATTCTGGAAACACAGCTGAGAGGAGAGCTGGCTTGCTGTGTTGTTGACTTACAAGAGTCCAACAGTCCATGGGAAGAGGGTCCCCAACTGTGCATAGCCAGCAGATGGCTGGTGCAATGTGCTGTGTCCCATGGTGAACATCCTGCTCTGAAGCCCATGTTTATGGCTCTCTGGGGAAATGGGTGATGACCAACTGCAGCCATCTGTCACATCTCAGCTCACACATACATTGAGAGCTCCATGGGTCAACAACGTATCTTTGATTGAACAATGACCACTGATCAAAATGCAACAATGCATTTTTGTTTGGCCATGACATCCTAGATGATGAACCCCTGGTGTGTTGAAGCAACTAACCCTGCCTGAGTGCTTTAGAGAGCCTCTTCCACCAAAACTGAGAAGGCAGCACCTCCTTAAGGCAGCAGCCTTGCCTTCTGCACCCGAGTGGGCTCTGCCAGTTTGACACTGCAGAGGAACCGAGCAATTTTTGGCTCACATCTGGTACTACAATCAATCTTCACTGCTGAAGCTGTCATTGTCACACACTGAAACCCTGCCTGGCACCAGCAAGCCACGAAGAGTGCCCACAGCTCTTACTTTTAATTTGAGTTGAAACATTTTCCAGGAAGGTTTAGCCTAATTTGGTGGTTTTGAACTTGTAGGAGACATGTGAAAAGCTTTGCCTTATGTTTTGTCTTGGCTGTGTTGGGTACAAATGGGAAAGGTGGGAACTGCTGGTGAAGAAGGCAGAGGGTATAAGGTAGGCCTTGTATTTTGGGGCATCCATTACCTCTCCAAGGGGAGGAGAGTCTCTCTGTGTTAACACAGAAAGGAGAAGACTATACCCATTTCCATCCTTAAGATGTGCTGCTCCTTCAGATTGAGACAGCAGTTGCTGCAGGACACCCTTGCACACAAAGAACATGGGTTGAGCTCTGCTCATCTCCTTCTGCTGAGACAAAAGCTTTATGAAATGAAGAACTAAAGCTTCTCTCCCCACCTTGGCATGCAGCAAGCTTGCCTGAAGCACCAGCTTCAGGTCTGGGAAGGCTGGTCCAGCTTGGGGTGACTCAGGAGGGAGCCAGAAGATGCAGGATGACTCAGCTGCAGAGCAGCTTCATGTGCCGACCAGACAGGGAAGAGCTGGCCCACGCAGCACAGGCAGTTCCCCAGGGAGCACAGGAAGGAGACAGGCACCCAACAATGGCTGCTCAGTGCTGTGCTTGCTCACACCTCTGCCCAGGGCCTGCTCCTTCCCCTTGGCAGAACAGCCCAGTGGACATCCTTACTAAGCTGTGAGCAAACCCTTTCTCTTTCTGCAAGAGCTACTTGGATAATTTAACCCAATTAAATCCTTCAGTGGGATGGGCAGCTCCAGCCCAAACCATAGCTAGCTGCATCCTTCATGGCACAACTGCTCTGAGCCCACCTAGACCACAAAGTGCTTGTCTGGACAAGCAGAGACCTCGGGACCATCTGCTGGAGAGAGGAATTCTATACATTTCAGGTACCACAGAATCATTTAAGTTGGAAAAGCCCTCAGAGGATCACCACATTCAACCATTCTCTAACTCAACCAAGTCTGGTGCTAACCCTCAGCTCCATCTTTTTAACATCCCCAGGGATGGGGATTCAACTAGCTCCCTGGAAAGCCTGTTTGAGAACGCTTTCAGCAAGTAACTTGCTTCTAGTACCCAACCTAAACCTCCCTTGGTGCAACTTGGTGCCATTCCCTCTTGTCCTATCACTTGTGCCTTAAGAGAAGAGACCAATACCACCTGGCTCTAACCTCCTTTCAAGGAGCTGCAGAGAACAAGGTCTCCCCTCAGCCTCCTTTGCTCCAGGCTAAACAACTCCAGTTTCCTCAGCTGCTCCTGAACATTATAGAAAGCTCCTCGGGAAAAGAGCTGTGGGAGCCAGCTGCAAAGCCTGCATGGAGTGCCAGGCTGCTTCAACACGAAGAGCTTGTGTTTTGGAGAGAGCCCAGACAAATCCCCAAGGTACTGGTACAATCCTGCTCTGACAGGATAAGGCATGGCAATAATCATATGAACCTAAGAGCTGGGAAAAAATGATGTGCAAAAAGTTTCCATATACGGGGGCAAAATTTGTACTTCAAAAGGAGAGCAAGCTGCAGACAGCGATGGCAGCGATAAGGCTGCCCGGCTGCCAGCTGAGAGCCCGAGGGCAGCTCACTGCTGTGCTGTTACAGCACAGCTGCAAATGTCTGATCTCGTGCAAAAGCCTGGCAGCTGCGGTCTGATACCAAAGAGGGGAACCCAAGGCCATCTGAAGGGCTCCCTAAGCAAGACAGCTGTCCTTTTTCTCAATGAAAACTCCACAATACCAGCATGGTGAGGGTTCAAAGTGACCTGTGGAGATCATCCAGTTCAACTCCCCTGCTAAAGCAGGGGCCCCCACAGCAGCTTGCCCTGCATCACAATGCCCAGGTGGATTTGGAAAGTCTCCAGGGAAGGAGACCACAACCTTTCTAGGCACTCTGCTTCATAGTTCCAGCACCTTCACAGCAAAAAAGGTTCTCCTCATCTTCAGATGGAACCTCCGGAGTTCCACTTTGTGCCCATTGCCCCTTGTCTTGCTCCTGGGCACCACTGAAAAGACTCTGGCCCCACCCTCTTGACACCCATCCTTTAGCTACTGATCAGCATTGAGAGGATCCCGTCTCAGAATACTCTTCTCCATGCTAAACAGCCCCAGGTCTCTCAGCCTCTCACTGTCACAGAGATGCTCCAGTCCCCTCAGCATCTCCGTATCCCTCTACTGGACTCTCATCAGTAGATGTCCGTCTCTCTAGGGCCAAGGAACCCAGAACTGGACACAGTACTCCAGATGTGGCCTCACCAGGACAGAGCTGAGGGTTGAAGAACCTTCCTTGACCTGTTGATCACACTCTTAATGCATCCCCCGACACCTTGGCCACAAAGGCACATTGCTCACTTTTCTTTACCAGAAGCTTTCTGTGGCACCATGCCAGCTCCACCAACCTGACTTAAGCTTTGCCTCCCAGTCTTCTGGAGGGTGAGGATGGCTTTGCGGGTGGGGTAGCCCAAGGCTATAACAGGCTCGATGAGGTCCCTCTCCTCCTGGCTCAGTGCAGAGAGCAGATCAGCTGCCGAATCCGGCTGGGATCGATGGGAACTGAGAGGTCGTGTAGGCATGGAGGTAGGGGGGAGGCAGGTGTAGGGGCTGAGGGACTGCAAAAGAATAAAGAGCAGATGAGCATCTTGCTCCAGCTCATGACAGGATGTGAAACAAGTCAGGCTGAAGCAAAGCTTTTGAACACCAGCAGTTACCTTGCTCTTTCCAGAAGAGGAACAAACCCCCTCAGGCAGGCATCAAAAGAGACTGGACTTAATTAAATCCAGGCTCAGCTATGGTTGGAGATCAGATCAAACAGCACTCAGGAAGGTTCTTGGGACAGGGCAAGCAAAAGCTTTTCCTTTCCCTGGGAATTCTGGTCACCTCTCCAGCAACAAATGCTGTGCTTGTCCATGACCTGCCAAACACGAGGCAGCACTGCCCACAGAGAGGTGATGCAGCAGCCCAGGCAGGAGGGTGCTCCCCTGACGTCCTGCTTCTGCCTGTCTTGTTTAGCAGATGAATTTAGGCTTCTCTTACAAAGCCACCTCCAGGAATGACCCTGCACATGGATGTGCTTGCCCAGAGTTGAGGCTTTAGCATCCAGCACGGTGCACGTGCAACAGCCACCAAGCAGGGTGAATGAGGTTCAAATACACGTGGGCAATTAATCTTCCTTAATTACCTGATGTCTAATGAAATTACATCCAAATAACCCAGCCTTTCAGTTGAGCAATGGTTTTAACTTCAGAAATCCATCTCCTGAGAGTCTCAAGTGGCTGGATGAGATTTCTTAAAACACATGGTGCAATTCAGAATTAAGGTGACCAACAGTGTTTACTCCATCGCTGCACACCACTGTCACTAAACACTTTCTGTTGCTAGTAGCACCATAAATCTAGTTTTCTACTTTCAGGAAAGGACAGACAGCCACTGCCACAGAGAGGGAGGCCACTACTGCAAGAGGAATCAGGTGAAGTGGCCTTTCCATCTATAAAATAGAGTGAAGGAGAGTAGTGAGCATGGGGACAGGTAATGAGGGAAACCCAGGACAGAAAGGACACACAAACAGCTCAGTTTTGTCTCCTTTCAAGCCCCAGCTTCTCCCGTGCGGCTGCCAAGAGGAACAGCTGTGATGGCTGCAAGGGGCATTTCCCCATAAGCTCTGGTTACATCTGTTAGAGGGGGAAACGGAGAGGGAAGAGGGAAAATAAACCCTCATTTCACTTTGTTTGTCAAAGTGTTCTGATTGAAATAGAGGAAAATGTTGGGAAAACATTTTGGGACTGGGAAAAATGGGAAAAATGTTGGGACTGTTGGGAAAAACAGAGATGTTTTGGTTAGGACAGAGTAAGTAACACCCTCCCAGAAAGCTTGCCTTTAGCCCCTGGCAAGAAAACCTCTTCCTTCACTTCCTTACAAAAACTCATCAGCAGTCTCTCAGGGGCTCAGTGCTCCCAACCCCCCCATTTTGGTTCCATTTTGCTGGCCAGACTGCAGCAAGCTGAACTTCTTTGATGCCCTCGACCTCCCTCCTGCCTCAGCCACAAGCAAAGGGCTACCAGACGGAAACATCTCACCGGCACTGTGGGCTTGTGCCGTTTGATGGGGGGCATGGGGGCAGCTGGCGCTGGAGGAGCTGGCACCCGGGTCCCCAGGTGGGACACAGCTGGGGCTGGCCCATACTTGATGCTGCGCCTGGTGCGGGGGCACGGTGGGAGCAGATGTGGTGCTGGGAGCTCTCTGCTGTCCATGGCAGCTCTGTTCAAAGGATGCACCAAAGCAGCCAGCTTCCTCCTAGCTGCTTCCAGCTCGTTCTTCATGTTGTTAAATATCACCATGGATCTTCTCTGCTTGCTTGAGTCTGGGCTGGCCGGCTTGTGGTCACTGCTCTCTGGTGAGGGCTCCAGCAAGCCAGGGGATGTCTTTGGTCTGTTCAGGTAAAAACAGGGACGTGGAGGCATGCTTCTCCCAATGCTTCTCCTCCTGGAACCCTTTTCATCCTTGTCACTCTCTTCCCAGGAGGTCGAGGAGTACTCATCGTCCTCTGAGTACTCGTCCTCCTCAGAGAGCCAGGTCTCACTCTCTGTGTCTGACAAGGAGGCTCTGCCTTTGGCGTGCCCGTAGGTGCCAGGGGCAGCGCTCAGGCTGATGCTGCGCCGCACCGGCCCATCCCGTGCTCTTCCCCCGTAGCTGTCAGCAGGGTCCACCAGCAGTAGCCAGCATGGTGGAGCTGTGGGGACAACTTCAGAGGTGACCCAATGGCGAGAGGTTTGCTGCTGAGAGGCCACCTCAACCCAGTAAAGCACTTTTCTTTCCAGTGAGAAGTCGTGCTGTGGAAGAGTGAGAAGAAGCTGGTGAGGGCAGGTGAAACTGGAGAGAGCAAACCATGCACTTCACAAGGACTTCTTAAGGGCTGTACCTTCCCATACTGGGTCTTGTTTCCCTGTGGGCACAAGGCTGTAGGACTGGGCAGTGTCTCTAGGCAATCTATTTTGAGTTGTATCGCCAGATCTTTTGTGAGGCATTTTATGCTCAGAGGAGGTTTTGTGTCGGTTTGGCTGCTATGAGAGGGGACAGCACATGCTAGGAGCACTTGGCAGAAATACCTTTGGCAGGAAGGCTCAGGAGCCACCAAGGGGGAGATGCCACCTTGGGCAGAGTCAGTGCCAGCTGTGGGCATCTCCAGTGGCGCCACAGGCTCAGTTGGTCCCAGACCAGATTCGTCATTTCCACATAGTCTGGCTTAAAATATAAGCACGTTTAAGACTGAAATCTGAGGGTTTTCCTGGAACAAACAAACCTTACCCGACCCAGAGCTCTCCAAACAAGGTCTCCTCTGGACAGACAGGCAAGTACATTCACAGCCCAGGAATGCTGTTTTCACTGCTCCCTGCCACTTGTCTGCTGTGGGCCCAAACCAGCCTCCCCAGGGAAAACAGCACCACGTGTCTCAAGAGGGGCCAGCCTGGACCACCATCACAATCACTCAGCCTTGGCAGGGAGCACTACGGAGAAGCACTGGGCTGGGGGCTTTTTGGGATAGGACAGGGTGCTGGAACACTTCAGCTGGTCCATGTGGATGCAAACCATCACCTGCCTTTATTAGGTGGCAAAACCTATCTGCATTAAGAAGTCCTTGTGTGCATTACAATTTCCTTCAGAGAACCCACTCACAACAACCACCATGACTACTCTTCATGTTGAACACGTCTTGTGGATTTGGGATCTGCCATTCTGGGGAGGGATGAGCAAAGCTGAACCAGTGAAAAGCCAGAGGTGAGGTTTGCTGCTGGTTCACCCTTCACCAGCAGCATGCAGAGGCTGTTAGGGATGCCCCGGATCACTTTGCCCCTGTGAAGTGCACTGACCCCATCTACGGGTGAGACTATTTAAGGCTAAATACACAACAGGTTTCTGAAACTGTCTTGGACTGGAGCTGTGCTAGCACTGCCCAGAAACCCCAAGAGCCAAATCCAGTGCAACCATACAGAGGAAGGCTTCCTGCCCCCTTCTGGAGTACAGAGTGCTCCTTCAAATCACTGTGCTGGCATTTAAAATCAAAGACAAAGCTGTTACAGCAATAGGTGTAAGCTCAAAAGCAGTTTAAGACTGAGCAATGTGGAAGATCAATAAGGGCTACAGGATGATTTTTATCATAGAATCACAGAACAGAACCACAAAATTATTTTGGTTGGAAAAGATCTTTCAGATCATCAAGTCCAGCTGTTACCTAACACTAAGAAGCCTGGTGTTAAACCACATCCCTCAGCACCACATCTCTGCATTGCTTAAACACCTCCAGGGATGGGGATTCAATCACCTCCTATCCGGAGCCTGTTCCAGTGTTTGAGAACCCTTTCAGTGAAGAAGTTTCTTCTCATGTCCAACTCAAACTTTCCCTAGTGCAAGGTGAGGTCGTTTCCTCTCATCCTGTCACTTGTTACCAGGGAGAAGAGACCAGCCCCCACCTCACTACAATCTCCTTTTATATATATAGATATGCATAACTATATATCTGCTGCCAGCACAGGTAGTGCTGCCTGCTTACACCTATTTCAGATTTAAAAATATGATTAATAAATCAGATGGTGATGACTCCAGAGTAGAACAATCCCAAAGCAGAGACTGAAGACTCCTTTCCTATCCCAGGAAGACCCAACCCTCCTGCTTGTGTGGGATTAATGAAAACCAACCTCAAAACAATGCCTTCCTCACTCCCACCCACCATAAATCATCCTCACCTCCACCCACTCCAGCAAACCAGCCAATTAAGAGTAGCCTAGTTAGAAGGAGAAGTTTCCTTTTCCTTCTCTCACAAGAAAAAGCAGCAAACACTGTTGACATGATCGCTCCAGAAGTGCATTTGGATGCAGAGCCAAGCAGAGTGGGCTCACCATGGTGCTCATGAGGATGTCAGTGCAGTCAGGGAGCTCGATGGGTGGGGCTGTGATGAGAGTGGTTTCTCCTGCCACGTCCCCGTGGAGGCAGCCACTTGTCCGGAAGGGAACTTCATCCAGGTAGCTCATCGCTGCTGCCTGAGCTCTTGCTGCTGGAGGAAAGAATGAAGAAAAACTGTAAAAGGCAAGACTGGCACCTTTGAAGTTGGGTGGAAGGAGAGAAAGATGAGCTATTTCAAGAGATATGAGGTAGAAGGAATGAAGCCCTCAAGAGATGCTGCCACCTGAGTAAGAACCACAGTGCCCAGGTTTGCACACTCTTAGTGACTGATACCAGGAAGATCCATCTGAACTAATCTTTGCTATTCTGAGCTTGAGCTAGCAGGACCTGACCAAACTTACAGATTCATTTGGAAGAGGTCTGGATTGTTTTTCTCCTCCATTTCCACCTCTGTCCATCTCCTACTGCTCCCATCCCTCCTGCTTCTCCCTCTGCTGCCCATTACACACTCCCTTTCCGAAGCCAGGGACAGAGGGAGCACTTTTTTGCAGTTCCAGAGGCAAGGAACAGTGGCCAAGGATGGCACCCCACAGGTGTCCTCTCTCTGTGAGCTCTGAGAGCACCCCTGGTCACATGCTGCTGAGTTGTCAGAGCTGAGGCTCCACAGTAGCTTCCTGAGAGCCAAACAAGGAGGCTGGCATCAGGCAAGTGCTGGTGTTAGAGAGGTGCTGAAAGAGACAATTTAAGGCCAGATTAGCTTTTAAGGACCGTCTATTCACAGAACCCCAGCACATTGTAGAGTGGAAGGGACCTACGGGGATCATCTAGTCCAAGCATTACTTAGGCTTGTGACCAAAGTGCAGGACCCAGCACTTACTTGGTCATGTTAAATACTCGGTGTGACATTCCTAAACCAATGTTTTTTTCCTTTAGAATGAAATGGTTCCTAGGACAATGAGGATAAACACACAGAAAGAACATCAGCAGATGGATGTACACAGGGAAGATCAAGCTGCCAGTTCAATACAAAGCACTGGGGTCTATAATGGGAAACGGCGTTCAAGGTCGTTTCTTGTGTCAGCAAAGGACTAACAAACTGCTCCCAGCCCACAGACAAAGAGCGACAGGCAGCATCACCCAGTTCAGCTCAGCTGCTCCGAGGAGCAGCACAAGTTGTGGCGCGGCTGCTTACGCCAGCAGCCTGTAATCCCCGGGCTGCAGAGCCCCTAACCGGCTTTCAGCTCCTGCACGTGTCCTGCTGCCAACAGGCCACGCAAGGCAATGTGTTGGGGGCCCACTCAGAGCCAGGCCATCTGCTCCCCAGCCTAAGAGGGCTCAGCCAAAGTTACAGCCCACGTCAGTGCTGACAGAGCATGAAAACAGCTGTAAGCCAAGCTGCCTGTCCCAGCTCTCCCCAGCTCCTGCCTGAGTGACAGTCAGACCCTCCTTGCAGGTTATGCTGTAAATCAGCACTTCCCAAGAGCTGGGTGGTATCAAGGAGAACATCTTGGTGTTTGTCATCTACAACAGCTTTACTTGGTTTTAAATTCATAGATTCACTCAATGATTTGGGTTGGAAAGGACCTTAAAGACTATCTAGTTCCAACCCCCCCTGCCATGGGCAGGGACACCTTTCACTAGACCACAATGCTCAAGGCCTCATCCAGCCTGGACTTGAACACCTCCAGGGAGGGGCCATATGCAACCTCCCTGGGCAACCTGTTCCAGTGTTTCACCACCCTCACTGTGAAGAATTTCTCTCTAATTTCCAGTTTGAATCTACCCTCCTCAAGCTTCAACCTATTCTCTCTCACCCTTGTAAAAAGTCCCTTCCCAGCTTTCTTGTAAGCTCTCTTCAGTTCTCCCTGAAGCCTTTTGTTCTCCAAGCTGAACAGCCCCAGCTTGCCACTTGAAGAGATGCGGACAGGTAGCGGGTGTGCATGAAGCCACAACGAAGACAACAGAGATGACGGCACCATAGCTCAGTGCATTTCACTGGAGAAACACTGCTTTGAGAAAGGCTCCCACAGGTGTTCATTCCCCAAACCACCATTTATACAAAAAGTGTGTAGGCGTGAGGAGAAATGACAAGATTGAGAGGGTCAACTGTAAACACAGAGTTACGCCAGAAAGCAGCTCCTACAAGGGTCCTGATCTCATGTGCTTCTCTCTAGTGCTCTCATCTCAATGACAGACTGGCAAATAAACTCCTCTCAGGAAGAGGAAGTACCTTAAGAGCAGGAAAAACATTGACTGCACTGAGACTAGGCATGGAAGAGGATGCAAATCAGTCTCAGAACCTCACTGCCAACTTCTCTCCTGGGCTAGAATAATTTATGTCTGAAAAGTAGTCAGAAATTCTATACTCCATATACAAATAGCTAGAAAATCTATACTCCATATACAAATAGAAATTCCATACTATACACAAGATGAATCCTAAACCTGAGGACACAAAGGTTTGGAAGAATTAATCATCTGTCTCTGTGTATTGCATGAATTAAGACTTTCAGCATTCCTCTTCCATCTGTGCTTCATCTTCCTCCCTAAAAACACGAATCATTTTACACAGACATCAACAGCCAAGAGCAAATACATAGAAGTAACCACAGGAATCACAGACTGGTTTGAGCTGGGGAAAGATCTAGTTCCAATCCCCCTGCCGTGGTCAGGGACATCCTCCACTAGACCAGGCTGCTCCAGGCCCTGTTCAACCCAGCCTTAAACATTTCCAGGGAGAAAGCATCCACAGCAACCCATTCCAGTGCCTCACCACCCTCACTGATCTCCAGAAAGCTGAAGGGACTGCAACACACCCAAACATATACCACCTGCCATCATTTTCAGCACCTATTTAATGAGCAACAGGAGGTCCTCCTACCGTCAGAGGAAGGCATGGAGCTCTTCTGCCAGGGCAAGAACAGGGCTGCTCCTGAGCTGCCTGCTTATCTACTGCTCAGCTCTGCACGTTCTGCAGCGTCAGACAAACCCCTGACCAGGATCATTTTAAGATTATCACAGCTTAAGGGGTTTGTCTGTCCCCTCAGACATGCTGATGGGATAAGGAGCCCAACCATTTACGCAGAGCATCTTCTGGTCACTAAGCTCCCTCAACACAAAGTGCAGTTTCTGCCACTGTTTTGATGCTCTTTGAACTTTTGCTTTTTCGTCAGACCTCTCAGGATCTGACCCAGAAGTAGGTCTTGGGAGTAATAAGATGCTGGAAGTGACGGTACAGATGGGAGAGGATGTACAGATGGACAAGCAAATCTGACCTCCCACCTCCAGAGGACTTCACCATCACCTGTATTTTGGGGTGCTATAAATAGGTGACATGAAAAACAGCAAGAACTGCAAACTTCTGCACCCAGTTCTAACTTTAACAGAACTTAGTAATTCATGTTCTATTTCTAAGAAATTAACACAAAAGCTTCAGCCATCACACCTAAGACTCAAGTGTTTCATTTAGGCTATTATATGTTTCTTCCTCCATGTGATGTGAAAAGGTAAGGAATTGAAATTATAGAATCATAAAATTGCTAGGGCTGGAAGAGACCTCAAGGATCATCTAGTTTCAACCTCCTTGCCATGGGCAAGGACAACTCACACTACATCAGGCTGATCAGAGCCCCATCCAGCCTGGCCTTAAACACCTCCAGGGATGAGGCTTTTACCACCTCCCTGGGCAACCTGTTCCAGTGTTGGAAGATTAAATCCATCCTCACACTTCAGCATTAAGCAAGAATAATGACTGCAGCTCTGGGAAGATGTCACAACAGTCTGCATAGACCAGCAGAGCCCCAAACCCACATAGCCCACAGCTACTCCAAACTGTCCAAGAACATGAAGAGTTCTGAAATCAGATGCTTCAGTCATCTTGCAGGAGGGAAAAGGTCCTTCACACAAACCTTTTGCCAGCACTTCTCTCCACACTGGAGCTGCATTTGGTGCCAAGTACTACAACAAATTTCTCCCTCGGAGTAAAAAAGCCTCAAACAACAAAAAAAATAGACCATTTTTAGTATTTATTCTGTACAAAAAAACATTTCAGTAAATTCAAAATTATACACAGGACCTGTCTCTATGCAAAAACAGCTACAGAGGCAATAATTATAACAAAACAGACTTCAGTTTTTATTGTGGTTCCCTCCCCCAGCAGGCTTTATTGATGAAATTTTTGTATCTATTCACGTGGCAATCTGACTGATTTCACCCCAACAAGGAATTCTTTCCATGTCATGGTACCACTTTTAGTCTACCAGAGTAAAATGTCAACAGCTGCTTTAATTGACCTTGAACCCCCCTCCCCAATCTTGTTTGTACTTCGAATTTTGTTTAAACTTGTCATAGGTCTGTTGCCACACAGACAAATACAGGAAATGTTTTGACAGCGATGCTTGACATGCTTCGTTTAAGAAGAAAAACATGTTTACTAATGAGCTCTCTTTTTTAAACTTCTGTATTCCTGGAGATTTCATCATTGGGATTTAGGCTTATAAAGATAAAAGCCCCTAAAAATAGGATGTTAATCCTGGCACAAACGCCCTTCTCAGCAATGATTCTTTATTAAGACTGAGATCTGTTAACCAAACTCGCAGCGGGACGGTTAACTCCATACCACGAGAGGCCTGGCAGCTGTGGGCTTGCTCAGGCATTTCCCTGCAGGCTCGGACAGCTAAACCAGTTCTTACACTTTTCTTCAAGACATTCCAGTACCTGGATACTGAGAGAGAGGATGGATGACACTTCCTTTTCAGGCTTCTCATGTTCACATACGTAGTTACAGCAAAACATTCCTCCAACGTCAAAATAGTTCCTTACTAATCATCTGACAGCAGTGGCCCAAGTGTCACTTGTGGGGTGACTCGGAAGAACCCATCCTGGAGGGATGCAGCTTCCTTCAGGGTGATCAGTTGGCACCAAGTACTGATCCCATTCGTGCCTTTGAAAGAGAGAGAGTAGTATGAGATGGTGTGAGTCTGGTTAGGTTCACTGTATACCCACAGAGGTATTCTTCCAATATATAAACCACTATCAACTTGATCTTCAAATCAGAGATGTGAAAAACGAATGCACTCTTGTATGAAATGGAATGGTTAGGCATGGAAGTGCACTCTGCCTCACACAGGCATCTGCTGCAATCACCTCCATCAAGTGAGAAGCCTGATATTAGCTGAAAAGACACAGGGCAATTCTTTGCATAACCATATTTGGAAGTTAAGGAACCAAAAAGAACAATAATTCCATCATCTCAACGATCAATATTTACCATCTTTGGTAATAAAGACTTTGTTTGGCTTTACCTGATCTGGATTAGAGCTGCTACAGAATGCTCAGCTTGCAAGTAATACTCTCTGAAGGGCTGCAGTAGGTGGGCTAGAGGGAATTCAGCTGTTAAAACACAAGCACAGGAATGGTTTGATGAACCAGATTTTCCATTCTAGAAAGTCTCAGCAGTCTCAAATTTGCCAGTGCACTTGCTGCTCTCCAGCTATGCCCTAAAATCAATTACCTGTGTAATATATTAAGCAGTATTTACATGTGATGTAAAGATCTTTTTTAATCTAATTGATTTTATGTTTTGCACATCCTCTCACCCTTACCAGAGCTGTCAAAGGCAAGTCAATGGGTATGGATCTATCCCTGGCAGCTGGGTGGGTGTAGAATGATGCAGTTCGCCATGAGGGGGATGGGCCAGACCCCAACCCTCTCCGTCAGTCACCACTTCCACACTTCTCCATCCTGATCGCAGTGGGAGAGACCTCAGTGCTGGCTCATCCCACCAGGTGCCTGCTTTCCCCTGGGATCCCTGGTGACCCCCAACCTTTCTCATGCCATTATCCCAACGGTGGTGGAAAGAAATCCCAGCACATCTCTCCTAGCTCCACAGCACTGTGATTTATCTTTGTTAAGGTCATTAATGCTGGTAGCTTTAGCAGTGAATGCCTTGGCATTTCCTGACTCACTGCGGGTCGTGGGGCTGGGGAAGCAGGGATTTGGGATAACCTAGGGGAGCACTGCAGAGGTGCACAACATGGGCCAAATCCTGCCCAGTGCATGCAGCAGAGGTGAGGCCATGAGGGACTGTGGGTGCTGCTAGCATGGGGAGTGGGTCAGTGGGTGCCACAATGCTGCACCCACACCCCCACCTGGCTCCTTGTGGGGATGTGGGCATGGGCAGATAGGTTTGGCCATAGGGTTGCTCTCCTCACACACCAAACTGTTTTTTCTCCCCATGCTGGCACTTTCCCTGCTGTCAGCACTGCAGGGAACTGGTCTCCTCCCACTCTGAAGGATGGAGCACCCACACCCACTGCAGCCAGCCCCAGAGATGTGGGTGCCAGCCTGGGAACTATGGATGGTCCCATACTCGGCTGTGTTGCACTGGGGGGCTTCTCCCTTCAGCATAATTTCCCCCCCTTTTTTTCATCCTCAAGCAGCCTTCCAGTATCTGAAGGGAGCTTACAGTAAGGTTGGGGAAGGACTATTAACAAGGTCTTATAATGACAGGATGAGGAATAATGGGTTTAAACTGGCAGAGGGGAGATTCAAACTAGATGTTAGGAAAGTGAGGGTGGTAAGAGACTGGCACAGGTTGCCCAGGGCCATTGTGGCTGCTCCCTCCCTGGAGGTGTTCAAGGTCACGCTGGATGAGCCCTTGAGTGACCTGTTCCAGTGGGAGGTGTCCCTGGATATGGCAGGGGGCTGCAACTGGATGATCTTTGAGGTCCCTTCCAACCTAAACCATTCTAAGTCAGGACTAGCAAAACTTTTCCTACCTCCATCCTCTGAATGAGAGGAATACACAGAATCTTTACAGGTTACCTAACTCACACTAAACAAATCACCAGATTAATATACCTGTTGGGTGATGGGTTTTCAATCTATTCTGCTTAACCTCACTTCAGCCTAATCCACAACCCCTTCCTGCAAAATACTATAGAAACAGCTTGAGCTGCATTGCAGTTTATGAAGAGCTGAACAGTTCTCCTTACACCACACATGTTAACGTCACACTTCATCCCACCTCTTCCTAAGATTGCTTCAGTGGTTGACTTCTTTCTCAGCTACTTTTGTGCCCGCATTTTAAACCTAGTGCCTGAGACTGCAGCATGGAAAACTGCTGTTAAGTATGGCATGCAGAATTTACCTGGATCTCCAAAGAGCTTAGAATCAATTTCAAGTTTCTGCTGCAGCAGTTTTTCCCTTTCCTTCTTCTGTTTCTTTTCCATTTCTCTCTTCCTTTCCTCCTCCTGCTCTCCTTCCAACATAACTCGTAGTGCTCTCTCCTCAGCTTCATACAGCTCTGTGCGATTTTTGAGCAACGTTTTGAGACTCTCCACTTGAGTTTCAAACGCTTCATCTGCTGAGGGGGGTGGACAAACACCTACACAGATAAAGAAAAGAGAATCAATTTTACATTTTGAATTCAGAAAGGGCTCTGTTAGCATCAAGAAAAATCTCAGAGGAAGACGGGCTTAGTCTTGCTAACAACCACTCTACTGGAATAATTCTATCAGGAAAGAGCTTGGAAACATAGTAACTCAACCACTATAATCATTTTATAGCTCTTCTTACATAACACTGCATAACATTGTAACTAAAAATCACTAATAAAGAGCGAACTTTTCCAAGCTGCACCGTGATGGTCAGCACAGGGCACCTACATCACCTTTTTTTTTGCTAGGAGTGCAATTAAAACGTTTGGTATAAAATCTCATTATTAACCTTTCCTGGCAGCAGCCTCTTTCCTCAGCTTCCGAAGCTTTTCTAAGGCCTGCAGGATGTCTACCATCCTCTTGGTGTCTGCTTGTTTCTTTCGTACTTCAGATAAGACACTGTCTGCAGCAGCCTTAAGCTCTTGTTCCTATGAAAGAAAGAAAAAGAACAAAACCAGTGTGTGAAATATCCTCCCTAGTATAAGAATGGAATGGTATTCTCAAGAAGATGAGGGATGGAGACTGGAATAACTTCCAAGTAACACAGCCACAGCAAGTGAAGTCAATCACCCAACCTTGTTTTTTTATGGAAAAGCTAAAGCATGACAGACCTTAGGGAATAAAAACAGAATAGTAGAATTGTTTTGGTTGGAAGAGACCTTTGAGTCCAACCTTCAATCTAAGACCACCATGGCCATGTGTCCTGAAGTGACACACTTCTCCTGAGCATCTCCAGAGATGGTTAATCCACCACCTTTATGGGCAACCTATTCCAATGCCTGACCAAACATGGCCCCTGATCACAGCATGCTGAGGAGCTCATCAGTGTGGGGCAAATGGCTAATGAATTAATAAACCCTGATAACCTCTAACCAGGAGGTATCTAGGAAAAACATTAATGAGCACAAACCACCCAAATTCTGTAGCTTGGCAATTAAAGACTACTAACATGCCACACAACTGGACACAAAAATTCTCCCAGCAGCTGTTCCATGTCAGTGATAGAACAAGCACCAGCAGAAGGGCAGCTCTTCAGCCAACACAAATACTGGGACTTTGAGCAATCTGGAATGCTTCCCTACCTGTGGCAAAAGAGTTGGAACAGGACGATCTTTAATGTCCCTTCCAACCCAAACCACTCTATGGGTTTGCAATTCTACACACTTCCCAGCAAGCCTGATGTGAGGAGTTTCCTTGTTTTGGAGCTGTCATGCTTCTTGGTGAGACCTAAATGCTTGTCAACAAGCTTCACAAAAATAAAAAGACAGGAGGCAAGGCTTAGGGTTACTGAAACAGTGCCGATGACCGTAAGGTTGCTGTGAGCAGCCCAGGCCAGGACAACAGGTTGGGATCAGGAAGATCTCCAAACTCAACAGAGAGTTGGGAAGCAATTTAACCCCTAATTCTCGAGGCTTCGGTCCCAAGCAAGGCAAAACTGAAACGGCCACCAAGGCTTTTGAAGAGTGTGAGTTGTGGGCCTCTGACAGCATCTCCAAGCAAGCAAACCCACGCAGCACCCAGGTGGCACCTACTGAACCGCAGGACCACAGCCAAGTGCCAGGCAGGTAGAGCCCATTGTAAGCCTGTTACGGGCAGGTCTCTCCCGGCCCCACGACGCTGCCCTGTGCCTCAGACGGACGCCCAGAGCTCCTCAAGAGGTCACACTACAGCCGGAAGAGGCAGGATCAGGTTGCTCGAGTCCGTACCCGGTTCTTCTCCTCCACCTCCTGGATGCACTTGGCCCTCCACTGGTCGATCTTCGCCTCCCGCTCGGCAGCCCGGGCCGCCTCCTCTTCCTTGGCTGCCCTGGCTTCTTGCTTCCTCCGCTGCAGGCGTAGTCGCCGTTTCCTCGCCCTCTCGGCCTTCCTTCGCAGGGTCTCCCGGTAGCCGGGCTCCCTCAGGGGTCGCACAACGTCCTGCAGCTCCCGCCGAGCCGCCTCCGCTTCCTCCCGCGCCTGGGCCCAGCCAGATTCGTCCCCGTCAGCCTCCCGCTGCCGCAGGGTCCGGCACAGCGCGGCCAGCCTCGCCACCAGCCCTAGTGCCTCCATCGCCAGCTGCCGGGCGCTGCTGGGGCTGGCGGCGACCGGAGGCGGCGGCGGAGGTGGAGCGGGCCGGCGCCGGCCTAGGAACTGCGACAACCACAACTCGTCCTGCTGCCGCTGCGCTGCCGCCTCCTCCTCCTCAGACAGCGGCCGCGGCGGGAACGGCGGAGCCGCCTGGAAGTAGGGGCTGCCTGGGGGGAAGCGCGGCGCCAAGTCGACCTCAGCCCCAGCCGGCGGCAGCAGGAAAGGTGGAGGTGCCGGCGCCGCTACTCCGAAGGGCCCAGGGCGGGCAGCGGTACCAGAGAAATGCGCGGAGGGCGGCGGGAAGGGCCCGGCCTGCGGCGGGAAGGCCCGGAACGGCGGTGGCGGGAAGCGGCCGGCGAAAGGTGGCGGTGGAGGCTGCGCCATGTTTCCCACCTCTGCCCGCCACCAGTGCCGCAGCGACGCCTGGCGGCGTGGAGGACCACCGCCTACGTCCAACAGCGTTCCCTGGCGGTGTGAGGGACCATTAGCAGGCACAACAACTTCGCTCTTTCCTAGAGACTCCACCTTAAAACAACCCTCAAAAGCTCCAACTACCCACGAAAACTGAACTTTGCGGGATGAGGTTAGGCACGACAATTCTCCGTTGCTTGAAGAGTCGCTTTGTTTTATTCAAACGCCAGAAGTGTGGTACAAACTGTAGTTACACAGCATTTTGTTTCCTTAAAAACAGTTCTTGGTTACATAATTCCAAACAACTTTCAAAACTAAGTTGTTGAACAGTTTCACCTAAAATGTTGGGTTGTTGTTGCTTTCTTAAATCCATTAAAAAAGGGTTTGAATTAAAGGAGTCAGAATTAAAAGCAGTTATATTTCATTCACTCTACAAAAAGGAGAAGTGAGGATGCAGTCACAGTTCACCACAGAGTCCCGTTTTGAGGGGACAAAGCTTCTGCTAGAAATATCCTCAAGCTCCAAATGCAGCTTGTTCTGTACCATAAGTGGGTCATCTAACCTGGAAAAAGCTGAAATCCTAAGGGAAGTAGCTGTTGCACCTAACTACAACTGCACATCACACTGCCTCTAGGGAAGAACAGAAGAATTACATAAAATTTACACGACAAATTAAGAACAAAAATAGAGTCAACGCACTTGCCATGTCCTTTCCTGTCCTAAAACATCAACTAGCCTGAAAAGAATGAGGAAATCTTTATTTTAAATAAAATTCAGAAGTGTAGGAAACAGGGACAGTAAAAGTTAAGTCCATGTATCATTGAAGAACAAAACAAAAGTTGTATGCAACAATTTTAATTCCTGGAACAAAACCATACAGGTCCTTTAATGTTGGTTTGGTGGAGGAGGTTAACGATTTGGGGTTGGTTTTCTTTTTTTTTTTTTCCCCAGAGAATTTGCAAAAAGGGTTGAGTTAGTTGTGGTTAGAAGAGAAAAGGGAGGATTGCTTTGCAGTGAGACTGAAAACAAAACAAAAAAGACAACACCACGAGATGCAAGACTAGGATTAAGCATATAACTTAAAGCACTGTGTCATGTGCACAATCACTACTGATTACATCAAAAATATGATACACTTACTTCGTTCATCTCTTAACATTATAAGATAGGTTGGGCAAATATAACCTGGCACCAAAAAATTGATGCATGATAGTTCCAATACGTTAAACAAAATGTGCTATATTAGAACATTAAAAATTTAATGTTGACTTCTCATCCGAATTCCAACGGCTTACCGCTTCCTGGAAATCCCGCTCACCCCTCAGCAATTTGCTGACTTCCCCTTCTGTCACTGCATTCGAGGTGACAAACTTACTCCTGATGGAGAGGTGAAGGAAAGAATCATTTGATACTGCATTCAAATTCCTGCAAGAAACTAGTGTCACATTTTCTCAGCAGTGTCATAAAGCGTGCCCCAGTTCTTCTCGAACCCTGTTGCAAGGGTTTCCCCCCACCAATTCCCAAGAATGTAACAAGTCGCTCCAGCACCCACCAGCAGAAATCTAACACTGATCTGAATGTAGCCCTCCGCAAGACATACAGAGAGATAGTTTAATTCACTTCCTACTAATTACTGATCTTGACTTCCCA
Source organism: Tricholaema leucomelas (assembly GCA_013400475.1). NCBI lineage: Eukaryota > Metazoa > Chordata > Aves > Piciformes > Lybiidae > Tricholaema lacrymosa > Tricholaema leucomelas. Next base: position 99,927 of record WAAF01012438.1, on the reverse strand, counting down.
TTTGTAGAGTAACATTGTTGTAAAATCTAAGTATTGGCAGCACCCACGCTGCTGCCCTAGTGTCTAGAAGGAGCAATCCAGGTGCTGCCAGATCTGCTATACATTAATTGAACAAGTATAATACACAATTCATATTTGAGCATTATGCCATCCCAGTCCACACAATGTCCATCAAATAAATCAAAGTGATGTTGCAATAAAATACAGGATCTGATTTATCTAAGGAAGTTCCTCATCACGTATCTGAGAGAGATCCAACGCCTTTAGTATCACCAGAGGCAACCGTAAGGACATAACCCAGAGCATCCTGACAGTGTTTAATGGTTTGCAGCATCTGCTTGTCGAGGCCAGCCTTCTTCCTCAACGCCAGAGTCATACTCTTCTTCAGATGAATCTTTAGTGGGAGCCCTATAATTAAAACGAACTGATCAGATACTTAAGAAATGAGGGAGAGAATGGAAACAGTTTCCACAGCTTCTAGTAAACATTCCCCAGTGACAAGTGCTCTGACCAGCACCCATCTGCTAAAGGACCTCCTGGTCTGAAAATGGTGCTGCAATTCACACTACTACCAATATGGAATTTCAGGACTGAAAATTAAAAGCCTACTAACTACAGTGAAGTAGTATGATCTAATAATTTAGTCTTTCCAGCAAACACTATTCCCAGTGCTCTAAAAAGCCACTTAAAGCCCACCAGCTCTAATGCAGTACTTTCCACACAAACCAGCCCCTCTGAGACTCCAGGTGTGCTGAGCCAAGCCTCAGAACAGACACAGATGAATACAAAGCATGTACCTCAGTGGAGAAAAGTCACTCAAACACATTGTCAGGGTAAAAACCAAGCAAGAGCTCCTAAATTTCAGACCTCTTTTTTCAACCTGACTCATTCCCTTTCAACCCCAGCCTTTGTTCACCGAAATTAATGCTTTCTTAAATGCAGTTTGTCCAGTGCTTTCAGTGTTCCACCACATCACTACCACAGTACAGTTAATGTTAAATTGATTATTTACAACATTAAATCAAGTATTTTGGCAAAAGGTCTGCAAACCAATAGATGTGCCTTTGAGGTTCTCTGCTGCTGCAAGAGCAATGGAGAAGGAAAGTGCAGCAGCCTAGAGCTTGCATTAAAAAAATAATCATTGGTAAAGAGGAGGAAAGAAAAAGTTCTGCTTCGGAAATTTCAGCACAATGATAGTTAAACTTCAGATTTTTACTGTTAACATATGATGCCTGGAATTTAGTTCTATTTCTACATGTATACACACACACACAAAAGGCTTACAGTAACTTCATATACAAGTTTATTTTTAAATGTCTCTTTAAAAACTAAAGCAATACAACCCCAAAGTCTCTAGGGCAGAATAGGCACTAATCCAGCTGTGCACAGTATACAGAGAATCAGATCCTTTTCAGGCTGTGTGCATAGTTTGGTGTTTAGACGCTTGTTCCTAGAGCAAACATCCAAGTACCTGTCTAGCTGTACTACTCCTCTGTTCTGACACCTGTGTTAGGAGTTTACCTAATGTATCCTGGCTCTTTTTTGCCTTCTACAACATCTTTGTCAACTTCCACACATACAATGTCAGAATTGGGCACTTCAAACATAGGCTCCAGCAACAGCTTTTCCTAGAAGAAAATACAATACAGTTAGCAAGTGATTTTTTTTTGGAGCTAGGTTTTCTAGGAAGAACTCTGAACATCCACAGTTTCAGAAAGAGACACTGTCCATGTAAGACCCAAAACAGTGGTTTTGGCTGAAAATAATTAACTCCATACACACAAGCATTGGAGGCTTCATTTACTCATCATGAGACTTAGTTTACTCACCATTATAGATCGAAGACCTCTTGCACCAGTTTTCCTGTCCAGGGCCAGTCTGGCTATAGCCTTCAATGCATCTTCAGTTACATTTAATTCACACTATAGAGAGAAAAATGCTACATTTAGTTAAGTATTTCAGTTATAACTGTGCTGAGTCAGATAGTGCAAGCATTACTGAAAACAGTAAACAGTAGAGATTTGTTACAGATCAGAACATTTAACATTAAAGCTTCATATGTAAGGCTGCAGCTACATTTTAGACTTGACTGTTAACAATATTGTCTGTTCTTTTAGTACAAGTACCTCTACAGTACTTGGAGTGGCTCTTGATACCTATTAGACAAGGTCATGGCTGTTCATTTCAATGTTAACAGAAAGAGAGCTCAACTACCTCCAGATTACTTGCCCCACACAAGCAGAGCTATCCAGTCTAAACCAGTCCATCTTTAATGAGTTGGATTGCTGCTTTTCAGCAGTGCATACAATGGGCAAAAAAGTGATGTCAACTGATATTTTAGATCACTTTCACATTATTTCTAAACAAGAAAACTCAAGAGCTGCCCAAGAAAAATTCAAACCTTGTCCATGCTGAAGAGCGCCTGGTACTGAGGAACCACAGCGTTCCGTGGTTCAGTAAGGATCCGTACAAGGGTTTTCTCATCTAGGCTGTGCAGAGGAACCACCACAGGCAGACGTCCCACAAACTCTGGAATCATGCCAAACTCAATGAGATCTCTGGCTTCCACATGACGCAGCAAGCGATCTTTTTCCTCAATATCTTCGTGTGGATCAGACTCTCCACTTATATTGGCAAGATCAGCTGCTGCCGCAGCCCTTCTGCCTTTTCCCATATTCGATGGTGTCCCAAATCCTAGATACTGCAAAACAAAAGGGTAATACTTACAGAACTGTAATAGTTAACTTTTACTTCTGTAATTAATCACGTCTCAGGTGCATGGAAAACCTGGAGTGACTGGTTATGTTACTACACATTCACTGAAGTTCAATAAACTACTTAACAGTAAAGCTGGATGCACGCAATCAGTTTCTTCTAACATTTAATTCCCTCAGTAAGTTATCAGCACATCAAATGTGCTCAAGAGGGTCCACAGGAAGCCATGGAAATGATCTAAGGGCTGGAACCCCTCTGCTGTGAGAACAGGCTGAGAGAGTTGGGGCTGTTCATCCTGGAGAAAGCAAGGTCCCAGGGAGATCTTACAGCATCTTTTCAGTAGTTTAAGAGGGCCTACAGATATGATGGGCAGGGATGCCTTATCAGAGTGTAGTGATAGGAGTAGGGGTAATGGTTTTAAACTGAAGGAGGGGAGATTTAGATTAGACATTAGGATGAAGTTCTTTACTGTGAAGGTAGTGAGACACTAGAAGAGGTTTCCCAGAGAAGTTATGGAAGCTTCATCCCTGGAAGCACTCAAGGTCAGGCTGGACAGAGCCTTGAGCAACCTGATCTAGCAGACATTAACACACAAGATAGTGAACCACATGACTAAGCTTTTTAAGATGGTAGCTTTTAGTACCATTTCTCAAACTACCTGAGCATCAACAGCTAACCTCTGGATATCAGTAAAAAAACAAAAGCTCTCTCATTTTCATACTTGGCATGCTGCAACTGAAATAAATCCTAACTGCTAGAACTGTTCAACATACTCTGGTTTAAAGAAGTTTACAATGAAATACAACCTGATGAACTCACTTTTTCATTTTTCCTCCTGCTGATAATTCTATCAAGACCATTAAAAGCACCAGAAGCTACAAAGAGGATGTTTGTTGTGTCAACCTGCACCGTTTCTCCACGTAGTTTACGAGAATTCTTTTCTGGAACATTTACTATTGTGCCTTCTAGCAATTTTAGCAAGCCCTATGATGGAAAGAAGAAACAAGCAATACAAAATTTCACAGTGTAACATCATATAAAAAGGCATACCATACTGTGCTTACTTTCATAGATGAACTTACATTACTTAATCCCTTATGCCTAGCAGCAATTGTCTAAAGAAATCAATCTTCTGTATGAGACAATTTCACTCAAGAAAATTTCCTTTAAATATATCTCTTTTTGCCTACAAAGATGTTTTTCATGCAAAATGTTTCTATGAAGCAGTACCAATTTGCTTTTGAGTTTGGGGTTGTTTGGTTTTGTTGTTTGCTGTGGTTTTGTTTTTTTCAATTGGATGAAGAAAGAGGACAGATGAACGTTTCAAAGGTTAATAATTAAGGAACTGAAAAACCATGCCTCTCTACTCCTGTGCTTTTTGATGTATGATAGGATGATATGTAGACTTGATGGGCTGTTTGCTTATGAAGTAAAATCATTCCAAAGCACTTACTTGTTGAACACCTTCTCCTCCAACATCCCGTAGCTGATGAATACCAGGAACGCTGCCAATCTTATCTACTTCATCCAGAAAAACAATTCCTGCAGTTACAGAAAATAGGCTTAAGGAAGGACCCACTTTAAGAGAAGCAAAAACTTTCATAATGTTCTTCCTGTAAGACAGCAAAAGTCTATTCTATTTCCACACTGTCAATTGCAACAGTGTGTGCAAGCTCAGCCAGCTATGGATAAGAACAAATGCTACAAGATAAGCTTAGAGCTCTCCTCAGGTTTGTAATTTCTGATTCAATGTGTTAAAACTCAGGAATATAAATTACAGAAATACTGATGACTTCAAAGTTGAAAGCATTCAGATGCTATAAATAGTTTATGGATAAAGCTCAGGAAGCACACTGTTGAAGTTTTTACCTTGCTGAGCTTTTTCTACATTGTAATTGGCATCTTGCAGGAGTTTTGCAATGACAGATTCAATGTCTTCACCAACATAGCCCGCTTGAGTCAAGGTAGTACAATCACAAATGGCAAAAGGGACATCCAGGCATTTAGCTAGAGTCTGAGCCAGCAAGGTTTTACCTGATAAAACAAAAACTCTGTGTTATAAATTCCATGCATTTCTTTAGAGTACACAACCCCAGATATTTACCACAGGGTCATCATTATCTTATTTGACATTTTGAATGGTCATAAATTTGTATCAGGATATTTTCCATAAACAGTGGTTTTCACATTGCCAAGCTGTATTTCTGAATTAGACTAACAGCACACATTTGAGGCTGCTTGAAATGCATACAGTATCACAAATGTCACACAATATAAAAACCAAAATACAGGTACTTGCATAGATTAAAGATCAAATAAATCAGTAGTCCTTTGCAGACACTCAGGGTGCAGTGCAAAGTCCAATTGCTCCTGCTTTGAAGTTGAGGAGAAACAGAATTAATATAGTACTTAGTGAATGTTCTCCAAAATAGTCTGAGAAAATGTTTGTCCCTTCAGTGCAAACACTCTGCTTTCAAGCACACAAATACAACTTCTCTTCAAACCCCCACCCCTCATAACTGATCTGCCCCAGATGTGAAACAACACTAACTGCAGCACTTTGACTTGCTGTCTAAAGCACAGAAACTTTAAATGTGTCTTGCTTCCGCTTAGAAGAGCTTGCAGCTTTTAATCAGTTAGCAGACAATATAGGCACTTGAAAAAAAGAAAACACATGACCAGACCTCCTTCCTTTACACGGCCATTTAGCTCAGCTTGTTACCATGGCACGAAAGCACAAAAATCCCAGTTTGGAATTCAGTTTAGCTTTTTATACACCAAACTGGAATAATCACAGAAGAGGGAAGTATCGCTCAATAGCAATCAATTCTAAGAAAAACCTGATGCCTATAAAACTCATGCAGCTCTATACCTGATCCAGTTGGTCCAAGCAGCAAAATATTACTTTTTTCAAGTTTTATGTCATCATTGGATGAATCCAGTACTTCTCCTCCCCGTTTTTCCTGAGGTATCTGCTGGTTCATTTGTTGCTGCATCGATGCTCCTAAAGCATTCCCATGTGGACTGATTCCAGCGATTTGCAGTAGCTCTGGAGAGAACAATAACAGCACTGTTTGAGCACTGACAAGTTCTGCCATTATCTTAAACACACAGTCAAAGCTTGATTCTTTCATTTTGGTCTGCAAATCTAAAATTCTATCTGTAGGGATGCTTACAGACAAGATTGTAACAGACACAAGGCACAATTATGACAAAAACAAAAGTTCCAATCCTATTTTTGAACAAGCATATATGAAAATAATTTCCAATGGTACAGTGGATTATTGTAAAATAGTCCCTATTAATTATCTCATTTTGACTGTAATATTTTTTTAACACATGAGAAGAAATAAACCCAAAGTGTTAATCTCTGATGAAAGAACACAAGAAATGGTACCTAACAATTACAAAAGCAATGCACATGTCTACTCTCAAGATTTTAAAGGCTTGTCTCAGTTCAGAGTTGTTACAAGTTTTGTCCTTACATGGGGATATGGAGCTGGATTTTCCTTCTTTTCAGAGCCCTAGTTTCAATTCATTCGTAGTGCTAAATTTTGAGGGCTAAGAGAATTGGTTTGATGTGTAACTGGGATTGAAAATTAATCTATACCAGACTAAGGAAGAAGTTCAATAGTCAGTGAGAGAGGAGGACTGAAAATAAACACAACTGATATCACCCAGACAAAAAAAGGTATTCTGAGGTTCAAGGTGACAGTGTCTTTTAAGAGTACAAATACTCCGCAGAAAACAGATGCATAACTTCCTTTATTATCTCCCTCACATCATATTCTGCATGGCATTACTAACAACACTTCCAATCTAAGATTAAAAACAAAAATTCAATTTCTCTTGGTCTACTCAGAATAATTCCAAGGAAATTATTGAACCAACTTCATAAAAGATATTTTACCAATTTATTGCTTTGTACTCAGAACTAAGAGTTAAATCCTAGTCACCGATGCCATCAATTAAATTTACTTACAGAAGAAAAAACAAACAGAATTTTCACCAGCATTTCAGGCTAGTGGTCAATGGAGTCTATTCTACACCCCATCAAGAGTACATATTGCAGAGGAGGCCACGAGGAGAGAGTTCACTTACTTGTAAATCTGTACTCATCCTCCCGTCTTCTGATTTCTAATTCTAAGAGAGAGGATGAAAACAGTAGTAAAAAATAAGTTTATAAAAACTTATCAATTCTCTACCTCTTGCCCTCTTCTGAATACATCTCAGCAATGTGTATGAATTTCTAACTAGAGCTCCTCATGTGAATTAGTTTTTATTGCTGTCAAAATTAATCCCAAACCCCATTTACATGCTTTCAAAATGACAGCAAGCTTTTTACCGTTTAAAAGAGTAACAGACCAGATTGCCATTTAAAAGCCAAATACTTATAGAAAGGGGCATAAAAGCTACAATATAACTTTGTTTTGAAAAGGCTTCATTAAACACTCCTATTGAGTGTTACAATGCAAGAGCACACATTTCAAAGCAGTGTCCATTACAAATGTTTACTGCCAATCTCTCTGGCTGCGCACAGTTTCCTGGAAAGGATCAGGAACTTCTCTGTGCCAGGTACACAACTGCTCTCTAACCATTACCACAACACTGCTCCTAATGTTTCCCCCTCAGTTAAAAACCTTCTTTACAAAGAAGATTTTTTTGCTCAGTGTAGTATCTACTGCAAGAAAGAACAAAAAAACCTTTCAAAACAACATTTAAAAACCAGAGTACACTTTGAATCAGACAGTAACTTAATCTTATTTCTAAAAATAAATCAGATCAACATAGCTCCACACTTACTCAGTGGCAAAAGTACTGCCAAGAGTAACTCCATCTACACCTGCTAGATATGGAACAATACTATGGTGACCAAGAGACACCGTCAACAAGTGAGCTTAGAAAGCTAACAATTTGTGAGACCCACTATGCAATTTAGCCTTCATGATCTGCACTGTTGCTTGCAGGTTTACTATTAAACAATAAATGAGATTAGGAAGGAAAGTTTAGGAGGCTCACATAAAAGTTAAACACCTACTAAAGTGCATCAGTAGCAAAAGCTAACCATGTAATGAGACAAACAATACCCTGTCATCACAAACCTTCTGGATTGCTTTTAAACCACAGAAGTCTTAAAAAATAAATTTCATAGAAATTACTTTAGCTCATTCCAATTACAGAACAAGATAATGCTAAAGTAAAACCTTTCTCAGGTTGAAATCAGAGCCTTGAAATGGTAAGTTTTGACAGGCAAACACCAACCAGCATACGAACCTCTTGGTGTTAGAGAAGTCTGCTTTTCAACTTCTGCCTGCTGTCTCAAGTTAGCTGGGATATTATTGTAGATTCTCTTGTAATGATTGTAGACAGCAACTGAAAGCACCTTCTTGGCAAAACACTGACCAACAACATATTTGTCGAGGTAGTTATAAATCTGAAAAAAAAGTAACTCCATGTCAGTAACTGCAGCAAAGCAGCAAGAAGAGAAGGTTGACCAAAGATGGACTTTGGTCTACATCGACCACTGCAAAACTATGAAACAGAAACCCAACATCTAAAATTCAAAATACATTCTTGACAAGCTTACATAAGACCAGTCATCTTGTGTGTATCTGTTTATCCCTATCAATATTTAAACCCATTGTTCTTTTCACCCAAACTTGTAAGAGGAACAGAAATGACAAGAATGTTCCATGTCTTGCAAGTCCTTATCTAGGAGCTATACAGAGCTTCAGAAACCATTACTGTCCACCAGGAATTAAGAAACACAGTAAGTTCCCTCCTTATGTGGGAGAGGTAAACTTAGGATGGATCGTCATCAAAAGTTGACCAAGCCCAGTTCTCACACAGAAACAGTGCAAATAAAAGGCTCTGCAGCTCCAGAAAGAAGCTCATAATAAATATTAGGCTGCAGAATATGAAGTTATAGGAAGACAAAGATACTACATTTGGTGAAAGCTAAAGTCACCCTCAGAGTCACAAGGAGATGATGAAGGCACTGGATTTCAGCCACAAGACAAAGACAGAGGAAAATAAACTCAGCTGATTTTATTTGAACTAGTCGCTCCCTGTATCGGTGCTATACTGGGTCACGTAGCTCTCAAAGGTCTAATCTTGAGCTAATCCTCTTCCTTGTTTGTTACTCTGTCACAGTGGAGCATTATATACACCTGATGCAGACCAAGCAGTAAAGCATTTCATCCTGTTCTAACACAAGAAAGTCCTGGAGTGGAATTGAGATCTGTACCTTCTTCGGTGGAGGTGGCGGCTTCTGCTGGAATGCCAATTTCACAGCTTCTGCTGCTGATTCAGGCTCCTTAATGATGCTCTTTTTTGTGTCTGCCTCTGACAGTACCACAAAGAAATGGTGACACTTCTCACACTTCACAAAACGGGTGGAAGCTGAAGAAAAGGTAGAACAGAAGTTTAAGAGGAATTGCTAAAGCTGTGCTCACGTGCAAGTCTGTTATACACAGGACAAGCACCCGTAAGGCAGCACAGCCACCTCTGTGTTTACACAACACCTCTCCTTCATTCATCTTAGCAGCTTTCATAGAAAGTATCAGACTATGAAATAGGACACACAGGATACAGTTTGCCCAAAAGGCTTCAGTGCAGAGCAATCAGGCAACAAATGAAAAAACAAAAATCTCTTTCAGTAGTACTACACTTGAAAGAGGAAAGTTTGTATCTCAGAGGAATGCAAAGTTAATGAGGGCTTCTAACTGTGCAGGAATCTCAAACCAGCAGAAAAGCCCCCTGTGGTTAGAGATAGATGAGTTTGAAGCGAAGGGATGCAAAATACAATCACAAAGACAGGATGCAGCAGGTTCAGGAAAAGACAGCTGTAGCAGGTCCTGGTCACTGCATCCCGCCGGCTGTGGAACACCATGGAACATAGTTGAGTCAACTAAGCCAAGGGCACCGAGCACAGCAGGGTCACACAAAGGGCTCATCCCAACAAGAGGTAGCTGTGGTATGCAACAAATGATCAGGACTTTGATGTTTTTCAAGTTCTTTTGCTTATTTATTTTTACTGTACAGAACAGAACAAGTTTCTTTCAAATGCCAAAACCCAAACCCTCCCGCTGCTGGCTTTGTGAACTGTCTCAAGAAACTGTTGTCTGCAAACCAGATAGCAAAGTCCAATTCAAAATAGATCTTCTCTGACTATATTACTATGCTATTAAATACAACTAACGTGCAACAGGACTGATCACAGAATTGGGAAGAACTTTAAAGATCATTTAGTCCCAACCCCTCTGTCACAGGCAGGGACACAGCCTGCACAAAGCCTCATCCAGGATTTAAATATATTAGTATATATATTAAATTAAAAGCAAAGTAAATGTAGAAAAATAAAACTACGATAAACTTCATCACCAAAACTTCTGAAATCACAGAAAGCTTTTATAGAATGGATTGAACACTACAGTATCAACTGACTTCAGCAACAACCTCTAGCAACAAACAAGCTGTGTATTTATAACTCCTTGTTGCATCCCATAGCACTTGCATCAGCGAAAGAGGAGTGGGTGTTTGAATATTACACACACCTTGTGAGTAGCTAAGACCAGCAAATTAAGAATGTAGTACATAACTCTGTGACCATGACAGCTTTATTAACTCTACTCCAAAGAAAATTTGTGCAACAGCTGGAAAGTTCTCCTGGCAGCCTTCCAAATTACTATTATCCGCCTGATGGGAACATGATGGAGCAGCACTTGCATGCATGCTTCTTACATAACTCTCCTTCAACAACAATATTGTAGGGGAAAAACCTCAACCTTTCTCCCAGCAATCACTCAAACCATCTCTGAGGTTCTTCATGCCATGTGGCTGCCAGTCTTCCTTGTGCATTTCTACTACTCAGCTTTATTTGGATGGAGTCATCATGAGAATACTTGTATCTTTTATAGATACATGGAAATGGATAAAAGAAATAGAAAACAAAGAGCTGGATATAAGAATGTTTGCTTCTGCCCTCCCATGGTGAGGTCATATGGACTATTTTGTCCAGTTCCAGCCTCCCTAGTTCAGGAGTGACAGGGAATTGCTAGAGTCCAGCAGAAGCTATGAAGATGCTGAGGGGATCGGAGCATCTCTGTGAAAAGGAAAGGCTAAGAGACCTGGGGCTGTTTAGCTGGAGAAGATCAGCCTGAGAGAGCATCTTCTTAATGCCAATCAATAGCTAAAGGAGCAGGGGGGAGGAAGAGGATGTGATCACTCTTTCCCTAGTGCCCAGGGACAGGACAAGGGGCAGTGAGCAAAAACCAGAACCCAGGATATTCCATATGAACATGAGAAATAATGTGACAGTGCTGGAGCCCTGGAGCAGGCAGGCCAGAGAATTTGCAGAGTCCATCTTTGGAGAGATTCCAAACCCAGTTGGTCATTGTGATCCTGGGCAACCTTCTCTGGATGACCCTGCTTTAGCAGGGAGTTTGGCCTAGATCTCCAGGGGTCCCTTCCAACCCCACCAATGTTGGGATTCTGTGATTCTGCAATATTATTGTGCATTTAAAAAAAACATATTTCAGTGGAAAAAATATTGTGCAGAGTACATTTTTATCAGTAACTCCAAGCAGCACAGAGGAAGTCAATTACACATTCCTAATTCTCAGCAGAACCAATAGGGTTTGTGGTTAGAGAGAAACTTTGATGTATGGAGTGCCTTGGAGAGGAGACCATTATCAAAACACAGCTGTGAAACTGGACAGCTTTTATGATCTACACAGCAATGTGGAAAAAAAAAAGGATCATTATGAGTTTTAACAGAACAAAAGGAAAAAAGTTTGCTCTGAAAAGCGAGGAAACCCAGTTTAAGTACTGTCATCTCTCTAAAATGGCAACTTTGCAATTCTTAAATGCTGGCATGTTTTTTTATGTTCTTTTAGCACTACATAAAAGCACAGCAAAGAGCCTTCATGCCAAACTACCTCACTGTCATTAAGACCTCTGCAAATATTTATTGTGTGTCACAATGCAGGTTAAGAATTGGTTTTGATTCAGGCATTTGCAGAGAGGTCTCTACTGTCCCTAGGAGCTGACCTTGCAATGTGAAAGGCTGAGTTTGTACAACACATACAGGAAGCCAAAACAACTCCAAGATTAATCTTAAAAACACTTGCAGGGTTGAGATAATGGGCTACTACTAAATTACTTTAAGGTGAAAAGACATCGGAAAAATGAGCAGGGTAGCTTCTTGCTTATTAAACATGTACAGTGGCAGGGAGATCTTGCTAGGAAGGATGGAGTCAACCTGATGGCATCAGGTTAAGACAAAGCAACTCCTGGATAAGACTTATGTCAATCAGCTTTGCAGCTATTGGATTTCACTCCACATCTGAAGCTCACATCTTATTTCACTGATCACAAACCTCTCCCTTCCTTACAGAAGCTCACAACTGAAAATCATACAGGAACTGCTGAGAAATTGTGTCACAGCAAAATTCCTTTGTGTTTGTGTCATATTCTTCCTTAATTGTTAATTACTGGAAAACCATCACCAAGCAAATCCTTGTACAAGATTTGCAGATACAAACTCAAGCCCTGTTAATAACAAACTCCACAGGAAAACCAGTCTGCCACACTGCCACTCAATGGCAATTAATTTGCTAGTAAATGCAGCTTTTATTCAGTATTTTGTTGCCCTATTTCTCTCAAAATGACTGAAAATCCCATTATTTAAAAACTGAAACAAATGATAATTGCATGTTTTACTTTGCCTCTAGATGTTTACTTAGGGCTCTGCAGTTCAGCAGCTTAAACAACTCATCATTTTTCCCAATGAAGCAACATTGAAGGCTTCTATGAAAAAAATCAAGTTATGGTATGCTTAATGTAACCTGCAATCTGTTCATTTGGGGTAGAAGAGATTTTTCCTTTTAAAAAGAAAACACAACTAATAATTGTCATAATTAAGACTTAGTTCTTTGTTTCCCTATCACTTTTACATTCTGCGTGGCTGGGAAGCAACACGCTCAAATTAACAGATTAAACCAGAAAGACACAGGTCCAAAGAAAAATTGACCATGACTCAAGAATTTCTGAGAAATCAAAGTCATTGCAATCTCTGATTTAATTTTGAGTTACCAATTAAGAGGAAACTGAAAACAGCTGTTTTCAAGATGAATAAAAGTCACTAAATCACACTTCTGCCCTCTTGGGATACACAGCAATTGTTTTACTCTGGAGCAATGATTAAGTGGTATTTCCAGAATAAAGCACAAATTCCAGTATTAAGAAGCAAATACATCAGTGAAGTGACAGTTTCAAAATGTCTGTCTAGTCATGAATCATCTGATAAGAAGGTAAATGAGGGTGAAAAGCCTCCTACTGTTTTCAACCACACCTAGGCCAGGGAGAGGCCAAGACAGGATCCTAGTTCTAACAACCTGTACCAGATTTGTCAGCAAACCTTGTTGCCTAGCTGCTTTTTCACGGAAATAAGCTTTTTGTTTGAACAGTAGCTGAGGCCTGATTCCTTTATCTAATAAATATATTGCTGCTATAGGATTCTCTTGGTTCATAATACTCAATCGTTTTTATTACTCTCCATGAGCAGCAGTAACAGCATGTCTGCTCATTCTTCTCACCAGCTGCTCAACAAGTTTAGACTGACCTTGTCTTAAGCTTCTTAGTGCACAAGTCTGATTATGACTTGATACTTCCCTCCCTGAGCCCCATCAGCTAACAATGGGTATTGGCTTTCTGACTTTTTAGACTGGTCTCACTAGCACTGAAATAAGGAGAAATGCCTCTGAGTCTGATACAACCTAAACTGTAATTGGCATTAATTTCAAAATCTCAGACTGGTTTGGGTAAGAAGGGACATTTAAAGGTCATCTTGTCCAACCCCCCTGCAGTCAGCAGGGACGTCTGCAGGTTGCTCAGAACCCCAAACAACCTGACCTGGAATGGTTCCAGGAATGGGTCATGTACCACCTCTCTGGGCAACCTGGGCTAGTGTCTCAGCACTCTAAGGATCATAGGATGTTAGGTGTTGGAAGGGACCCAAAGAGATCATCGAGTCCAACTCCCCTGCCAGAGCAGGGCAATACTATTTAACACAGATCACAGAGGAACACATCCAGACAGGCCTTGAAAATCTCCAGAGAAGGAGACTCCACGACCTCTTGACAGAACAAATTTCTTCCTTCTATCTATCCTAAATCTCCCTCTTTTTGCTTAAATTCATCATCCCTTGTCATGCTGCAACAGTGCCTGCTCAAATGTCTGTCCCTATCTTTCCAAATGACCCCTTTAAAGTATCAAAAGGCCACAAGGTCTTCCTTGAAGCCCTCCCTTCTCCAGACTGAACGCCAGTTCTCTCAGTCTGGCCTCACGACAGAGAGCTTCCAGCCCTCTCATCATTGATGCGGCTGCCTCTGGCCCCACTCCAGCAGGTTCATTGTCTCTCCTGTACTGACGACTCCAGAGCTGGACCCAGCACTGCAGCTGGGGTCTCAGCAGAAGGACAGAATGCCCTCCCTTGACCTGCTGCCCATGCTGCTGGGAATGCATTCTAGGACATGGTTGGCCTCCAGGCTGTAAGTGCACATTGCCAGCTCACATCCAGCTTTTCATCCTTCAGCACCCCCAAGGCCTTCTCTCCAGGGTTACTCTTAATCTTTTCATCCTCCAGCCTGTATAGATACCAAGGACTGCCCTGACTCAGGTGCAAGACCTTGCAATTGGCCTTGCTGAACCTCATAATGTTCACATATGTCCATTTCTCATGACTGCCCATGCCTCTCTCAATGACATCTCGTCCCTCAGGAGTGTCAAACACACCAATCTGCTTGGTGTCATCTGCGAACTTACTGAGGGTGCACTCCATCCCACTACGTTACTGATGAAGATTAAACAGCACTAATCCCAGTGTAGACCCCTGAGGGCAGCACTTTGGACTGCACATCCAAAAGAGTAGCTTCTGCTGCTGGTCACCAGGTGTCTTGACACACTTTGCATATCCTATTTGGATTTTGGGAATGTATTAAGGAATCTGACTTTGCCATGGAAGACTAAGTAAGCCACCTGTCATATACCAATTCCTCTGCTGTATAAGCTCTTTAGTTATAGTACAGGCAGGATTAATGTTTTGTTATACAGTAGACAAAGGACAGACATCACAAAAATATATATAAGCATGCATATTAATTACTATCAGTAGGTATAATGTTTTGGGTTTTTTTGTTTGATTTTGTTTTTTTTAAATTCCAGCATCCTTGGCACTGCATAAAACACAATGAACTACTTCACAACTGCATATTGACAGTCGTGGTCCAAATTCCAATACCATATCCTCCTGCTCCACCACACAGTAAACCAGACAAACATCTCAACAGATAATGCATGCTTACACCAACATGGCCAAACTAAATGTAAATGTTTTGATGCTGTATTAATTAGGTATGCTAAAACACACATCTGTGTCCATTTAAAGAAAAGAAAGCATTCAATAAAACTTACACACAAAGGTCTCCACGTGCGTGCACAAGTCACCACACTTCGGGCAGCGTAGCTGGTTCCCTCCTTTCCCAGAGCTTCCAGAGCTTGATTTTTTACCACCTCCTTCACCTACAGACTTCTAAAAAGAGATTTCCAGACAATTAGCCCCAAACAATGGAGCCCATACGTCAGGCATTTAGCAGTGCTTATGGAATCCTGCCACGTCAATATTGCAATAGCTGAACAACAAAAACTACTGGCAAGGCTTCTCAAAGGCTTTGAAAAAGTTAGAAAAACAGGATATAAATATTTTTATGAATGTATGAATCTGCATTTCCCAACTCTACCCATTTGGAATGCCTATGGAAGAGGTGTTCCATAAACATTAGTACTGCTCGACTGGGACTAGAACAGTAGCAAGCTAAAATGCATTGAGAATGTTTTAATCTATTTCAAAATAATTTATTTTAACTCCAGAGAAGAAAATAAATCAGAGAACAATTTCATGATCACAACTGTGTTGAGTTTAAAGGTTGCTGAAGCTACAACTCTCATGTCCTTGACAGATGTAACTCTGCTACATGCAGCTGGCTGTAGGGTACACAGGGCCTATAAAACAAGCATCTTAAAAACTGCTTGGAAATATTTTATCTTTTACTTCTAAGGCAGAGCTCCCTGACAGAGATCTACTTGTCTTTCTTCATGCTACCCTGCTTAGTGATGTTAAAGGTTAGCATTATTTAAATCTATAGCTGTTCTACACCTTTGTACTTCAATAACAACAACTATTTTAGGAAACAGCAAAGATATCTCTTCCCTTTTCAAAGGCAGTTCCTCCTTCTTTTTAAACCTTGTTCAGCTATTAATTTCTCCTTACAATCCTTCTGAAAACTTTTTACCTTCCTTCTTTTTTTTAAAGAAGCTGAACCCTCAGAACATACCTGTGTCACCTGGACAGTTCCTCTGATGTCATAACACATCATACTAGGACAAGGTTTTTGGCTGTGAACTCTCTCAAAATCTTATTTGCTGACTAAAGAGCACTTTTATCCTCAGGTAATAATTTATCTGAAGAAGCTGTTTATTAACTACAATTACAGAGAGCCTAAGATGAAAATAGATTACTGTTTACTAACAATAAAGTATGACTCTTCTCACAAACTTGTCTTGCTTATTACAGCTGCAGAATCAGTGCTGAAACAAACATTTTAAAACGTAGTTGGAACTCTAAACAGCCCACTTGGGAGAAGCAGGCTTTTGAAAAACAGTTCTGATTGCTGTTTTTCCCTAAGATCCTCAAGCCCATGATGGATTGATAAGATTCTACAGTCTTCAAGTGCTCCTTTACACTAAGCAAAGAGCTATAAAACTGGGAAAGGCATTATGGGATGTTTATAAGTTTTGTCTTTTACTAAATTCACTGTTTTCTCTTCACTGCCACTTGTAGAAATTTGAAGGATCAGAAACAGCCACAGTTAGCAACAGATTTCAAGGTGGTTAATTTTAACTAAGACAAAAAAAATCACTAAAAGCATTTGAGAAATTATTCTATAAAAACTATTGAAAAAACCTCATGTGTGGAGATTACCTTGCTTCCATCTCCAGAACCCTCCTTGCTTGCACCATCCTTGGAAGCAAAGTAGGCTGGTGTTTCCGAAAAGTTTCTAAGAGGAATTCGTCGCAGGGAACAAGTTTCAAAAGTCCCAAGTTTTCCTAAAACAGGGATGCGTGTACGACCACAAGAAATACCTAAAACAAACCCATGAAAACGTGAAACTTAAACATTAAAAGTACTCTAGTTCTACTGCCAAAGCTACCAATCCCCAGAATTTATTTACATTTATTTACAGCTCTAAGGTTTCAGTAACAGAACTTAACTCTGAATACCCAAGTTTCAGTTATCCAACAGAAATTCTCTTCATCACTATAACGTTTATCTCACAAAAGCTGCCTGAATTGTCCAGAAGTGACCCAAAAGTAATTCCAGGTCTTCTGACATCAGACAATCAAGAGTCCCATTGTACCATGAAACAGAGAACATCTCAGTTATGAAACAGATTGTCAGAATAAATAAATAGAACCAACATCCAGCAGTTATTGTAAAACAACTCAGCCCACAAAGTGCAAAAGAAAACTTTGAAATGTCTCCTTGTTACGCAAAAATCAACCAAGAATCTCAGTCACAGACAGCACATCTGCACCTGGCTTTCCCCTATGAACTCCACTCAAAATCACTCTCCAAAGATTTTAGGAACTGCTTGACAAATGTCATCCTGAGAAAAACTGAAAGATAGTGTCCTGTCTGACAAGTACTGACAGACACACAAATGCAGTCTGATCTTAACTCTGCTGAAATAGCTTATTGCTAACAGGACCAAATCCTCCCTGAGAAACTAACTAGTCTCTTCCTCCTCTTGCAACAGCGGGTAGGATTATATTTCACGACTAGGTATGATGTGAATCAACGTGTCATGCTGGTGATTTCAACATCTCTCACCTCTCTCATTTAAAGTGGCAAATTTCTCATGTGCTCTCTGGTTTTGAGAATTCTAACTTACAGACAGAATAGCTGTATCAGAAAATTTTTAATTGTGATTGTTGCTATACCACATGAGTTTACTGTTACAGATGAAACAATCCTACAGAAAACTTCAAAACACTCCTACAAATGGAACAAAAACAGCAAGAATGGCAAGAGAAATAAAGTTCATTTGCTTAGAATGAGGTAACGATGACGAGGAGCTGGAATCTTAGTTGAGAGAAAATTCACCTTGCTACTGTAACAGGAGAACAGAAGAAATTTACAAGGAAAAATCTCTCAGGCTTCTACGAAGTCACAACCAAGACAAGAGAATCAAATTTTATTGACTTATACGCTGCTTAAGATTCCTGGATTTGAAGATGATCTGCAGTTACTTTTAACACAACTAAAACTGTCATCTTAAAAAAAGCAAACTACGATAGCATTATTCTGTCTGTAAACATGAGGGAGAAACAATGATCAACGTGCTTTCCAATTTTAAATCCCTCTGCTGTGTGCCACCGCAGCACAGCAAAACACTCGATTCCACAGGATAAACCATGGAAATACCACAGTAAACAAAAATACTGGCTCACTTTCACAAGCAGTTGTGTTGCCAACTGAATCTGCAGAGAACTCTGATGACTACGTGCACCAAGTGCATTCATCAGCAGGGAATAAGCTGTGGTGAGCATTTACAGCGCAATAGCTTTTCTGCATTAATTCCATGTTTTCAGGGCTTGCCCATCACAGACAGTTCCTTCACCGACACTTGGTTTATCACTTCTAAAGGGAACTGAGAAAAGACTCCTTTACAAAGATCAAAACCCAAATCACCTGGTCAAACCCTGAAGTCACACACCTTTCCTACAACACGGGGACATTTGGCCCATGGATGAAGGATGAAGCACTAATAGAGAAACATGTTACCACGAAGTACTAAACATGGTGAAAGATCACCAATTATAATTTGGAAAGTCCCTGCAATACTGAAAATGCCACAAAAACTCTATATTGTGTGAACTGTGAAACTACCACAGTGTCAAGTCCTGAGCCTCTAAGTGCCACATTATCAACTGTGCCCATGTGCTGACCAGAAATACTGCAGCTGTGAGGCTTCACCTTCAAAACTTGACTGGGCACTGGCTGAGGCCAGTGAGCAGCATTGCACTGGCACAGGAACACTTCTGTTGCTGTCAGATTTACTCTTAGCCTGCCAACCTTTGGGGAACGTTAAACGCACCCTGCTACACGTGATGAAATCTAAGTGGTGTAGAAAGGCTAAACTAGGGGAAAACAATATTGTCCTACTGTTGCATCAGCTCATGGCTAAACATAATGCTTGTTCTTGCACTTATCATGAAGTCTGAGTGGCATAAATATCATTGCACAATTAAAGAATGACACAGTAAAAAAGTTGAGGCTACTACTTTGTTGCATGAATAAACCCGGAGGCAAATTTTCAGGAGAAACCAACATTCTATCTCCAGCCTGGCAGCTTCCCATGCACAATCCTGATATTGGTAAATGCTCAAATACACGGCAGCTGGTCAGCACAGCAGTGTTTGCTCACACAGAGACAGCAGTCAAGGCTTGGGTGGGGTTCTGAAATAGTACAATTAAAGGACACGTATCAAACATGACAATATTGATAGTAGTAATGGTCCTGATCCAGCAACCAGATCAGTGTGTTGAGAAACCATGGGAGGCTTCTTTACAACTTACTAGCCTTTGACACCTGAGGAAAGAAATACTGACTTTGGGGGCAGGCTTCAAATATCTTGGCAAAATCTATTGCCCATGGAAGTTACAGGGAGAGTGTGACAAAAGAAAAGTTTCCTTCCTATCCCACACAACACTTGATTGACTAAACTGATCCATTTGCTCTAAATACTCTCAAGTTTGCAACAACTGCCAATAGTGAGGCCGGTGGCAGAAGACAATCTGCTACAACAAAAATACCCAAAAAACCAGGTAATTTAAGAAAAGAGCTTTCATTGAAAATTGATGTATAAGCAATCTTATTATCACATATCTGTTTCAGTTTTGTTTGCCCTTTTGTACATCCATTTTAAATCTTAGTTCTGACAAAAAAATACAAATGCAAAAAAGGGAAAATCCTGATGTTGATTCAGAATGTTACTACTTGCTTTCAAGTTTGTTTCAGTGGGTTGACACAAGGCCAGACAGGGTGGAGTAGAAAGTACTTATTTCTTTCATCACAGGTGACATCAGACATGGAAATGCAAAGTCAACTGTAACTGGTTAGCTCACCTCATGTAGGTAATTAATCACCTCAGACTGGTCAGGCTGTCGCTGAGGACACAATTATTCAAAACCCTGCTGCAAATGTGGCAGCAGGAGATTAGCAGAGTTTGGAGGTGGTCTGCCTTTCACCAAAAGCAGCGTATGGTATGTCAACTCTTAGTACCCTCACAATCACCAGGAAAAGGACAAAAGCATTAAAAAGTAACAGCTTCCCTCGAGGTAAGTGGTTTGCCGAGCCTTACTTTTCTACAAGTTTGGAACCAGTTGCTTTTTTGCTAACTGAGCAAGTCTTCATGACAAATATTTCAGGCAAAGAGGTTGTAAACAAGGCAGGAGTTTAATCAATGTGCAGATTAGGCTCATTTAGTAGGTCTACAGGGTAACGCACACCGCACAACTGCTGCTGAAAATCACTCCCATTGAAATAAACTCTGTTCTGCATTACATTTCCCAAAAGATATTCCAGTGCGGGCTAATTTTCCAGTACTTCACACCATGTCATACCGTCTCCTCACATCCCTCCAGGGTGACACTAACAGAAGATTAATAGAGAAAAGAAAAATAAAAGACCGAAACAGCCACCCTTGCCGAAACCGAAGCCCTTATCGCAACGCTGCAGCACGGAACAACCCAGGCTGCGTCTCCCGGCCCCAAGGAGTAAGGCTACTCCCAACTAACACCGCTCAGGTGGCGACCCCGCGGGCCCCACTCCCAGGCCCCCCAAGTGGAGCGGGGCTGGAAGGGCGCAGAGAGCTGACAACCGGCTGGCGGCAGCAGGGAACGCGATTTGCCCTCAAAGAGGCGGCAGCGATAGTGGAAGGGGCCACCGCACTCCGGCCCAGTCAGGGCCTCAGAGGGCCCAGCCCTGCCGGGGAGCAGCGTCAGGCCGGGCCGCGGCAAGGGGAGAGGACGGCGGTTACCTCTCCGCGCAGAGGGCAGCGTGGAGCCCAGCAGGCGGGCAGCGGCGGCGCAGCTGTGGCAGGCAGACATGATGCTACCGCGGGCCCAGCCCGCTCCCCCCGCCACCGACTAGGCCTCGCTGAGGGCCCCACCCGCGCCGTAAACACCCCCTCCCACGCCCGGAGCCGCCTCCGTGACGCCAGTGCGCTGCCGCATGGCATCATCACGCACACTCTACGGACTACTGCTCCCAGCAGGCACCTTGCGGGACGCCGAGCCCGCCACCCTGCGGCAGCAGCGCGGGCCATCATGGGAAGCATAGTCCAAGGGCTGAGGAGAGGGCCGCCCATCCGCCGCATTGCATCATGGGAAATGTAGTCGGGCTAGCTACGGCCCCACAGGGGCTCGCGGCCTCCTCAAGAGATACTTCAACTCATAAACCTAGAGAATCATTTGGGTTGGAAAAGACCTTTATGATCAAAGCATTCTCTGACTCTACCAAATCTGGTGCTAAACCATGTCCCTCAGCACCACATCCCTGTCTCTTCTAAACACCAGTGTCATCTACAGAGGTATTTCAGGAGATTCTTGTCTTTTAGTTCTGCATCCTAAATACGAGAATATTTCCTTTACATCCCAGAAACTATGTTGCAGGATTGTTGTTTTTTAATCCTTTTGTGGAAAATAAAACCCAAACAGCAGCTGTAAACTTTTAAGCAAAATAAAGCAACTTTGGGAGAAGATAAAATGCTCTTCACAGAGTGATTTGCCATTGGAATGGGCTGCCCAGGGAGGCAGTGGAGTTGCTGGTGCTGGAGGTGTTCAAGAAAAGACTGGATGGGACATTTAGTGCTGTGGTCTAGTTGACTGGACAGGGCTGGGTGCTAGGTTGGACTGGATAATTTTGGAGATCTCTTCCAACCTGGTTGATTCTATGATTCTATGTCATGTGTCATGGGGTGATCTTCTGCCTGGGAACATTATGCATAAACCTACACATACATTATCATCTAATCAAACCTGTCCTTTAGATGTATCTAGGTAAGTTCAACACTTCATAAAAAGGGTTGTCAAGCCCTGAAACAGGCTGCCCAGGAAAGCGGTGGAGTCACCACTGCTGGAGAAATTTAAAAGCCACGTAGATGTGGTGCTGAGTAACACGGTTTAGCATGGACATGGCCATGCTATGTTTGTAGCTGCACTTGATCACACTTAAGGTCTTCTCCAACCTAAATAATTTCATGAATCAACTCCTATTTATCACATACCAATTAAATGAAACTAATTGCTCCCAACCAGTCTGAGGAATGACTCAGAGACAGGAGCACATCAGCTGTTACTCTCCTCAGTTATCCTGAGCTGCCCCTTCAGCAAACACCAGCAGACCACACTCACAACAGGCAACACAGACTGCGCTGCTTGGCTGCATGCAGCAGGAGTGTTGAACAGCAGTTTTAACGTCTGACAAACTCTTTTAAAATACAGGTTTATCGTCACCACCTACAACCTGACAGCTGCCAATCTGATTTTAATATGCATTTAAAACACCACCGCGTTTCCTCTCAGGAGCTTTCTGAGGGAGTCAGGCAGGAATGGCAGGTTAGGCCAAGGGACAGACTGACATGTGTTGGTTAAAGCAGTTTTCCTTGTGATCACACTTCCTGAAACCACAGAGGGCAAGATGGTGACACCTACAGTGGGTACTGGTTGCATACTCGTTTATCCCCTGGTTTACAGCACATCTGGAACACTCACAGCAACACACTGCGATCTCAGCTTGCTCCTATCAGCTGCCCCTTAAACTTGGTGTACTGAAAATAAACCAGTAAAATGCTACTCATGAAAGAGCATCTGAATGCTTTTCCCTGCTCAGCACTTTAACTGCAGCCATTTCTCTATGTACAAAAGGCAAGCTGTACTATTACACCTTCTATGTGACCTTACGTAACTCGTTTTAGCATAGCCTTGAATTCAGCCTTTTAAAAGATTGGATTTGATTATCTTATTTTCCAGCCTAAACAATTCCATGATGAAACCATCCGAGATTAACAGAGTTGGAAAAAGCCTCCTCTATTTAAAGTCAGGTCGTGAGCTGAGTACCGACGTTTCACTCACCAGTACATCACTTGAGATTTATCCTATCTACCAAAACTATGATGCTCTCTCCCGCTGGATGTCAGCGGTCGGTCACTGCCACACCTGCGCCAAGCACACTGGAGGGAGAAAGCGGAATAGAGCACTGCCATGCCTTTTTTTTCAGCTTAAACCCCAATTCTATAAAGAACCCGACGAGAGCAGCCACCAGCTGCACTCACGGTCCCATCTGAGGTACGCTAATGGCGGCCGCATCCTCTCACAGCCTGCTGACCAATCACCGCCCCATAAGGAGGACACGTGCCTTTTTTGCCTCGGTAGCAATGGCACCCGAGGCGCTCGCTTCCGCCTCGGCACTAATGGCGGCTGCCCGTCTTCCGCCCCGCCCTCGTCCCTTCTCGCGGTCACGTGGCCGGCGCGGGCGCAGCACCCGGAAGCAGCGTCCGGCAGCGGCTGCCCCGGCTTGGCCGCGCCGGGGGAGGAGGAGAGCGGCAGGTCTTCGTCCTCACTGTCCCCGGGCCGCGCCGAGCAGAGCCGAGCCGAGCCGGTGAGGGCCGCGAAGCGAGAAGGCCTGTATGAGGAGCGCTGTCGCTGTGGGGACAGGCCTATCCCTCTCCTCGGGGCCCCGTACCGGGGAGGGGGCTTTCAGGGGCCGGGTGGTCCCTGAGGAGACTGGAGGGCCTTGGAGCGACTAGTGTGTGTATGTGTGTCCATCAGGCTCCGGTATAGCATTACCCATGGACGAGGCTGTGCCTGAGGGCTCGGGCGGCTGGGAATAGGTATCGGGACGAGGGAAGGTTATCACGACCCCTGAGGGGCCCTGGGCTGAAGGAGACGTGCTTCGGAATCGGTCCTGCAAGGAGCCTAAAGCCCAGCCCTGCGAGCTCTTCTCAGGGGCACTCTCAGGAGAAGGGCTTGCCTCAGCCTCTCCTGTGGGGAGAAGAGGCTAGGATGGGGGTGCTGAATGGGGTTTTGTCTCCCTCTCCCTGCAAAACTGTGGTTGCAGAAAGGGATGCGGAGCAGAGACTGGGGTCGATGGGCAGGCTGGGTGAGGGTTAATGGGAACAGCTCTGGGGATGAGGCAAAGTCGCTGCTGCTGTGTTCCAGTTATCCATAATTCTCTGCTGCATCTGTTTGGCTTCCATAAAGCACCCATAGCTCTGACATCTCCTCTGCATGTCCTGGTGTTTGCCTGCAGACTCCATCGGCCCTTGGTGCTGGTGTTGCTGATTCAGGACTCTGGCCCGTGGGAGTGGGTGCTGCGTTGCTAGTGCAGTGGGAGAGCGTCTGCGCAGCAGCCCTGGCTCGCACAGGCATGGCACGGGGGACACGGCAGTTTCTGTCCATCTAATGCACTCTGACAGGGGTTTCCTTTCCAGTGGCAGGATCAAAGTTTTACTAGCTCAATAACGAGCAAAAAATTAGCACTAATGCAGTGGGGGTAGCTCAAAAGCAGAATAATATCAAGTGCTCTGAACACATCCATAGGTGATTCTTCTTTTATAGTGATGATTTTTAAGAGGTTAGATTCTTCAGGTTGTTTGGTTTTGCTAAAAATGGAGGATGGATCATGAACAGCATCAGGTTCTTTGTGCTTTGTGTTTCCTTCAATGGCTGGTTCCTTATTTTGAGTTCACAGTGCGGTTTTTCTGTGGCTGGAAGAAAACACAGTTATTGTTGACTTGAATATTTGTGTGTGCAGATTTAATGCTTCAATAATAAGACTTTGACTTCAGCAAAAACCCCTGTAATTTAAAGAAAAAACTGCTTAGTCTTGCTTTAAAAGAGGGGCAGTCCTTGGGATTGGTGGTCACAGAAGCACCCCCACAAGAAAGCAGCTGGGGGAAATCAACTAGGAAGGAGATGGGAGAAATTAGCCCAAGTGACCAGCAATTTGCTTCCATGAGTAGTATCAGATGAACTGGAAAGCTCACAATTTAAGTTTCAGATGGACACTTAGCCTACTTTGGAGTGAGCTAAGATACACTGACAGGACAGAGTTCATCTGCATCTTGCCATTTCCTTACCTGTCCTAACAATAAACAGCTCTGTGCTACCAAGGGATGTCACAGCCCACAAAAATTAACGGTGCTGAAGGGCTGGGGTGGCAGAAAAAGAGATAATCACAGTAGGAAGGGATTGCCAGCTCTTTATGATAACCCAAATTATTAGTGTGTCTCTTCCTGTGTCTGCACAGTGCCTAGTGTAGTGAGGCCTGACCATGACTTGTTCTTCTTGGCCCTGCTGTAATATGAGACACAAAGAGAATGCTTTGGTTTGAAGCATTTGCTGTAATTTGTTATTCTGGTGTAATTTTGTCACACTGTGGTTTGCTGAAAAGCTTTTTGATAACCGTTTAATGCGTGGTTATGGAAAGGAATTAGACTAAGCTGCTGTTTCTCTAAGGACCCATCTGCCTCTCTTGGACAAGTGGTACAGCTCTGTGCCTGTGCTGCCTTGCAGGCTGCTGGAAGAGATTTTTTTTACCTCCACTGTACCTGCTGCCAGACTGTGACAAAGAGCAGAACAGATGATCAAGCAGCAAAACACAACATTGAAACAATGGCCATGCAGCTGAATTTCCTTCCTCAAACCCTTGTTGAGCAGGAGAGGTGGAAGATGTGTTCTTCCTTGCAGTTTAGAAAGTACTTTCTCTTTTAAAACCTGTGTTCTCTCTGCTTGGAAGTAGGTAAATGAGGACAAAGCAAACAAAGAGTGAAAGATGAGGAAGTTGTAAGGAGCTGTTAATCCATCTGTAACCCAGTAAGCTAGTTAAGCCTGCACACCATCAGCTTTCCTGCAGGGAGGAATGAATTGAACTGACTCGGAACATACCGAGGTTTTGTTTTATGAGGATTTAAAAAGCAAAACCTATTGATTTACACCTGGCAACTGTGAAGTAGCAAGAGCAAAAGTCGCTTTGTTTGACTGTACTTGCTGCTGTGTGTGAATGCATGAAAGTAATCTCCTGAGGCAGTTGGCTTTCAAGGTGAAGCTCTTGAATCTGCCAGTTGCAAAACTGTTTGATACCAGCCATTGTATAAATGGAAGGTGATGGTTTCTTGCTGCTTTAAAATAGTTAAAAGCTAGAGGGTGCTTGAGTGTTTGTTACAGATTAGTGGAGAATTGTAAAACCCTCTCATTGTGCAGCTAGGACATTCTGACTTCAGGGTGGTTTAGTGGCATTTCAGCTCTGAATCAATTTGTTCTGTGTTAATTGGTGTGCTTCAAAGACACCTTTGTTGGTAACTCCTGACAAGAATCCGCTTCTGTATGGATAGAATTAAAACCTCAGTGCTCTTCTGGAAGTTAAGCCTCAGTCAGCTGACAGTCCCAAGGCACTGTGGGACTCCTTTGGGTCAGTCAGACTGAGGTGGGAGAACATGGTCTGAATACTTGGGCAGTAGGTTTGTGAAATAACATGAATGTTGCACAAGCTGCTGAGTGGATGGTGTGACTATTTATTAGATAGAAATTTGGAGTAGTTTAGGAAGTTAAAAACAAACTTGGAAAAGTGCTGTATGTTTTTAGGCCACTTAACAGCCAGCCACACAGTTGTCTTTCTCCACAGCTGTTACATGGGAATGCTGTTACAAAAGCCTCGTCGTTTCATAATAAGGTACAGTACAGCAGTCAGGTGACTGGCCCTTGGGAGAATAATTAAATGGTTTGTGGTGAAAACTGAGGCTAAGTAAACCTGGTGTGACACAGAGGTTGTACAATCAGCTGGTAAGAGCAAACTCACCTTTGCAAATGCCTTGTGCACCGCTTTTGAGCAATGCCTGTGTTAAAGCTGTTGTATTGATTTCTACCTTTGTCTCTTTTTGCAGGCTGACTTAAACTGGGTGTTTTCTAAACACCATGGGAGAGATTAAAGTCTCTCCTGACTACAACTGGTTCAGAAGCACGGTTCCCCTTAAAAAGGTGCGTACAGCTGTGATTGACTTCCAGGTGAAGTGTCTCCTCCTGCTTTGTAGTGGGGAACCTGGCTTATCGCCTCAGTTGTTGTCCATGTGTTGTGTGATTGCAGGAAGTGTGCTCTTGATTTTCACATGCTTCTCAGAGGTCACATCCTCACGTGGTGGTGGGGAACAGAGAGGCTCGCAGTTCTAAGCTATGACAGCAGTGCCTGGAGTCTTAGTGCCTGGAGTCTTGGTGCCAGCCACGCTTGAGAAGACTCGGAGGAAATGGTGTGTGATGGGGACCATTTGTATGGCCTCTTGTGGAGCTGCCTGTGTGCCCTGCACTGAACCAAGGGCAGAACAGCTGGCCCAGCTGCAAGTAATTTCTGCAGTTCCTATCCATTGTCCTCAGACCAAAACAGAGCATCTGAAGGCAGTTCTCATCAGTTGGGCTGCTCACAGGGTTCCTGAGAGTGGAGAGATGCCCTAGCCACAGTGGAGAAGACCAGTTTCTTCCACTCTGGGTCCTGTAGCTGTCATAGAATCGTTTTGTTGGAAAAGGTCTTCAAGATCAAGTTAAACCATTATCTAAGCCAAGTCTGGTGCTAAGCCATGTCCCTTAGCACCACATCTCTGCATCTTTCAAACACTTCTGGGGATAGGGATTCAACCACCTCTTTGGGGAGGCTGTTTCAGTGTTTCAGGACCTTTTCAGTGAAGAAGCTTCTTGAAATGTCCAAACTAAACCTCCCCCGGTGCAATATCTTCTGCTTGATAACACTGTTCAATGTTTTCTCTGTCACTTGGATTTCTCCATCTCCTTTCACTGAAGCTCAGGAGAGTATTTGAGGCATGTAGCACTTCAGCTTCTAGAGTTGCAGTGCATTACTATGAGCAGGTAGTACCTGACCTGGGCCAGCTGTAATGTGTACCTGTGCAGGCAAGGCTTGCTGAGGCTGTGGTTACAGCCTAACTTGCAGCAGCAGCAGCCCAGGCTCATGTCAGAGTGAGGGACAGTCTCACCTTCCCCCCTTACCCCAGCCTGCTGCTCCTGCAAGCATGGTCGCTCGTGTGACCATTCCAGCCAAGCAGTCAGTGACCTGGATAGCTTTTGGTGAATGTGTAGGGTGGTAGTTTCTGGTTCAGTTTTGAGCCAGGCTGCCTTCCAGCTCGTTCAGCTCTCTAATCTGGGTGGCTGTGCAGGCTGCAGGAGCACAGGGTGGTGCTGGCAGCAGAGGCAGGAGCAGCATTACCTCTTTCAACAGCAAACCAGTTGTAGCTGGGCTCTAATTGTGTCCCCAAACAAAAGCTTAAATGTGCCCCGCATTATTTCCACTGCGTAGTGTGTTGCTATCTCTAATAAACTATTCTGGGGAAGGGCTGTAGGATTTTCAGACTTTCTCATTGTTTTTGCCAGTTTGTGTTTTCTGTAAAAGAAAAATCCACTGGCCTGTGTGGACAGCTCTGACTGTCCAGTTGCTCTCTTTCTGGCCAGCAGTAGATCTGCTGAGTCTCTCTGTGCCACACTGTTGCCTGCAAAGCCAGGGGCAGTATTTCAGGAGGAGGGAGGTCGTGTGGGTGCTCTGAGGTGCTGCTTTGCGGGATGCTGTATGGTAAATGGAAGGAGCTGGAGGTTGTGATTACAGCAGAAGGTAGGGTTGCTGCCGTGGGGACTCTGACACTGCAGCTCAGTGCCAGGGGTCAGTGCCTGCAGCTGCTGCTGACTGCTCAGTGTTTTATAAAAGGGACACGTGTAAACTGAAGCTGCTGGTGACCTGGTGACCTTCAGACTAGGGACTACCTGACCCACTTGAGTGGTTCCCAAATAAAATGATGCTATAATGATGAGTATGGGCTATGAAGAAAAGTAGAAATAAATTAGTCCTGGCTTCTGGAGAGAGGAGGGAAAAACCCACCCTAAACAAAAAAAGCAAAAACCCAACCCCCTCCAATTAAAAAAATGTCATTAATCTCTGGAGCAGTCTTCAAGAACACATTTGCTTGTGTTACCCCCCAGGAGTGTAGGTGAAGCACATGCAATACAGAGGAAGGAATGAGCAGCCATCTTTACTGCTAGTGAGCACACATCACTTCTGTCAGATTGGCCTAAGGAGGCAGAGCCAGAGCTATTTGTTTGAAAACAACCTGAGATGCTGTTACTGACAGAGCAGGAAACGCACAACTCCATCACCCTTCCTGGCCCTGTCAGATAGAGGAAGTACAGCACAGAAAAGAACATTTTTAAAGCTGATTCTTCTGCTTTGCCTGTCAGCCCCCATTTGTGTACACCACTGGCTGTGATAAATGTCCTTTTGAAAAGTCCTCACTGGGACACTTTGGCTCTGCTAAACTTGGGGAGTAAGTTCTGCCCCTTGTTTCAGGGCAGTGCAGACTTTACCCTTTATGTAATCTGTAGGCAATCTTGATTTGATTGACTACCATCTAAGCAGTTAACTCAGGGCTTAGCCTTGTCTGGGAATAGGAGTGAACTGATCCAGTGTGTAGCTAGAAAGCAAGTTTTCTAAACTTACTGACTCATCATCTGGATGGATCAAAGGTTGGACCTTATGAGGTCTCTTCCAACCAGATATTTTCTGTGATTTGAGGAAAGAAACGTTCTCTCTGAGCCTTAGTTCCCTAGACATGAACAAACTTTGGTTTTGTGATTTCAAGGGGTATGATTCACCTTTGGAAATACTCCTAAAAGGTAAAACTTTTTTGGTAGCCACTGACAGACACCCGGTTTGGATTTAGCTTTACTGATGGAATGACATTGGAGAGCAGCAAGGCCTGGAGTTGTGGAGTTGGGTACCAGGGACTAGTTTTGAGGGAGGGGTTTGTACAAGGTTTATTTTTAACTGGTTTCAGTGGTCTGGAAGCTCTGGTATGTGAACTTTATTTTTGTAAAGACTTTGCAGAACAACAGCATCATGTGATCCCTCACATGTTCCCAGAGTCTGAAATACTGGCTTTATTACAAGCACATTTGTTAGTCAAGCAAATGTGATTTGTGATACACTGTTCTCTCGTTCCCTGAGAAGCTTAGCTGCTACGATGGAACAGGGACTCGTGCTTGTATATCACTGTTCAAAAAGCTATAAGACCTTGACAGAGTGGAGATGGGTTCCCACAGGCTTTCCCCAGAGGTTTGTGCTCATGGATCTCATATGAGCTGCATGCTTTTGCTGGGTTGTGGAGCTTTGAAAGAGCACCCAAAATACACAGACCAGTTTGTTGGTAGAAAGGGCCCTGTGAAAAACAAGCCAGGCTCCAGCACTGATAGAAGAGACAACTTCTTCCTTAAAAGGGTTGCCCAGGCCTGAAACTGGGATTTAAAAGCCGTGTAGACACGGTGCAGAGGGACATGGTTTAGTGGTGAGCTGGCAGTGCTGGGTTAATGGTCGGACTCCAAGATCTTAAAGGTCTCTTGCAGCCAAAACAATTCTGTGATTCTGTGGGCACTGCGTGAGGAGCTGCTCATTAAGGACCACAGCTTGCCTCTGAATGGTCTCCTTCAGCAAGCTCCTGTCCTAGGTACGCCGGATGCTTCTAAGATGCTGCCAGATGATGGAAGCATTTTTCTTTCCAGGTCAGCTTTGCAGCGCTGCCTTGGGAATTGTGTGGACCCCCTGTCTCTGGCAGACAGAACTGTTTCGGATCAATGTGTAGTGTTAGCGGCTTAATTCAGGACACTTGCCTTTTGTCCAGACCCCTAATGTCTTTTGTCTGGTGAATGTAGTGTTGATGACTGTGTAAAAGCTGTCCCTGGGGGCAGTGCAGGCTCTTCCAGCCTACAGCTATTGCTTTCAGTACCCAGAACTGACCTCCTGGGTCTCACTTGGGCCATGCCACCACGATAAATCCTTTCTCAAGATGTGGTGGTTGTTATCCAGCTCGTTTCAGGAGACACTGAGCATTAAGTCTGAAAGTGCAGGTCTGAAAGATCTGCAGTTCTGCTCCAGCTGTGTCCACGCAGACATCATCATTCCAGTTAATAAACGGCCTTGGGAGGAAGCTTTTGGGAAGAGGAGTAAAAGATGGTTTTAAGAGTTCAAAGGAGTCCTGAGTAGTACAACATTTACTACGTGACAGGAATTTTGTGGAAGGAATGCTGGATGGTGGCTGAAGATCCTCATTTAT
The DNA here is from genome assembly GCA_013400475.1 of Tricholaema leucomelas. Taxonomy (NCBI): domain Eukaryota; kingdom Metazoa; phylum Chordata; class Aves; order Piciformes; family Lybiidae; genus Tricholaema lacrymosa; species Tricholaema leucomelas. The sequence goes on along the minus strand of WAAF01012438.1, from coordinate 68,934 downwards.
CTTGTGTCTTCTCCCCACCGTGCCTCTCTCCTTGCAGATAATAGTAGATGATGATGACAGCAAAGTCTGGTCTCTGTATGATGCGGGACCGAGGAGCATTCGGTGCCCGCTCATCTTTCTCCCTCCTGTAAGTGGAACTGCAGATGTGTTCTTCCAGCAAATTCTGGCACTGACTGGATGGGGTTACAGAGTTATTGCTGTGAGTATCCTCAGCCCTGTGTCAAAGATCATGTGCTTGTGCTTGCTGCTCTAATCATAGCTTGGATAATGAAAATGAACTTCATTTGATAAAGGGAATCCACCAAAAACCTAAAGTGAAGTTGTACTCCAGAGTGTGCAGCATGCAGGTGCAGTCTGAAAACTGCTGTATGCTCATGGCAGCATTTACCCAGAGCCTTATGCACGCACATCATTAGCTTCTCAACCGGTGCTCTCCTGTGTGTGCCCTGGACCTTGCCTCCAACTGGATCTGCTAGCCGTGAGGCAAGTGTATAGTTTCAGGGTTTGTTTTTTTTTGCCTTGGGAGTGGTTTTTAGCCGGCGTAGCTGCAGGTGGTGTCACTCCTTAAATCCTCACAGCATGCTGCTTTGTGGCTTCACTGAGGTAATTGATTTGTGTAACAACATTTCTGCTAAGCAGCATGGCTCTAGGAGCACTGCTGTTCCTCTTACAGCACTTAGTGGCTTCTGTACCAACTTTGCATGCTATGAGAGAGCACTGAAAAATCACTCCAGCCTCTCCTCCCCCTGATTAGAGGGAAGCAATGCTGCATTTCCCCCAACAAACTTACAGTGCTTTCAGTTGTGTATTTCTGTGCAAGGGGGAGGTGTTTGTGCCAGCAGGTGCCTTGATGAGGAACCTCATGGCACAGAAAAGGCAGGTTGCTTCTTGAACAGTTCAGTGTGAGAACTGGTCCGACCTGACCAGCTCTTTTGTGTCATTTCAGTTGCAGTATCCGGTGTACTGGGATCACCTTGAGTTCTGTGATGGGTTCAGGAAACTGTTAGACCACCTTCAGCTGGATAAAGTGAGTGCTCCAAGCTGGGCAAATGGACAGATGGTTGCCATAAGAACCTACTGTTTGAAAGAGTCTCACTTAAGAGCAAGTATATAAATAAGACACAAAAATGCTGCCTATAAATGAAGAGGCTGTTGCAGTTTTACTTCAGAAACCTGTTTGGTTTCGAATGTGAACACTCTTAAAGATTGTCATACTTAGCCTAAATTAAACTTAATAAGCCTAGTAAATTGCATTGCTTAATTAGTTTTTCATAAGATCCCATGGAAGTTATCCTTCTTAAACTCATGGAATACCACAGTGAGGTATGTTGGCTTGGGATAGCTGTTGAACACAAGTGAAATGTTTAGGAGTTTTTCTTAAGCTTGATGAGCAAACGGAATTTGATTCATGTCCTGGAACACTTCCTTCTTTCAGTATTTGCCATGTTTATATCACACACAAAACCAGAAGCTGAATAGAAGAGCTTTATTCTTCTAAAAAAATAATTATGAGGACAGGGTAGAACTTGAATGACTTCTTTTTGTGATGAAACCTTGTGTTTACAGGTCACTTATTTCACAAGTGTAATGTCTGCTTTGGGATTTTTTTTAACCCTTGAATTAGGTTCATCTTTTTGGAGCTTCTCTGGGAGGATTTCTAGCTCAGAAATTTGCCGAGTACACGCACAAATCTCCCAGAGTTCAGTCTCTGATCCTGTGCAATTCCTTTAGTGACACTTCTATCTTCAATCAAACATGGACAGCAAACAGGTAAGGAAGATGCAGACAAGCAGTTGGAGTTGTGGCATTAATCTTTTTACAGTGAACTGGACACTGATCTGGTTGGGCATGTGGCAGAGTTGTTTCCAGACTGGGTGAGGGAGATGCAGGATGGAGTATTTGGAACTTTAAAGCCACACCATAAGTAAAATGTAGATTTTCACATTTGGGAGTGTGGAATTTGATCCTCTGTGGATGTGTGGTTAGATTTAAGAACTCTATTTTCTAGCAAAAGCATTTAGAGTGCAAAGAGTTTTGATTGAAGTGTTTGAAATCCGTTCTTGCAATGTAAGACTCTTCCCAGACAATTTCAAGGACCTAACTGCCAGGTTTTCTATCTCTGTACTCTCAAAGCTCCTTCAGGATTTCATTTGAAGCTAAAGCACAAAGTCAGTGCAAGGAAAGGGAGTCCTTGCAGCAAAGCATCTTAGTTTTGGAGTCCTGAGTGCTTGAAGATAGTTACATCTTGTTTCTGTTTTAGCTTTTGGCTGATGCCTGCCTTTATGCTGAAAAAAATTGTCCTTGGGAATTTTGCATCTGGTCCTCTAGATCCTGAGATGGCCGATGGGATTGATTTCATGGTGGACAGGGTAGGTAGCTGTGTCCTCTGCTGGCTGTGGTGTCAATCTCTCTAGAAGATTTCCTTAGCAGGATGTTGCAGATATTTCTGCTGCTTTCTTCATATCCTTACCCAGAGGGGAGGAGTAAGGAGTAGATCCTTATCCGGTGCTGACTGTCACAGCCCCAGTGATTTAACTACTGTGCTGTGACCTTACAAGTTCTCTGTGTGTAAACCAGAACAGAAAAAGTTAAGAAACTGAGGTGTAGGAGGAGAAGAAAGTGCTGGGATACATTTGTAGGCCACGCTCCAGAGGCAGGAGCAGCTAACAGAACGTGTTTTAAGTATTTGTCTCATGCAGAGTAGTAAGAAGCTCAAACTCTTCATCTGCAGTGCAGTTGTGTCCCTCAAAAATGAAGTTCTCTTTCGCTGCATTGCTACTGTTGCATTAATGTCCTGCGGTGAAATATGTTGCTAATCGATGTTTCTCTCTACTGAAAGCTGGAGAGTCTGGGCCAGAGTGAGCTTGCTTCAAGACTTACCCTCAACTGCCAGAACTCCTATGTAGAACCTCATAAAATACGGGACATCCCTGTAACCATTATGGATGTAAGTTAACCTCAACCTCATCCTTTCATTTAAACACTGTTTTCTCCCCTTGGTGGATGAGCTCTGAATATTCTATTGGCAGCTGAGTGTTTATGAGGAAGGGCTGAGAGACCTGGGGCTTTGTAGTCTGGAGAGGAGGAGAGGGGATCTAATAAATGTATATAAATACGTGAGGGCTGGGTGTCAGGAAGGAAGGGACAGCCTCTTTTCACTTGTGGCCTGTGATAGGACAAGGGGCAATGGATGGAAACTACAACACAGGAAGTTCCACTTCATCACGAGGAAGAACTTTCCTGTAAGGGGTCACAGAGCACTGGAACAGGCTCCTCAGAGAGGTTGTGGAGTCTCCTTCTCTGGAGACTTTCAAGACCTGTTTGGATGCATTCCTGTGTGACCTGTGCTAGATTCTATGGTCCTGCTCTGGCAGGGGGGGTTGGACCTGAAGATCTCCAGAGGTCCCCTCCAACCCTAACATCCTGTGATCCTGTTTGCAACATCTAGCTTTATACTTAGATAAGCCTTCTGCTGACTGGGCAACACTGATTCTTCTGTGCTACATCATGAGTTGGATATTCTGTGCAGTATCACAGCCGTATGTCTAGGCATGGCAGAGTCAGCTTTCTGGCTGACACTTGTGGAACAAGCAAAGCTGAGAGCTGCTTTGAGGAGCAGCACTGATTTTGTGAGCAGAATGTGATTAGATTCAGAACTAACTGCTGGCACTCCTCATGTAGGTGTTTGACCAAAGTGCACTTTCGACTGAGGCGAAAGAAGAAATGTATAAGCTTTATCCTAATGCCAGAAGAGCTCATCTCAAAACAGGAGGCAACTTCCCCTATCTCTGCAGGAGTGCTGAGGTCAACCTCTATATTCAAGTGAGTCTATGCATTCCAACCCAATCCACTAAATAGTATAGCTGAACTACAGTAGGAGACTTCTCTGTGCTTGCTTTTCTTAACCTGCCTGAGCTCTGCTTGCTCTGGCCCCTGGCTATGGGGTCAGGCACATAAGTGGTGTTCTTTTCTATCCCTCCCAGTTGCAGGGAATGAAGAGGGAAGTAATTAGCACTAGTAATCAATACCTGGCTTTGGGATTGGTATCACCAATAGAACTTTGGGGGTTTTGATCACAGATTGGGCTACACAACACCAGGCCTGCTGACAACGGACAGGGTGCACTGTTCTGAAAGGCAGAAAAGGATCTTTGTGAAGCAGTCAGCAGAGATTGTTGAAAGAGCTTTAAACCAGATATTAAGGAGGAGAGGTATAAAACCACGCTTGCTGAAGATAAGCCTGGGAGGAGTATGCCAGTGCTTGAGTGTTGCAGCCAAGTCCTACCATCTGCTTCATGATTTGAAATCTCTCTATGCAGCATGGTTAAATGCTGGCCCAGGTTTCCCAGAGAGGTGGGTAGATGGCCCATCCCTGTGACTATTCCAGGTCAGGTTGGATGGGGCTCTGAGCAACCTGCTCTAGTTACAGTAAACAGAGACATCTTCAAGAAGGTGGATTAGGTGGCCCTTGAAAGTCCCTTCCAACCCAAACTATTCTGTGTTAACTGTTTCCTCTGTCCTCTTTCTGCATTCTTGTCCTCCAGAAGCATGAGTTCATCCTCACAAAAATTATTCAGAAGGAATACTTTTCTCTTACCAAACGCTTCTGCTTCTACACCCATTTTAATGTCGTTTCCCGTGTCCAACAGATCCATTTACTGCAGTTCCATGGCACTCGGTACGCAGCCATCGATCCCTCCATGGTCAGCGCAGAAGAGCTGGAAGTCCAGAAGATCAGTCTTCACACCAGCAACGAGCAAGAAGAGCAGTAGGTTTTGGAGTGCTGGTGGAAACGAGGAATCAGTTTGGGGTCTTCCTGTGTACAATCAACTGTTCCCACTCTGCCTTTGTCCTAGCGTTAGCCGACGATCACTGTGTGATTCCAGCAGGGTCAATGGTCAGTGAAAGACCCACGGATGGCAACCTCCAGCAGCGTGATGGAATAGGTCTGCTTCATTTTTAGTCTTTGCTTTCAAAGAAACACAGTTGGAGACTACACTTTTAAAAAACAAAACCAAGAAACAAAGACATTTTTTGCTACCAAAGTCCTCACTCTCACGTTCTTATGCAGAACAATGTTTCTTTTTATACTTCTCACTGGGCTGTATATATTGCCACGTGCAGATCATGTACTTAGAAGCTGACCTCTATTTTTGTTGACTGGTTGGTTTAAAAGATGCTGAAGTGCCACTGTTGCCATCGCTTACTTGTTTCATGTGTTGTGTTGGAAGTTAGTTTCTATTTGAAATAAAGCAGTTCAATTTTTAACTTTCTGGCTGTTTAAACATGGTTTTCAATAAAACTACACTTCCAAGAAGTGGCTCTTGTTTTGACATGCCTTATGAGGAAATGCTGAGGGACCTGGGGCTTTGTAGTCTGGAGAGGAGAAGATTGAGAGGGGATCTGATAAATGTATATAAACATCTGAGGACTGGGTATCAGGAAGGAAGGGGCAGCCTCTTCTCACTTGTGCCCTGTGATAGGACAAGGGGAAATGGATGGAAAGTGCAGCACATTCCAACTCAACATGAGGAAGAACTTTTTTACTATAAGGGTCATGGAACACTGAAACAGGCTCTCCAGAGAGATTGAGGTCCCCTTTGGAGACTTCCAAGCCCCATCTGGATGCCTTCCTGTGTGACCTGCGCTAGATTATATGGTCCTGCTCTGACAGGGAGGTTGATCCTTTCCAACCCCTAGCATCTTGTGTGTCTCACTCCAGTCCTGGTCTGCCTCTACAGCCACCTCTGGAAGTTAAGAAAGCCATCATCTGCTGGAATTCACCTCCTGCACTATTAGGTTGCACTGGTTTAGGGCTAAGTAAAAATTCTGTAATCATTCCTTATTACAAAATACTAAGGTAAAACTTTCAACTTTAAAGGTAAACTGTGGATTTATTGAAATGCAGATATTATTCCCCCCTTGAAGCACTGTGAAAAGCACATACCAAGTCTTGCATGACTAATCGATATTTAAGAAGATCTGTCCTTGTTAGAGGCTGAGTAGATAGCAATGATTATTTTTACCTCACCTTGCTCTATTCAACCTGTAGCCTGGGGGTTAAAGAAGTCAACTATTTGGTGTCTAAACAGTACATGTGTTCATGTACATCTATAAACTGTACATCATCAAACAGAGCTGTGGAGGTTGGAAGGGATCATAAAAATTATCTAGTTCCAGGCCCCTGCTATGGGCAGGGACACCTCCTGCTCAATCATCCTACCTGGCTCTGAACACTTCCAGACTGGAGCCTCCACAACTTCTCTGGGCAACCTGTTCCAGTACTTGATGGGGAATAACTTCTTAATGTCTAATCTAAATAAAGCTCCTTCCAATTTCAAGCCATTACCCTTCATCCTGTCACTTCACATCTTTGTAAAAGGGCCTTGCTAGCTCCCTTGTTAACCCAGTTCAAATACTGGAAGGCTGCAATATGATTTTCCTGGAGCCTTCTCTAGACTGAACAACCCCCAGCTCCCTCAACCTGTCTTCATAGGAGAGGTGCTTCAGCTCTCCAGTCGTTTTTGTGGTCTCTGCTGCATATGCTCGTAACAGTTCCATGACCTTGTGTTGGGGGATCCAGGTGAGATCTCATGAGAATGGAGTAGAAAGGAAGAATTCCTTCCGTCAACCTGCTGCTCATGCTGCTGGTGACGTGGCCCAAGCTAGCATCAGGGCTGCAAGTCCACCTTACCAGCTCATGTTGAGCTTCTCATCACCCAGCACCCCTAAGGCCTTCTCAGGACTGCTCTCTATTTGTTTTCCAGCCAATTTGTGCTGGGATTTCCCCAGGTACAGGACTTTGCACTTGGCTTTGTTAATGTTCTTCTCTGAAACTCTTTGTGAAGAGTCAGAACATTAGAGATCACAACCCTCAAGCCTCCAGAAGGACCAAGTCGAACATTGATTTTTTTCCTCTTAAATTCCCACCGTACATGAGTCACAGATGCTGCTGCCTCAAAAAAGGTAAGTAAAGAACACTGCTGAAAACAGGCTTTCCCTTCAATAACTTAGAAAATGAGAATTAACAATTTAAATACAAAAAAGTGAAGTAAACAAGTTACAGTAACCCAGCAATTCCCGACCCTCATAGTCTGAGGAATGAGGCTCATTCACTGAACTCGGACCACACCCAAGAGCTGATCCAAGTCTCCCTTCTGCACACAGAGGCGTTTTAAACCACGGCTGTTTGCCGATTCCCTCGCGTTTCAGCCCAAGGAGGAAGCAGCAGCCGTTCCAGCTGCTGATGACAAACCCTTGAGTTGCAGCTGCCTTCTGACGAGTAGCAGTGCAGATGTTTCCCCTGCAGCTCCAAGAGGAGGCGAGAAAGCAGCCGCTGAAGAGTCCGGCGGAGCCGTCCCGCTGTTACATTGCCACACACTTCCGAGGGGAGGCAGAGTCGGCGTTGGCTTTTTTCCGAATGCTTTCTGTAAAAGAGAGAACGTTCTGCTGCTCAGGAAGTGTCAAGCTGTGCCAGGATGTGTTCTGCCATCAGAATAAAAGGAAAAGACAGGAATTATATGTAATGGTAGCAAGGGAGCAGAGCAGTAGGCTCCCATTTAAGTATTCATCTGTGTAACCACAGACTTCGGGTAGTGCTCAGTGTGTTATTTGAAGGGAGACAAAAGTATTACCTGCTAAATCTCTTCTTCCAATCCCCACAAGGCCCTCGTACAATCCCTTGATTGGATTTTCTCCTGCTGTGATCACGCCGTGGAGCCAGATAAGCAACATTCTGTGGCCGTGCTCCCTGTAGCTTTTGGTGCCTGGCAAGACCAAACCACAACTAAAATCCTGCCCTTCACCGTGTGTGGCCCTGACAGAGCCCATTTCTGAACTGGGGGGCAAGGCTTGGACAACTGTCCCTCCTTTTTGAGTTTTACTCGGAGGCTCCCAAGTACAGGTCAGCACAGCTCCTGGTTGTGCTGCGATTGCTGTGTTCACTTGAAACTGAGCAGAATGGCCATGGGTGAGCCTGGCCTTGTCAGACAGCCCTTCACGGTGACACAGAGCACAGCATGGCCCTTCACATCACACAAACTACAGGGTCCCTACAGTAACTGAGACAGCAGTGACCTGATTCTGCAACATGACCTGCTTCTGCTAATGTCTCTTTTCAGGACTAACTGGGACCTTGCTGCTCTCTTGGTTCAGCTCCTTAAAAGCCAAAAGTAAACTCAGCAAGTTTCTGCTGTCCTGGAGAAGAACTGTAGCAAGATCTCCCAGCTCTAGCAAGTGCCTCAGAAAGACTGAGCAACAAACCACTAACCCCCATGCTTGTGAGCTTCACTCCTAGACAAATCTCAGTGTGTAAGTCAGTCTACATTGATCAAACCCAGGATTATTACCCCGTTTGTTGTTGTTGTTCCAAATGAGACATCTGGTTTTCGTCAAGCTTTGCTATCACTGCAGACTTATCTCCTAGAAACACAGCCCAAGCGTAAGAAGGAGAATGCCTGGGCAGTGGTTTATACCTGTCCATTGCTGCTCGATGGCACGAATGTGGGCATCAGTGAATTTCCAGAAATGTGCCAGCTTCTTCCATTCCCCAGGTTTGAGGTATTTGGTAGCTAATCTCCACGTGACTGAGCGGATGTGCTGTGTTTCCAGCCTGTGATCCTGCTTAAAGCTCAAGGGCTTTGCCACCCAGGAGTTGGAGCTGCTGCTCAGGTGGTCCTGTAGAGTCAGAACAGGGGTTTTGGTTGGGATGCTGCAGATGTACCTGTCCTTCTGCAGCCCCCCACACCCTTGGTGCTGCAGGTCACTGGGGCTCATTCTGATGCTGTGTTTTATTTCTTAATCCTCTTTATTCTCTTGTTTCACTTTGTCCTAATGCAGCATGTTAACAAATGCTGTGAATAACCCAACACAGCCAGGTCCATCACAAAACTGTGTCCCTCAGCATCACATCTCTACAGCTTAAATCTCTCCAGGGATGGGAATTCCACCACTTGGGCAGCTTGGGCCAGGTCTTGACAAGCCTTTCAGGGAAGAAAGTGGTCCTAATGTCCAGTCTAAACCTCCCTGGCACAACTTGAGGTTGTTTCTTCTTGTTCTATCACTTGCTCCCTCTGAGAAGAGATTGACCCCCAGCTCACTACAACCTCCTCTCAGGGAGTTGTAGAGACACAGAAGGTCTCTCCTCAGCTTCCTTTTCTCCAGACTGAACAATCCCGCTTTCCTCAGTTTCTCCTCACAATATTTGTGCTCTAGACCCTCACCAGCTTTGTTGGCCTTCTCTGCACACGCTCCAGCACCTAAATCTCCTTCTTACAGTGAGGGCCCCGAAAATGAATCCAGTATTCAATGTGCAACCTCACCAGTGCCAAGTGCTGGGGGAAGATGATTCTGGCCTTATTCCTGCTAGCTACAGTACTGCTGATACAAGCCAGGATGCTGTTTGCTTTCTTGGCCACCTGAGCACACTGCTGGCTTGCATTCAGCCTTGCTCTCAAGAGGCATCTCCTTATCACTGCTTAAAAACTCCCCACATCCTATTTGGTTTCTCCTTCTGGGAAAAGGAATTAAAGCTATCCAACAGGGATTTGGGAACAGCTGCCAAAGGATCTCCAAAAACCCCTGTTCCCTTCAGCATTGCCTGGGGTTTCTAACAAGAGAGGCTTTATTTAAATGAAGAGAGCCTTAAGGGGATGTTGTTGGCATGGTGAGGACTTTTGTTTTTCATAAGTAAGGTGATGAAAGCTGAGGTCAGCCTGTCACAGGATGTCCTATATTTCTGTTCCTTTTGACAGCTGGTAATGTGGAATCTCAGAGGAGGGGGGAAAGCTACAGCTGCCCTGGGAGGTGCAGGGTGGGTGGTGTAACCTGCTCACCTTTTCCCATCTGTAGAAACGATCAGCTTTGATAATCATGTCTGCCAAGTTGATGTGATTGCCTCGGACAGCAACATCCAGAGATGTTTTCCCTTGCTGGAATGAGAAAGGAAAAATAAACTAGAAAATACCTTAGATGTTTAAGAGGTACAACTTCCATGCCCTGGCAGTCTGTAGTAGCATGCAGCATGGCCTTTGAGCAATGCACCCCACTGGGACAAAGGGCCTCTGTTCTCCATTGGTAACTACCTCAGATGTGAGCTAGTTTCAAGCCATCCTGTGCAAGGCACAGGGAGCCATTTTCCAGGCTCTGCAGCATCTCTTCTACCTCTACAGAGATCTGCCCCTTTGACAGAAGTGGGTGGGAATATATCCTGTAACTCACAGTGGAGTTCAGCATCATGATCCAGGGCACTTTACAGCCTTTTGTACAGCAAGTTTACTGACACATGAAACTGAAGTGATTTATACAACCTCACTAATTTTATAGGCTCTGCTATGCATGATTAAAAATTGCCTCCTAGGAGCACAGGCTGATGTGACCATGAAAGTGTAGATATGCTCCCTACATGAACATCATTTTGGATTGGGCAGGGGGGATTTGTAAACCTAAAAGCATGTAGCAGAAAGGAGCAAGATTGGAAAGTAGCTTGAAGGAAAGCGAGCCAGGCCAGCCATCAGATACACCAGGGAGGACAGTTCTAGCCTCAGATGTGAGCAGAAACCAAATTTCACCCAGAAAAGTGTGAGTGTGCTCCCTATGCTGAGTCTCAGTGTGGTTCCAGACTGCTGGGAGGTGGCAAACACTCACTGCAGCTGGAGGCTGTTTCAGCTGGGCATCTTTGAGTCTGTATGTACTTTAGCCCACTGCCAAGTGGCAGATGCTCTTTTCACCTCTACCCAAGCACCTTATAGGCATGTCCCAAACTTTCCATTTGCATCAACTTGCCTGGTCCTCTAGAACGTCTTTAGTTGACTTAGAGGGCAAAAGTCTTGGACACTGGTGCCAGGCCTATGCCAAACAGATATTTTTAACCTATTAAAACATGTGTCCTGTAATCCTTAAGGTACATTACCTATCATTATTTGATGAGAATAATCCTAGAATCATAGAACTGTTTAGGATGGAAAAGAGCTTTAAGATCAATGAGTCCAACAGCTAACACAGCACTGATAAGTCCACCAGATCAGTGGCTCTGGGTGACCTGATCTAGTTAGGGATGTCCCTGCTCACTGCAGGGTTCTTGGATCAGTGTGCTCAGGTGGCCAAGAAGGCCAATGGCATCTTGGCCTGTATCAGGAACAGTGTGACCAGCAGTACCAGGGAGGTCATTCTGCCCTTGTACTCAGCACTGGTCAGGCCACACCTTGAGCACTGTGTCCAGTTCTGGACCCCTCAACTTAAGGAAGATGTTGAGGTGCCTGAATGTGTCCAGAGACACACAGGCTGTTAAGGGGGCTGGAGCACAGCCCTACAAGGAGCAGCTGAGGGAGCTGGGGGTGTTCAGCCTGGAGAAGAGGAGGCTCAGGAGAGACCTCATTGCTGTCTACAACTACCTGAAAGGAGGTTGTGGCCACACGGGGCTTGGTCTCTTCTCCCAAACAACCAGTGACAGAACAAGAAGACACAGCCTCAGACTGCACCAGGGCAGGTTTAGGCTGGATGTCAGGAAGAAGTTCTTCACAGCAAGAGTGACTGGTATTGGGATTGGCTGCCCGGGGAGGTGGTGGAGTCACCATCCCTGGAGGTGTTTAAGAGAAGGCTGGATGAGGCACTTAGTGCCATGGTCTAGTTAGTTAGATAAGTTAGGTGATAGGTTAGACTCGATGACCTTAGAGGTCTTTTCCAACCTGGTTAATTCTGTGATTTTATGATTCGGTGCCCAGATGACCTTTAGAGGTCCTTTCCACGCTGGGTGATTCTATGATTAAGGTGCACAACAGCACTCTTTTGTACCTTCCTAAGAACCAGCAAATCACATCAAAATCATAGAATCAACCAGGTTGGAAGAGACCTCCAAGATCATACAGTCCAACCTATCACCCAGCCCTATCCAGTAAACAAGACTATGGCTCTAAGTGCCTCATCCAGTCTTTTCTTGAACACCTCGAGGGACAGCAACGATACCACCTTCCTGGGCAGCCCATTCCAATGGCAAATCTGTAAAGAGCTTCCTCTTAATATCAAGCCTATACCTCCCCTATCACAACTTGAGACTGTGTCCCCTTGTTCTGCTGCTGGTTGTCTGGGAGAAGAGACTAACCCCCACCTGGCTACAACCTTCCTTCAGGTAGTTGTAGACAGCAAATAACCCACTCAGCAGTGTTTCAGGGCTTTATCCCTAGGGCTATCTAGATTTCATATTATTATGAGCCTTCACTGAGAATATGAAACCCATGATGAAGGCCATCTTCATTTCCCTTCTGTAGCTCCACAGAATCTACTCAATCCATGCAGACATTTACCTTGTCTGTAAGCTTCAAGTTAGCTCCTGCGATGAGAATCATCTCGGCGATGTCCTGCCGGCCATGCTCTGCAGCGATGTGGAGTGAGGTCTGCTGCCTCTGCAGAAGGAGGGTGGAAGGACTACATTTCAGAGAGGGGTAAGTGTGAGGCTGAAAGAACAGGACAGAACAATCCCAGGAGGAAGTGCTGTAATAATGCTATCAGCTCTGCCCTCCTTTCCCTTCTATTGTTTTTGAAACTGAGGGCTAACATCCTCCTACCTCCAACTGGAGTTGGGTCTGTCCCAGCACCAGCACTAAGAAGCCTCTTTGATAACATTTCAGTCCAAAAAGGAGCCTCTTCAGTTCCATAAAGCTCCCTAGGGTTACTTACAGAACTACATTATTCCCTATTAAATAATTTCTGTAGTCAGATAGTTTGGCCAAGGGAGGAAAGAACCTGTGCCAATTTGTGGGACACGGTGCTGGGTTAAATTGGGTGCACTGTACAGTGTGCACACCTTGGGGCTGCGTAATGGCAACAACTAAAGTCAAACACAGTATGTGGCATCAAGAGGGAACATCTCTACCAGAGCAAACATTAACTGGAACAGCCACACAAAGCCCCTCATTCACAAAGCACACAAAATTTGCTGGGACATGCAGCTACCTCCAGGCTTGCCTCCTATTCTCAGCCCCACAGACATTCTGCAGAACACATTCTGGCCTCAAACGCCTCCCACATGTTTCCAGCAGGGAGGAGAGAGCCTGACTCCGTCACGTCACTGTGCATAGATCCCAGGGACATGGCACAGCCCATGTGTTGAATGCCATCGAGTGATTACCTCACTGCAACACTCAGCATCATTTTACAGGTTTCACATTTCCTAAAGTGGTATTTCCAGCTTTTCCCTGTTTTAAAGCACTCCTCTTTAACCTTGTCCCCAGGGCAATCCAACCCCTCATGAAACAGGTTCACATTTCAAAGACAGTGAACAGGAGCTGCAGTCTTACATTGTCTGGAATGTCAAGGTCACACTTTGCATCGATGAAGAGCTTGACCATGGCTGGGAAGTTCTGCAGTACTGCAATGTGTGTTGCTGATGCATTTTGCTGTAGGAAGAAGACCCTGCACTTAGGAAGAGCTCAGCTCATGGCACCAAAAGGACTATGCTGTGCCCAGCATGTCTTTTTCTAAGCTATCTACCAGCCTGGACTGGCCCAGGGAGGTTGTGGATGTTCCCTCCCTGCAGGTGTTCAAGGCTAGGTTAGATGAGTCCTTGAGTGACCTGTTCTAGTGGGAGGTGTCCCTGTCTATGGTGAGGGGATGGAACTAGATGGTCTTTGAGGTCACTTCCAACCTAAACCATTCGATGATTCTGTAAGTACAGCCCCCAACAGCAGCACTGATCTTTGCAGAGCTGCTTTGTGCTCTTGAACAGCTCCATAAACTGGCTTTTCCTCTCCATAAGGGATGAGAACGTTGAGTGGTGCTTACATGATTCACAGCATCTGTGTGGATTCCTGCATCCATGAGGATCTTGGCGATCTCCTGATGGCCATGCAGTGCTGCATAATGAAGGCAGCTCATCCTCTTCTGAGAAGCACAACAGAAGAGATGAGTATTAGTCAAGCCTTCTTCTCAGAAGCTGCAATTGTTACAGAATGCTCACAAAGATCTCCCTGCTTCCCTCCTGTGAAAGCCACATGTCTCCATCCTGACAAATTCACAGACACAACCGTGTTGGTGTCAGAGAGCTTCACCCACCAAAAGTGTTCAGATAGTTTCTGGCCTTCCTGTGGTAATTCTGAAGTGCTGGCCTCCACACAGCCTTCCAATAACAGTTGAGGCCTCACTGAGAGCTTCACATTAGGCTAAAAATCCACAAAGCAATGTCTAGAAATGGAATCAGCTCCACAGAGCTTACCTGGGTTTGGGCATTGACATCAGCACCAGCTTCCAAGAGCAGCTTCACAGAGTCACTGTGACCCCCCTCAGCAGCCAGGTGCAGAGCTGTAAGTCCTTCCTGGACAAGGCAAAGAAGATGACAAGCAGCATTTCTATAAGAAGGTCATGCCAAAGCAGGAGAACAAGCAAGCCCCTACCCTATCTTCTGAATCCATGGCATGTTAAAACACCAGTCCCGAGGGCCAGGGATCTCCAGGCAATTCTTAGGAAAATAAAGGACATAACTGTCTTCCACCGACAGATCAGTGCTGCTCTGTCCTTATGTCACTGGGAACAGCTGGCCTGTGGGCCCAGGAGGCAGACACCATGTTCCCCATCTTTTCTTCTCTTCAGTTCATTAGCAAACAAAAAAAGGTTTCACGTGGATATTGAAGACAAATCACTTTCACGGAGAAGCCCAGAGACAGCCATAGGCAGGATGAGAAATCTGTGGCCCTTAAGCACTGTTTTTCCCCTCTGAGGACTGCAGCTCATTTCTTCACAAGAAAACTAAAACAAGCAGAATTTCTAAGTGATTTAATTTGGTTTTATTATTGCTCCTTGCACAAAAGAGAGCTCATCTAGGGGAAGACAAACGCTTCCAGAATTACCACAGAAGGTGTTTTTTCCTCTCATTCAGATCTTAATCACAATCAAATACACTTTTCAAAGACAGTAACTAAGTAAGACTAAAACAATTGCTGATAAAGTTCATTGGGAGTGTGCCCTGGAATAAATAACAGCGTTACTAAGCCAATATTTGCTATCTGTATCATTATCTGTGTTCAAACCACATCATTTTCCAAAGCTGGTCTGTCAAAGAGAAAGATTTCAAACAGAAGGTCCATATGTTCAGTGACTAAGTCAATACTATAAAGCACAGTGAAATTTAGTTTAAAACACACTCAATAACCACTTAGGCACTTGAATGTACAAGGTTCAGGGAGAAAAAAAGGAGATTAAATGGAGTGATAAGGCAAGTGAGCAGACAGAACAGGAAGGAAAGGCAAGAAGTTAGAACTGGTTATTGATCCAAGAAGGATGTTGTCTTTCACTGAAACTCAGCAAGTGTGACCTGTGTTCACACAGGTATACTCTAGATAAAAACTTTCCTAGACTTCCCATTACTTAGCCTAGAGTCTGTGCAGAAGAGCACTTCTAGGGCAGCAAAGGATGAAACTGGTGTGGGTTTTATTTCATTTAAATATACTTACTACGTTCTTTTCATCAAGGTCCACTCCAACATCTATAACCTTCTGCAGTACAGAGAGGTGTCCATTTTTAGCAGCTAAATGCAAGGCTGTGTTTTCTTCCTGAAAGTAAACACCACTTTACATGTGCATCACAGCACGAGTTCACACACAACCTCACACACAGGACACCCAGCAGGACGGAAAAGGAGGCTGTGACCAGTAGCATGAATCTGAAACAATCCCCTAAAAGTTCAGCATGGAGGAAAGATATCCAGCTACCTTTGACTGGAGCTGTGTATCCTATACTGCTATGGATCATGCCTGAAAAGCCCTGGAGGAAAATCCATCATGGACTGTGACTTGGAATTGGGTAGGAAGAAGAGTCCTGACATACCAGAACTATTGTTACAACAGCTGACAATTGCCCACATAAGTCCTATTTAGTATCCTGATGTCTGACTTTAACTGTTAGAGTTTACTTCCCTTGTGTGTGGTTTGCTGCCCCATACCTTGTCCTTGGCACTGTGAAAGCATCCCAGTCGAATGAGGAACTCCACCACCTCCAGCTGCCCATGCTCTGCAGCCAGGTGAAATGCTGTCCTGTCCATCTTTGAAAGGAAACAAAGAAATGCAGTCCAGAAAGGCCCAGAAAACACAAGATTAGATCATCTGCTATTAAGAAGGTAATAATGCCTTGGTGAAAACCCAGTCCACTGGTGAGGGGGAAGATGCTGCACTTCAAAAATAGTCATTTTTTATTCTGCTGTCAACTTTTATTCTGCTTAACATTTTGGATGACCCTATCAAAACAAGATGAACAGAGCTGTCCACTGAGGCTAACAAATCCAAACAGTGCAAAAGAGATCTTTTCAGTGTTGGTTTCTTATAAATAGAGGATAATAATTTGCTAAAAGCAACTAAGGATAAAATAATTACTATCTGAGCTCCTAGTTATCAAGTGATTCAGAACCCCTTTTAGGGAAAGGCAAATCTCTTGTTGCTTCATTTAACTCCTAAGCATGAGTGGGGATCACTCTTGGAACTATGAAAGCCATGGAGCAGGAGCGTGTGTGAGTTCCTGTGTGCTCTTATGCTGCCCTCAGGTGCCAATCACCAGTGCTGGAACACACTGGGAGAAAGTGGTTACTGCTTACCCACAATATACCCTGGAGCATTAGCTGCAAGAGAGGAGGCTTTTACTCTGCAAAAGGCTACATTGGGAAGGCTTAGCTGTCAAAGGTTGGCCAGAGCCACAACCTCCATCATCACTAAGTCCCAGTCTGCAGGAGGGCTTCTGGGAGTAGCATGAGATTCTGAGTCTCTTCCCAAGACCAAGGACAGCTTCCCTGGTAAGCTCAGCAGAACATCAGCTGTCATGAAACAAAACAGTGAAGAGCTTTCTTACCTTGTCTGTCTTGTCCACACACATGTCCTCCAGGTGCTCCATGACGAACTCCATTACTTGGATGTGACCCCTCAGAGCTGCACAATGGAGCAGGTTCCTGCCATTCTGGAGAGGAGGTAAAGGATCATTCATTCAAAAAGTCCAAGACTGTGGAAATGTCTCTTTGAGCAACCTATTTTTTCTATCAAAGATCCATTCCATTCTTTCCCTCCCTTCACTGTCTAGAGCTGCATGATGGACCCAGGTAGGAAGACTCTCTCACCCTATTGACACAGTCAGTCTTGGCCCCAGCATTGATGAGGATCTGCAGAACACGGAGGTGGCCAAACCAGGCAGATAGGAGAAGAGCATTCATTCCAAACTGGGCAGAAGAGAGGAGATGCTTAGACCTAAACTGCAGCCACCATCATCCCCACCCTAGAGAGAAGCTGTCCCTCTAGCTTCATGAATTTTCTCAAATACTTTTGTTCTTCTCTGAATTTTTTTTCTCTTTAGCACTACTTTCTGCAGTTACCATTATTTCCTGACAGACGTTTGCAGCAGCTGAGCAAGAGACCTGCCTCTTGACTGCCACTTCCTAGTCAATGGCGTGCATTAGCCTGGTTGTTATGGGAGAGAGAGCTTGCTGGTTGTCGCTATCTCCCCACAAGCCCCAACAACATGACTGGAAGTCAAGAATCCCCATGCTATGTGGAAAACATCACAGATTCTATAAGCCTACTTCTCTGTCACTCTGCAAGGAAAAAGCGAAAAGACAGAGCAGAGACACATCTGGAAACAAGGCTTACTGCAGAGAATGGTGCTGCATCTGCTTCAGCAACTTCCCAAGCACAGCAATGTCTTGTACCACCCATCCAGGGCAGTGGTGTAGACTGTAACTGCCAGCCCAGCACCCAATCCCCACTACTCCACACACACAGACCACAGCTGCAAAACACAAGGGAGAGGTGCCTTTCATACACTGTCCTTGTCATCCACTGGGATGTCGTGATCCAGGAGGAGTCGCACTGCATCTACGTTCCCTGCTCCTGCGGCCCAGTGCAGGGCAGTCCGGTCTGTCTGAATGGAAGGAAGGAAAGCAAAGTCTGATGTATGCAGAGTGTCTATCCACCAGCCTTCTTGAAGGCTAAAATCTCCTTTGCCATGCATGGAGCCAGAAATCCACACTGTGCAAGGCTGTCTTTGGGCAGAGCCTCTTTGCTCTCTATACAGACAGCTACTAGTCACCTTCTACTCAGACACTGCAGCACTGCACTATAATAGAGCAATATGAAACATCCAGGGATGGACAGACTGAAACAGCAGGGACAGAGGCAATCCTGCATTTCCAGATCTCTCCTGGTCAACAAGTGGAGACCTGTACCAGGAACCAAGTCCTTGGTGTACAGAGATAGTGAAGTCAAAACCTTTCATTGCAGGTGTATCTGGCACATGGGTTACAAGGAGAACAATAAATTACAACCCTCTCAGGATAATAGTGCTGTGGGTTTCAGTGAGTTGTGAAGCTGCTCAGTGGCCACAGGCACTCCTGAGCACAGGGAGATAGGTGTATTTGAAAGCTTTGACCAATCAAGCAGCTAATGAGACGAGTGGTTAACAAGCTGCGATTCTGAAACATCCTCAGCACTTTTTGCAGCTCAGAGGTGGCAAAAACCTGGGCTTACACTGGTTTGGGCTTTCATGTTGACCCCTCTCTTGATAAGCTCCTCCCATCCTGGCCATATCATTCAGAGGTGGCAAAAACCTGGGCTTACACTGTTTTTGGCTTTGACGTCCACCCCTCTCTTGATAAGCTCCTCCATCCTGGCCGCGTCATTCCTCTTTGCCGCATCATGGAACTCCTTCTCTGAATGAAGCACTGCAGCAGAGAGAAGAGTGGACACTGCAACAGTGCTGGCAAAGAGCACAGAGCAACATGCCCCAACAAACCTCCCCTTCATCTCACTGGCCCCAGCAGCTCTGAGTAAAACTGCAGAAAGATTCTTCCAGCAAGAACTCCATCCCTAGAGACATTGGCATGTTTGCTGGATTCATCCTCGACCACTGTCTCTGCTTCCAGGCAGACAGAAGACCACTGTCTCTGCTTCCAGGCAGACAGAAGAAGAGCGTTCATTCCAAACTGGGCAGAAGAGAAGAGATGCTTAGACCTAAACTGCAGCCACCATCATCCCCACTCTGGAGAGAATTTGTCCCTCTAGCTTCGTAAATTTTCCCAAATACTTTTGTACTTCTCTGCTTTTTTTTTTCCCTCTTGAGCACCACTTTCTGCAGTTACTGTTATTCCTGCCACAGATGGTTGCAGCAGCTGAGCAGAGACTTGCCTCTTGACTGCCACTTCCTAGTCAACGGTGTGCATTAGTCTGGTTATCTCCACTCAGCGGAGCAGATCCTCTATTTCAGCTAAGCAGGTACTGCTGCCCCTGCTCTTTGGGGTCTTTTGGATTTTATGACCACCACTGTCACAAGATGCCAATCTGTTCCTGGATTTGTTTATTCTATCCTCCACCTGTGAAGGTGCAATAACAAACCACACATTGCTAAGGCTGTAGAGACTTCAAATTATTTGTTTTCAGCAACACGTGGAAAACCATTTGAGGGCCTGAGCTTCCCACTTTAGTGGCCACCCTGTAAATGCACTTATGGCATGCACCTGTCCAACAGCACCATTTCAGCAGCTACTCAGCAGTTTTTCCTCATTTCTTTGAGCTCATGCTCCAGAGTATTTCATACCTTACAGTATTTCATACCTTATAGTACTGCATATCACAGAACCAAAGAATTGTGGAACGGCAGGGGCTGGAAGGCACCTGCTAGAGCAGGGTCACCCACAGCAGCTTGCCCAGGACGACGATGCTCTGAGGAGCCACCACAACCTCTCTGGTCTCATGCTCCAGCACCCTCACAGCAAAGATGTTCAGATGGAGCTTCAGTTATCCCAAACGGCATTAGAAAACAATTCCGCTGATTAACCCTCAGTGCAATGCACCATCTCACTAGCAGGTTATTACGCAAGAGATCTTTAAAAGCAGCAAAGGAGACAAAAGGCACCCAGATGAATGTGCTAAAGCTGTCTGCTGGGCTCTGTCTGAGGCTACAGGACACAAAGATAAACCCAGGAGAGTCGGCGACTGCTCAATAAATGGACCAAAAAGGCCGAAACAGAGGGTACTGACGTTGCATTCAGGATGCTCTGAGGTAAAAGCAGGCGCGATTCCCGCGTAAATTAATCACCTGCGTTATTTCCGTGTGGATTTTCCTGTCTCTGGTCACTCTTTCCAGCACCACGGCCCGGCCCAGAGCCCCCTGTGGGGCCGGAGGCAGCCGGCGCGCCGCCCGCCCTCTCCCGCCGCACAACTCTCTGTCACGGCCGGGGTTTCCCCGCCTCGCTGGGCAGTCCCCGTTTTGCC
Source organism: Tricholaema leucomelas (assembly GCA_013400475.1). Taxonomy (NCBI): domain Eukaryota; kingdom Metazoa; phylum Chordata; class Aves; order Piciformes; family Lybiidae; genus Tricholaema lacrymosa; species Tricholaema leucomelas. The sequence goes on along the minus strand of WAAF01012438.1, from coordinate 48,704 downwards.
CCTACTCACGGTTGTCGTCCTCTGAGGCCAGGTCGTTCTCCATGCCGCAGTCCGCCGGCCTCGTCACCGCGGCCACAGGGTAAGCTGGCGGCCGCGGCCCCGCCGCCTGAAAGGCGGGTTCGCTGTCGCCGCCTCGCTGCCGCAGAGTGCCTTTCGAGCTGTTCCTTAAAGGAAAACTAGGTAAACTAGAGTCTCCTCCTGACACACAGGTTGTTCTCGGGACTTTTGAAGCTGACCCTGAGGTCCTGGAGGGGGCCCAGAGAAGGGCAATGAAACTGGCGAATAGTCTAGGGAACAAGTCTCGGTGGGAGCGGCTGAGGGCTCTGGGATTGTTTAGCCTGGAGAAAAGAAGGCTGAGAGGAGACCTTCTGGATCAAGGTTCTAAAACCCAGGAGCAAAACCTTTTATTGAGCAAGCCTCTGTCACCACCCTCCTGAGAGTCCACCCAGGAGGCCTCCAGGGAGAGGTCCTCCCTGCAAAGCCACCTGAGATAATCCAGCAGGAGGCTCCTCAGAGGTTGTGGTGTCTCCTCTGGAAAGATTTACATCCCACCTGAACATCGTGGTCCTGGGCAAGCTGCTGTGGGTGACCCTACTTTAGCAGGAATTGTGATTCCTTGAAAGGAGATTAGAGCTGGATGAGGATCGGGCATTTTGCCCAAGTAGCAAGCAATAGGATAAGAGGAAATGGCCTCAGGTTGCACCAGGGAAGGTTTAGGTTGGCTGTTAGGAGAAAATTCTTCACTGAAAGGGTTCCTAAGTGCTGGAACAGGCTGCTCAGGGAGGTAGTTGAATCCCTGGAGGTGTTTAACAGGTTGAGATGTGGTGCTGAGAGATGTGGTCTAGCACCAGACTTGGTAGAGTAGGAGAATTGAAGGATCCTGAAGTTCTCCTCTAACCAAACCAATTCTGTGATTGTATGACCTGAGTGGGCAATACCACCATTGTACTCAGGGGCCCCATGGCTGTTACCACAGCAGGTGCTGCCCTTTACTTCATCAGGGCTCAGAAGAGCACAGCTTCTTGGAGGCTGTGGGTGGATTAATTTTGTTTCCAAACCCATCTGGGAGCATAGAGACTTTCTTCTGTGGGAAGTACAGAGTGTGGGATGTGTTTGTTCCAGAGTTCAGGGTTTGGTGTTCCCATGGAGTAAGGTGCTTTCATCTACCATGCAGCTAGGGCATGGCAGTGGGTGCAGGAGTGGCTTGAAAGTGCTCTTCACCCAGTGTTTTAGTTAATTCTGTTTCAGGATCTGGGTCTGGATTTGGTTTTTATGTTACTCTCCATTTTGATAGCATGAGGAGGAAGGAACCAGACAGTGGCTGAGTTGGGGTTTAAACTGGAAGAGGGGAGATTCAAACCAGATGTTAGGAAAGGGTTCTTTACGGTGAGGGTGGTGAGATGCTGGGACAGGTTCCCAGGGAGGTTGTGAATGCTCCCTGTCTGGAGGTGTCCAAGGCCAGGCTGGATGAGGCCTTGAGCGACCTGTTCTAGTGGGAGGTGTCCCTGCCTATGGCGGGAGGGTGGAACTGGATGATCTTTGAGGTCCCTACCAACCTAAACCGTTCTATGATTGTATGATTCTGTGAGTTGAGATTGAGATTCTTTGACCTTGCAAGACCCCTTCCAGCCCTGCTACTCTGATTTCATGTCTTGTTCCCTGCAGCAGCACCTTTTCATTCTCTCCCTGTACCGTGCAAGTCTACAGACGTGGGTCAGCCTTGGTCGTTGGCACGGGCCCCTCTCTCAGCGGGACTCTTCCCGTGCTCTCGGCTTCTCTGTTCCACAGGGTTTGGCTGCAAGCAGACACCAAACCCAGCGACCACATGAGGGTGCCAGTGCTGTTCACCCGCCGCGATTTGCTGCAGTGAGCAATCGTCTCCGGGGTGTAGCCGAGCTGTTCCCTGCGCTCAGGGAACTTTTGGGGGAGACCCTGGTGGCAGGGACCCTTCTGTGAGTCCTTGCTGTTCCTGAGAGAGATGTGCATGTGCTCGGAGATGCGGGGAAGCAGGCAGTGTCCCGGGGGATGCAGAGATGTGGAGACCCTCTGCTACTTCAGAAATGTCCTTCTGCGGGCACAGCTATTCCAGGTTAATCTTTAGGGCAGGGAGGAGCAGGTCTGAGCTGATGGTTTAAAACTCATCAAAGCTCACTGCCGATGGTCTCGGTAGGCAAGCACTGCGCAGCTGACCTACTGCAGGGACCACAAGCAGGGCTTGGTGAACTGGAGGGGTGGACGCTAAGTTCTTGAGCAGACACAGATTGTGTGAGGGTCTGTGGCCAGCTGCTGGTTTCAGGGCTTAGGATTTGTGTTTCGTTTTGTTCAAATTGAATTTAAGAAGACACCCTCTGTGGTAGGAAAAGCAAACATAAGGTCTGTCTGGACAAAGGGGAAGCCCTTCCTTTGTCAGTGGGTAGGTCATCCTCCCTGAGGATGGGAGAAAGCTAGGTTTGATCCTTGCTTCTGCCAGAGGGGAGATGCAAGCCCTGGTCTCCACAAGACCCCGGAGAGTACTGTGAACAGCAGGCTGTGAGCATGTCTGGTACAGAGAGTTTTTCTTGCTCTTTCCTCTTATTTTAAATAATTAATGATTTGATGGAGCAGAAAGTGGAGAAGGCAGGTGTCCCATCTCCCTGAAGAGCAGTCTGTGCACCCGGCGAGACGGAGACTTGCTCTCACAATGAATATTTAAGTGACTTTAGACAAATTGGAACAGCGCCAGAAGGAATGACTGAGAAGGGCTGAGCCCTTCCCACTGGGTACTCTGTGCCTGGGGGCTGGGAACACAGCCATGAATAGGGCAGGGAATAATCCATGATTGTCCGTGCATCCCAGCCTTGGGTGGGACCTCTGGCTCTTGCTAGTCTTTTGTTATGCTGTAAAAGATTCTTGGATGGAAAGATGTCTGGATTTAACCTGCCACTTTTAATGTCATTTTCTGCTCCCCTTCCAGAGCTTGGATCAGCCAGGACTGATCACCTACGGCTCTTCTGCTGCTTAATGCTGACCTCAGTGGAGAAGTAGCACAGATGTACTGAAAGTGCACATCTGTTTTGAGGCTTGGGTGTTTCCAGCAGGCAGAAAAAAGGCTATGCAGGCAGTTCCTTCTGTCCTTACTAAATAGATACATGATCAAAGGTGGAAGGGACAAAGGCTTTCTGCTGATACCAGCTACAGAATACTGCAAGGATTTATTAACGACACTGAACACTTGCCTAGCCATCCATTTCTTAGCTAACAGACCTAAAAGAGCTGTTGGGTTTTTCCACTAATGTTGTAGCATAACGAATGACAGGGGAGGTGGTAATTTGAGCTCTTCTTGCAAGATATTCCACATATTGACCCCATCTTCAGAAAGGTGTTAAAGTCTTCGACTTTGTTTCACTTGAAGAATAATTTTACCTAAGCCAGATGCGTGCCCTTTCTCACTTGGAAGTGAAGCTCTCTGACAGAGCATTTTGTGTTCCTACTTTGCATGCACAACTTTTAAGGAGCTAGTTTAGGATAATCATTATTTTCAGTCTCCGTTGAAAAAAAATGTGAGTCAGACTGCTTGAATCCGTGTAATTTTCAACTGCACCTCTGGTTGCTCTCTGGTTCAGTTGTATACACTGTGATTTTAAAGTCTGTCAGATTTGCAGCTAGCCATGTAACACAGCCCACAAACCAGTATGTGTTTATGCAGAAACAGTTGCTTACCTAAAGGTTTAGCAAATTGGACTTTAATTTATAAACGTCCTCTGGAAGCAGAACTGGAAGGTTCTCCTTCTGCCTGCAGCCACCTGTAGTCCAGGAAGCCAAGCCTGGAGCTGCCCACAGTGGGGGAGCCTGGCTTGAGGAACAGCCTCCATCCCTTGAAGATTGTCTTTTCTGGACACAGACAAGAAATTGAATGCTACACAGGATGGGGGTTGACCTTGTTCTTCTTTTGGTGCTGATGGACTCCTTTTTTCCATGACTGTATGTCAAACAGCACGTTGTGCTGAGACAGCAACCATGGGCTCTGTGTGACAGCACCTAAACCAGATGCTTTGGGCACTGTGGTGCGTGGCTGCCACTGATGCTGTGAGGAATTGAATGGTTGTGCTGCTTTATGTCCCCACTGCAGTTATGAAAGGATCTGACTTTACCAGCTCCATGTCCTGGCTTGCAAACTTCACTTTCATGGGCATCCCAGCAGAATGGGGCACATGTTATAGCTCTGGCTGCACAGCTTCACGTGTGGCTCCATCTTATTTATTTTTTGTCTGGGCTAGGCTTTTAGTTGTCCTGTAGACTAGGTTATTTTTGGTGCTTTCTTTGATAAGTCTGTTGCTGTGACATGCTGCAGAGCCCAAACTCCTCTGGGAACATCCCAGCAGTACACACAAACATCAGCCCTGTTGCTTCTAACAGTCAACATATGAAGCTTTCAGAAATCCTGGGCACCTAACAGGACTCCACAAACCCACTCTGGAAGTTTGCAAAGGGATCCAGCACTTTCCTCAAAGGCTGTATTCATCCCCTTGCAAGACATCCACAGAGGAACAGCTTGTTAGAGAGACCTGTGGAGCTTGGAAACTTTGCCAATAATAATTCAGGCCCAGTTCTGAGGTCAAATATTTAAACAGAGGCTGTCTGATGACTGGATTAAATGCAGCATCGGAGTGAGTTCACCAGGGTTTTGTCAGTGTCCATTTCATGAGCCTGTAATTCTGTTTTTCTTGTCTTCCCAGGTTCTGCTCATCCTCATGCAGACTTAGGTATTTCAGCAGAGCAGCCTATATCACAAAGGGATGTTCTCTCTTTTAGGCTTAGGAATAATCCAGTATTACAGGATTGGGAGGGAACCACGTGTTAGAGACATTGGAGGGTTTATTTGTTTGTAAGGAGAAGTCCAAGGAAATGTCAGAGAAGGTGAGGAGCTAGTCTAGTCTTGCCTGGCAAGGTGCTGCTGCGTGGAGTTGGCATTGATAGTTCGACCCATCTCAGCAGCAACTAGAGGTTTCAGCTGGTGATTTTGAACTTCCCCCTCCCATCACTCTCACTTCCCAAAGCTGATAGGCCTTTAAATCCCTTGAAAAGATAAATGGGCTTAAGCTTCTATGAAGCTTTGAAAGTGAAGCTTACACTCAATTAGCACTGCAGCCAGGGTTGTTCCTGACCATCAGGTCATTCCCATTGATCCCTGACCTTCACATAATGCTGGTTGACACAAGTTCACTGCAGTCTTCCAGCTCAGTACATTATCCTTCCAGCTGCAGAGAGCTGGGATCGCATCTATTATGCAGGAATGCATGAGAAGCAAAAAAATACACATGCCAAGTGTCACTTGTACCTGAATTATAACTTAGAAAAATACTGTGTGTCAGGGAGAAATTTGTTATTTCTCTATTGTTTTGCTGAGAAGAGGTCTGTATGAGCCCACTGGCTTCATATTTAATGCATGAATCCCAGATTTGACTGCTAGTTGGGAGAAGCATGGCCAGCGGATGGGGAGAAATGATTCTGCCACTGGTGAGGCCTCGCCTAGAGTACTGTGTTCAGCTCTGGGGTCCTCAACATGAGAAGGACATGGATGTGCTGGTGTGCGTCCAGAGGATGTCGTAAAGATGGTTGGAGGGGTGGAGCACCTCTCCTATGAAGACAGGCTGGAATTGTTCAGACTTGAGAAGAGAAGGGACACCTTGTAACTACATTTCAATATGTAAAAGGGACCTACAGGAAGGCTGGGGAGGGACTGTTTAGAAGGTCTCATAGTGATAAGATGAGAGGCAATGGTTTGAAAGTAGAGCAGGGGAGATTTAGGTTAGACTTAAGGAGGAAGCTCTTCACAATGAGAGTGGTGAATGCTGGAAAATGTTGCCCAAAGATGTGGCAGAGGCCCCATCTCTGGAGACATTCAAGGTCAAGCTTGGTGGGGCCCTGAGCAACCTGATTTAGTTGGAGATGTCCTGGCTCGCTGCAGGGGGATTGGACAAGATGATCTTTGAGAGTCACTTCCAACCTGATGCATTCTGTGATTCTGTGATTACTGTGTGACAACCTCTGTCACAGTGGTTACCCTGGCCTTGCTTTGAACTGTAGCCCTTATTGGAAGAGTGGAGACTGGTCTTTCAAAACCAGGAAGATTAATATGCCTTAAGACATCTGCTATGTGGAAGAAAGCATATGTAGCAGCAGGGAAAGATCTAAAGGGCAGAAAATCTTCCTTCTTGAACTTGAGAAGTGCTGTGATGGAGCTGGGATTCCAACCCTCTCCTTCGAGTGATGGTTAGCTCAGCAAGTGCTTGGTTGCGGGAGGTGGGAACGGCTGCATCATATAAACCAAGCGGTAATTGGGCACTGAATCTTAATCCCCTCGCTGACATGCCTGCAGGCAATGTTTTTATTCTAACTTTCCTGCATGTGTAAAAAGAAGGAGGCTCTTCTCCTTTCTGTGCCTCTGAGGACTGTCTGGCTCCTAAAAGCAATCTCTTCTGTGTTTTTTTTCAGTACAAAAGTGCATCTGAAACGTAGGATCTTATAACCATAAACATGAAGTGCTGAAACCTACTGCCAGAGGCACAGCCCTGAGCTGCTCTTATGTGGTGCTGTGAGGCTCAGTACAAAATCTGAAGCAACACAAAACATCCTGTGTTTGGGCATTTCATAAAAGCAAAGTGGAAGCAAAGCATCGCTAAGTGGTGATGCCATTGCTCCCTTTGTCTCTTACCCCACCCTATACCATGGAACCATAGAAACACAGAATCATTTTGGTTGGAGAAGACCTTTAAGTACAACGATTTCCTAACTCTATCAAACCTGGTGCTAAACTATGTCCCTCGGCACCCTGTCTCTCTTTGAAACACCTCCAGGGATGGAGATTCAAATACCTTCCTGGGGAGCCTGTTCCAGTGTTTGAGAAACCTTTCAGTACATAAGTTTATTCTAATGTCCAACCTGCACCTCCCCTGGTGCTACTTGAGGCCATTTCCTCTGGTGATACCATTTGTTAGTAGAGAGAAAAGACCCCCACCCCACTACAACCTCCTTTCAGGCAGCTGCAGAGAGCAAGAAGGTCTCCCATCAGCCTCCTTTTCTCCAGACTAAACAACCCTGATTCTCTCAGCTGTTCCCCAGACCATTCACCAGCTTCACTGCCCTTCTCTGGCCCACCTCCAGCACCTCAATGTCTTTCTTGTACTGAGAGGATGACATCTTGCATGGAGTGCAACAGGAGCACTGTTAGGAGGCAGCAGGGCAGCTTTGGAAACCTTTCATTTCTGTCTCTCTGCAATATTTTTTCCAGAGTCTGAAACATCTGTCTCTGCCTCCAGCCACATGCAAGTGCACCGAAAGAGTTTTGTTCCAAGCCTAATGAGTAATTTCATGGTCTTGGAATTGCAGGCAGGGGGAGGGGGCCGGGACAGCAGCAGGAGTCATGTGCTCTCCAAGGAGCTCTGCCGATATCAATTCGCAGCCTGGTGACTTCTATTTGCTTGCAGCCCACTGGGCTTCCATTTAAAGTCTGCTGTTAGAGTTGCTGGTGAGCCATACAGGAACGGCTCCTTACACAGGCTGCTGCATTCCAAGGGCTTCCTTACTTCTGGGCACAACAAGCAAAGTGGAAAATAATGACATCAGCGGAGAGGAGGTGGGGGAGCTCAGCTGGGCGTCAGCTCCGCGCTGTTTGTGGGGCGAGCACACATGAATGCAGAAGGCAATGTGCCTGTCCTGCTTCTGGCTCCGGTGCAGAGTGCTCGTGGAAGCAGGGCACTCTTCCACCGTGCTTGTGGAAGCAGGCCACAACCCTGGGCAGATGTGTAATCACATTGCTTGAGTGTCTAGCCGATGAAGCTGAGATGTGGTGGTGCACTTGGTCTGAGAACAGATATAGAATGAGCTGATGCAAATAGTAGCTGGTGTCAGCAGCGTTTAAAAAGCACAAACCCAGAGCAGGGCTATCTGTGGAAAGAGATAATCTCTACAGAGTGCAGGAAACAGAAGGCAGATGTTGTCCCGTGTTTATCATATGCTTCCACCATAGGGTCTTCCTTTGGGACGGGCTTGCAGATCCCAGTTCCAACAGCAGGACTTGTGCAGCTGCAGCAGCGCACGGCGCTGTGTTTAGCTAGGGCAGAAGAATATAGAGAGCTCTTCCTCTACCTGCCAGGGTTCTCTTGGTCTAAAGGGGAAGTTTATATTCACTTGCTGTGACTCAGCTGTAGAGCCTGACTCATTTTCATGCTGTTACTCATGGAAAGGGAAAGCCAAATGGCAACCAGTCTGTGCCTGTAGACACCTGTAATTCTCCAGCTTTCTGCTGTTAATCTCTGGAGGAGTTTCTGTTTATCGGCACTAACACATTTACCCTGCTGAAGCTTTTAATGCTGCTTTTGCAGAGAAAGACTGATTAGAAAATCGAGTTTTCTGCCCCTAAAGCTAAGAGGAAGTGTGCTGAATCTCCATGGTTGCTTGTGGAGTTCCTGAAATGAGACTGTCTCAAGCCAACAATTGAAGGATAGCAATGCGCTGGGACCAGATGAAGCAACCAGCAGGCAGATCTGGGAACGGTTGCAGAGGTCCTACAGCTCCTGAGCTGACCTTAGTGGTCTGGAGGGAGTCGCTGGTGGTGCTGAGTGACAGGAGATCGTGCTTCTTGCCACGGTGGCATATTGGTGACCAGCAATGCATGTCACCAGCTCTCTGGGCTTCTGTCTCTTGACTCCCCACTGTACTACAGAGCTGCTTGGGGTTCTGTAGCCTGCCTCAGAGGAAGGGGTGGTAGTTCACTTTGTGTAAGTCTTTGTTGCACTGCCAGCTCAGGAGCTTCTTTTCAGTTAAGACCTGGCTCTTGCTCACTTGTGCATATTTTGTCTGTTTGCTGGGGTACAGGGGAACACTGGGTCTTGGTTCCTTCTCTTGCAGCACGGTGGGAGGGTTGTTCTGTGCTAGAGACCGCACGAGCATGAGTCACATCTGAAAACCTCACCCAAGATCTGCTTAGGGAGGCTTTAGCTGTGAGGTGGGAACCAGTGCCTGCCACTACAGTTGAACCAAGCCAGCCTTTACCATTTCAGCCTCATTCCATATCAAAACCACAGTGCAGCCCTCCCTCACTGTACAGGAGAGCACAGTGCAAAACTCTAGGTGGGTGGGCTGTCCAGAGGACAGGGAGGTATCTTGGGCCTAGAGCTGGGTCTGTGTTAGAGTTAAGCTGTTTTCCTCTGGATTACGGGAAGCTGAGGTTCAAGTTGGTGGTTCTGAGTCTCCCAGAGGAGGATATCGCCTGAAATCTGGTTCTCCCTTCTCAGTAGCCTGCTGCTGGGTGAGAGGACCACCCTAGGGTTCTGCTCTTTCATTGTACTCCTTGATGCCGTCTAAAGAGCACTGATCAGAATTGTTCCATGGTCTGACAGATGAAAAGCTGAGGTTTCAGTTATTTTCTGGTGAAAAAAATATTTAATTGGAAAAATTCCTGCGTGGCCTTGGTATGCTTTCAGCTGGCATCCTGCCTGCCTGCCCCTCTGAAAATATTGCTGATTTTCACTGCAAGAGCTTTTTTGTGAGCCTGATTTCTTTGGTTGCAATCCATCACTTAGGTTTCTTTTTACCTTGAGCAGAAGGTAGGGGTCGGTCTCTTGGTTTGTGGCACCGAAGTGACCTTCTGAGGCTGCTTGTATGTCCTGCTGCTCTTCACAGGAGATCATGGCTGAGAGAGGAGCATCCACTGCCTTGCTGCTGCTCCTTGCTGTCTGCTCTTAATACTCGCCACCGCCCCCAGCTCTGGCAGCCGTGTTTGCAGAAAGCTCTGCGGGCAGTGGAAGCAAGCTGGTTTCATCCTGACAATGTAGTTATCCTTTTAAGGGAAAATTCCCTCCGGGAGCCAACCCTCAATTACCTCGTGCTCCAGTGCCTTCTTGCTGGAGATGGCTTGTAACACAGCTGAGTTACAGCCACAGGAACTCGTCTGCTCTGGAGGGGAGGGAAATCAGCTCTGTTGGCCTCTGTTCGCTGAATCTAGAAATTGGGGTCAAAACCCCAAAGGACTGGCTCCCCTCCTCAGCACAGCTGCACAGAAACTAGCTGTGGATGTTACATCTTCAGTCCCAGATGCTATTGCTGCAGATACCACGTTCTGCCCCGAAGGAGTTTGTTGCAATATTTGGGAGCTGTGGGTATACAGGACTGGTGATAATTAGCCAATGCGAGCGGCTGCTAGATGCCAGGAAACTGGGGGAGGCAGTGGCTGCGTTTCAGTGTGCTGTCATTCCTGATGGTGAATGGGAGGGGTCCTCCCGTTTGGAGGCCAAAAAGTCCCTACTCTTCTGCTGTACATACCTCGTATTCCACAAGAGCGATATCTAACATGGACAGGGCTGCTGCAGAGGTTGCCCTCTGCCTCTGTCACAAAAAGCCAAGCAGGAGCATGCAGAGCTGTAGAGAACAGCCTGTGCTCTTTCTATTCTATAGGGATGGTGGCTTTGGCTGCAAGCCCCTGAATTCACATCTCGTGTGTTTAGTGCTGAAAATACTTTGACTCCAGACAAGCTCTTACCAGAAGAACATGACATTTCCAAATGCAAACTTGTTGCAGGAATGAGACCAGATCTCTTCAAGAACTTCTAGGGGCTGCTTCTTCTGACATCTGTAAGTTTACACTGGTTGTCTTTGAAAATGGCACTTTGTCTCTGGGCAACGACAGACTCATTTAATAAAACAACCCTGTACCTCTGCAGCTACTGTCATCTTGAGCCAAACCAAACAGACTGCAGCCCATGGTCTGACTGGACCATCTGAAAATGAGTCGATGCTCCTTGGAGGAGCAGAGGAGCCAGGCCCCATTTCAAGTGAAACACACAGGAATCCTATTCTGTCTGCTTAGGTTGGACTGAAAGAGCTTTCCTATCTTTTCAGACTTCCCAAGGATTTGGATTCTCTTCCCCTATCTAGATCAAGGCAAAAATAAAATAAAATAAAATAATTTTTAAAATCTCTGTAGGCAGCCAGGGAGCAACCACATGAGCTCCACCAAAATATGTAATCTCATACTTGTCAAAACTCTTGGGGTCAATCACTTTTCAAACATTGTGAATTAACTGCAGTGTTGAAATTGTCTTTTCGTGCTGCAGAGCAGAGCCCTCTCCTTTCAAAATGTCAGCTTTTCAAAGCCTTTTTGTGCGTTCTTTCTCTCCCTTCCTCCCTGCCTCCCTGCCTCCCTGCCTCCCTGCCTCCTTCTTAGACCGG